>JNEU01001161.1:0-336289 GCA_000697475.1 Lichtheimia corymbifera B2541
AGAGCATATTGTGTGAAAGTTTGGGGTTCGAGACAGGCAATCCTTAATATCATGCATTGATATCAGTGTATATGGATATGTCTGACTGCCTGACAGATTTAATTTCCACCTCTTCCACATCCCAGCCTCTTTCTTCCCTCTCCCTCCTCCCATTCTCAACTGTTGCTCCATTCAAGTACAACTACCACCTGCGATCGATTGCCCTGCTTCACCCCATCATGTCAATCCTACAACTGTCTTGATCCGACTGTATTTGACTGAATGGTAAGTTCCATGGCGTGTACTCCCCACTACAGCAACACCCGCATTCCTTGACACTCCACCTTTCCTTGTACAATTCTCAACCACAACCAAACGTAACAGCATTCATTCAGCAGTTGCAATTAGCAAGGTCTTACTCCATTGTTTCAAACAGCCTTCACAGCCTTCAAACAGCATTCACAGCCTTGTCAGTCTACTACTATACACACTCTTGCATACTACTCTACCGCTACCAAACGTAGCAGCTGTTGCTATTAGCAAGGACTTTACTTCATTGTCTCAAGCAGCGTTCTTTGCTTGCAGCAACCTGCCTTACAGCCCTTTTCACGTGGACAGCAGATAGCCATTATATAGAAGCAGCTTTATTTACGTGTATCCACTTGCTTCAATACATACGAGTTCTTATGGATATGGTTATGAATCTGGTTACTACTTTGGTACATGGGATAGGACGACTTGGGATATATACATTGCGTGGAAAAAAGGAACCTTGTTCGTATGTGTATCCATTGTCAACTTGATCATTATATTCGATGCGCCCAATTACCATACTTTACACCCTATTCCATGGCAGCTACAATCATTATCTTTTATGCAAGTTGTCAACCATGGATCATGATCCAATTTCATGTTTAATGCATAATGCATCATCACGCATCAAGTACCGCCTCACATTCATCCATCCACCCTATGCACAATGTACGCCCAAAGGATAGAAACTTTCCAAATCGATGTATCTCCTCATTGGAGCAATTAGCTGTGGCTCTCAATTTATATGTCGTGAATGATCGAATAAAAGGGTTACCTTGGCTAATACGAGCGTGCTGAGGTTATGAATCGGCAGGAAGTTATATGGCATCTATACTGTTGTGGGATATATCACCGACATAGTACTATCGTCATTTGCTGTGCCCTCAAACTGGCAATGAGTCGTTCTTTCTGGAAATTTCATCACATACTTTGTTTCTTGTCTCAAGTTTCATGTAAAACTAATCTTCTTGGCAAAGAAAAGCATGGAGCAGCGATTCATTGGTGCCCACGTACAATGATTTTCATAGTATATGAGCCGCCACCAATAATCAAATGTGCCTTGTTTCGTATATGATGATGTTCCATGTAAAACTAAATGCCCGGGTACTTGGCAAATAGGGAACAGCAACGACCCATTGGTGCCCATACACAATGATCTTCATCGAATGTGAACCACCTCCAATAATTAATTGTGCCTGTTTCCTGTAAAGGCGGCATATGTCTGAGATCGCTATTCGAATTCGAGATAGTCTGTTCTAGATGACACCGATGACGATCCCCTGAAGGCACATCCATCATACCACTGCCTATGTTTCACTGACATTGGTAGAAAATCTACATCAGCAACCCATTCCTGGTGAATATCTCATACAACGAAAAAGGTATAAAAGACGACAGGGATATCCCACTTTTGCTTTTATTCATTCATTCATATCTACAGTCTTTTATCATCATGTACGCCTCTCTCAAGTTCCTCTCTCTTGCCGCTCTCCTTGGTCTTGCTGCTGCTGCTCCTGCCAACAACACATCTTCTGATGGTGGTAGCGGTGGTGGTGGTGGTGGTGGTGCTCGTATTGTTGTCAAGAACCAATGTGGCTATGATCTCAATATCGGCAAGCTTACCAATGGCCAATCCTCTCCCGAAACCTCCAGCGTCTCTCAAGGTTCTGAAAAGACTTACAACGTCGATGGCAAATGGCAAGGTCGTTTCTGGGGTCGCAAGAGTGGTGGTGATAATCCTGTTGCTGGTGCTGCCAACCCTGCTTCGCTTGCCGAATTCACCTTTAAGGGATCTGGTGGCAACGACTACTATGATGTGTCCTTTGTCGATGGTTTCAATCTTCCCATTTCTATCGAGCCTATCAACCCATCCAAGTCTGGTGGCTCCGATAACGGTGAACAATACCATTGTGGCAAGCCTACATGCTCCAAGCTTCCCGAGTGTCCTGGTGACTTGAAGGGTGATGATGGCACATGCAAGTCTGCTTGCTCCAAGTACAACACTGAAGAATTCTGCTGCTCTGGATCACACAACACCCCTGACACTTGCCCACCCAACAAGTTTAGCAAGGCTGTGAAGGATTCATGCCCGGATGCCTATTCATATGCCTACGATGACAAGAAGAGCACCTACATGTGCCAATCCGAAGGCTACACTGTCACTTTCTGCCCCAACTAAGTCATAGACATACAACGTTATTGTAATTAGCTTATAGATTATACCGATAATACAATCATATCTGAGCTGGTTCTCAGTACTTTTTCTACAACATTTATACGCGGATTACTATTACATGTTTGCAACTCTTTAATATAAGATTTTTACTATTGAATGTGGTGGGTACTATTCTCGTCATGTATTTGTGTCATCCAGGAATAGCTGACGGGTCATCGGATATATAGCATGTTGATGAGCTTATTTGGCCATAACAGGGAATTCGGCGATACGCACACGAGTGGATCCAAATGGCACAAGCGTGGCAGTGTGTGGTTCATCGATGCAACTGGGCTGTTTGGGAGGGAGACCTGCGCTGTTCTTTTCCATCTTCCAGTCAATCAAACACACCAAAGCCGACAGAGTAACAGGAGGATGGGCAGTAGCAAAAGGAACCGAGGATACGGATGTTGCATCTCCATGATACTTGATTGATGTTGGATCAATAGCATACTCCCACCGAGACGAGTTGGTAAAAGCATAATCCACAGCACCTTTCTATATTGTTGCCATTTGTGAGGATGTGCGGGTGATACGCTGTGCTGAAACACTTACGTAATATTTGTGAATGATATCCGATGTGTAATTGATTGGCAATGCGTAGGTAAGAGGACCATGTTGGATGGCGACTGCACTATTGGGTCTTTCAACAACCTTGGTCTTCATAGGAATATGCACCTTAATTGTCGTATCACCGGAATCCACTGCAATCTTGACAATGCCATTCTTATTGGGCTTGATTAACTTTGACGAATCATTGTTGACGTTGTATGAAACACTGCCAGTGGCATAACCAGGGACTCGGACTCCAAAATGGCAAGCGTTATCGGCTTTGATAGCGTAGGTAATCTCGGAAGAAAAAGGGTACATTGTCTTGGCCGTCACTTGTACATGATTACCGCCTTGCAATTGTGTTGATACAGAGCCTGGACCCAAAAGTGCAGCAAGAAGAGTTGAATCATTGTCTGTTGTCATGAACATGTTGGTGACGAATTTTGGGAAACCTTGAGGGTAATTGACTGTGCAGCATGGCTATTACATCTGTTAGAGGCTGCGTGCTATTCCCAATCCAATGATGTTGTTTGATACTTACATAATTTGGCTCCAAACCAAACATTGTGCTGTCATCCATATCATGTGTCCAAATAAAGGGATCTTGTTGCTTTGCAATGATCTGATTAAACTGTTGCAGATATTGATGTGCCCACATATCTACAAGATGATGATTAGGTATTTGCCGAGAAAGCTTTTAGCCATTTCCCTTACCTTCGGTTGTTTCTGCAGGCAAACCATTGTAGATGATTTGCTCGGCAAAGTCAGCCATCGATCCATCACCGGTCACCATGTAATTGTATGCATAAGAGTATGCCATTTCCACAACAGTGCATAGCTCAGTGCCACGGCTCGGATGCAAGCCAGCAAAATGCTCGTCGGCAGCAAAAAGACCATTAGCTCGACCATGGTACTTGTTGATGTTTTTGATTTGCTGTCTGGCCCAATCGAGATCCGTATCATCATGGCTGAACCGATAAGCAATGGTATGTGCCTTGAGAGCTGATAGTAAAAAGCCATGTTTCAGTGCTCGATGTCAGAGTGAGCTCAATTAAGCCAAACCTACCCATGCCATTATTGACGCCATGTGTCAGCTGTGTGGTGTAGCTATCGGTAGCTTCTTTGGGAAATTGGTTGTCCCTGAAAAAGTTCCTCAAGTCGTCGCCTTGGTCTCGCAATGATTTCAGTATATCGGCAAGCATATCTTCCTAGATGACGACCATACATGAGTTAGTTATGAACTCCAGGAGATTTTAGTGTGTAATGAATTACCTTTTCTCTCGGGAAGTTATCCATGAGCCACATGACTGGAACACCCATTTCAAACCACCGCATGCGGTTAAAGCTCTCCCATCCTTCGCCTGTACCATCCTGGAGCATCTCATGAATTCGTCCAAGGAGCTTGTGCATGGCACTGACAGCCTTTTCAGTCGCATTGGAATTTCCTTCAGCATATTGCTACATACAAAAGAAAAAATGTTAGTATATAGAGGCAAGCAACTTGGTAGATTGAAGGATGCTTACCGCAAGGCTATGCAAGATCAGCACACGGGGCCAGAATAAGGTTGAATTAGTGGGTCCCATCCATCCATTGTCGTCTTGATGCTCAATGACATAGTCCATAAATGTCTCCACTTGGTCGATTAGCCGATCATCTTGTAGTTGATATGCAAGTGGAAGCAGGCCATTGACCCAGTAGGGAGCTGATTCAATCAAATCCGAGTAGTCGCTTGTTCCTCCAAGCCATGGGCTCTCGTTGACATTGGGAAAGAAGTCATACAAGTAACCAGCTAATCCATCAGCCTAAAATAAGGTCGCATGAAAGTTAAACAAGTGTGCATCTATCGTGCTATGCATATTCATGCCTCACCTCAATTCTCATTTGGTCAAGCATCCATCCACTTGGCTTTACGTCTCCAACAGGTAATGGCTTATTGACAAATGGTTTCACTACAAGTAATACCACTCATGAATACCGATAATGTGATTACTGCTGACCACTTACAAGGAAGCTTGGCGACTGATTGTCCAATAGGTTGCAGCATCCAGCGTTGACGCCCTGTGCCATCGTCCTGATAATCCATACGCACCGTTTGGTCGTTGCCATTGCTTTATGATAGACACGCGTTCATCAGGTTCACATCAAAGTGTGTTGTTTGTTATACTTACCATGGTGGTAGGGCCAGGAAGTTATCGCAATCTGATCTACCTTTGTTGCGAATGTGGTAGGTCTTGTAGAGATCGTCCTTGCTGTCGTCGACTAAGGTCACAATCCATTGCTGCAATTCAGTTGCATTGTCTTCAGACGCCACAGTGAGTCTATTCCATCCTTTGTCACAAGATCTGCTGGCGGACAACAGGGCATCACAACCGCTTCTTCCCAGTGCACGGATATAGAAGGTGTCGTCGTCGGCATGAGGAACGGGCTCAAATTTCCAATGTTCGGTGTCCTTTTCCCAAATGTCTGACCAAGTGCTTGTCACAAGGCCATTGGGACCAGCACTGTAGGCTTTCATTAGCATATATAGCTTCTCATCAATGACATTCCCTATATCAAATAAATGTATCTTACTCGCAACTACACTCCAGTAATATAATGAGCATCAGAATGCATCTTTGCTTGGTTCAAAAATGCTCGACTTTTACCTTATAGCACTCAAGTAATTATCACAGTAGCTTCGCCCTCCATCAACCACGATCCTATATGTTTGGTCGGTATCAATGGCTGCAAATGTCGTAGAGACTACAAGACCTGCACAAGCAATAGCATGTGCAATGGTATAAGGAGCACCCAGTAACCGCATATCTTAATTCACCACGAGCACCCTTCTCAAACACAATTCACGCTTATATACGCCTCCACTATGCGCTAGTGAGATGTATCACAGTGTACATCCGCTTGTGTGTGATAGATTTTAGCTCCCCTACGAGTACCTCCTTTCTACATTTTCACACGTCAAATTGAATAAAAGTGGTTAGCTGTACCTGTTTTCACAGGGAAATTTCCCGAATCCTGCAACAGCGAGATTTACGATCAGCTAATGACTACAGCACCAAGATATGGAATAGCCTATTAGATATAGCTCTTTTCTACCGCCATTGGCATGATGGATTAAAAAGTGAAATCCATTACTTATAGTCGTCATTATGCTGGAAGCTGTGCTACTGTCGTCCTGTGAGAAATTACATTGTTCATGCTGTGGTACATGCGCGGGATGCAAAAACTTTCTCCCTGATCAACCCCATTTTTGAGAGATAAACGAAGCACGATCATCATATTCTCATCGCGATCGGGTAATTAATCTTGTATTCATTCCAAAAGGAGGTAATTGTTACGGCAAAAGTGGATAAGATTCGGAGGCATGGACCCCAAAAGGCCTTTTTTCTTATTACTATACAAGGCTGTATATCAGGACATTACCCAAAAGCGCATATAATCCATGTCTGTGATCGCCAACCCTATTACGTAAACATTCCCATCCATGAAATATGATATAAGCAGCAAGTAGAATTATGGCATGACTGAGAACCAGCTCAGATGTGATTGTATTATCGGTATATTCTATAGCTAATTACAATAATGCTGTATGTCTATGACTTAGTTGGGGCAGAAAGTGACAGTGTAGCCTTCGGATTGGCACATGTAGGTGCTCTTCTTGTCATCGTAGGCATATGAATAGGCATCCGGGCATGAATCCTTCACAGCCTTGCTAAACTTGTTGGGTGGGCAAGTGTCAGGGGTGTTGTGTGATCCAGAGCAGCAGAATTCTTCAGTGTTGTACTTGGAGCAAGCAGACTTGCATGTGCCATCATCACCCTTCAAGTCACCAGGACACTCGGGAAGCTTGGAGCATGTAGGCTTGCCACAATGGTATTGTTCACCGTTATCGGAGCCACCAGACTTGGATGGGTTGATAGGCTCGATAGAAATGGGAAGATTGAAACCATCGACAAAGGACACATCATAGTAGTCGTTGCCACCAGATCCCTTAAAGGTGAATTCGGCAAGCGAAGCAGGGTTGGCAGCACCAGCAACAGGATTATCACCACCACTCTTGCGACCCCAGAAACGACCTTGCCATTTGCCATCGACGTTGTAAGTCTTTTCAGAACCTTGAGAGACGCTGGAGGTTTCGGGAGAGGATTGGCCATTGGTAAGCTTGCCGATATTGAGATCATAGCCACATTGGTTCTTGACAACAATACGAGCACCACCGCTACCACCACCGCTACCACCATCAGAAGATGTGTTGTTGGCAGGAGCAGCAGCAGCAAGACCAAGGAGAGCGGCAAGAGAGAGGAACTTGAGAGAGGTGTACATGATGATGATAAAAGACTTGTAGATATGAATGAATGAATAAAAGCAACAGTGGGATATCCCTGTCGTCTTTTATACCTTTTTCGTTGTATGAGATATTCACCAGGAATGGGTTGCTGATGTAAATTTTCTACCAATGTCAGTGAAACATAGGCAGTGGTATAATGGAAGTGCCTTCAGGGGATCGTCATCGGTGTCATCTAGAACAGACTACCTTGGATTCGAATAGCGATCTCAGACATATGCCGCCTTTACAGGAAACAGGCACAATTAATTATTGGAGGTGGTTCACATCGATGAAAATCATTGTGTATGCGTACCAATGGGTCCTTGCTGTTCCGTATTTGCAAGTACCCAGGCATTTAGTTTTACATGGAACATCATCATATACGAAACAAGGCACATTTGATTATTGGTGGCGGCTCACATTCTATGAAAATCATTGCGTATGGGTACCAATGGATCGTTGTTGTTCCCTATTTGCGAGTACCCAGGCATTTAGTTTTACATGGAACATCATCATATACGAAACAAAGTACGTAACTGGATAATGTTCTGATCCAATATGCGATCATCTTTAGTGAAGTAGTAACACACCACCCTTCATATGCCATGATTGCTTTTCCGATTGTAGTCGAATACATTAACAAATGATTCGATAGAAAGACATGATTTGATTATAGCTTATCACATATGCCTCGTATCGATGAACACTGCCACCAACGCTATGAGCAGACTGCTGCATCCTTAAATCATAAAATCTTAACAGCAAATAAAATAAAGCCATCGTCCTTGTAACAGACATTGTTATTATAATAGTGTATTCCGAGATTGCTAGTACCGATAGTTTGGGTGCATCGGGTTATGCTTACGCCACAACGTATCATTTCTTCGAAATAACATAATCGTTTTTGATGCGCTATGCATGGTAGTCGGCTGCTGCACGATGCAGCATGGCACCGGCATAGTGGTATCTTTGTTCTTCTCATTGTCTCAAATCGACAATGAGTCACTCTTTCTCGAAACTTCATCAGATACTTTGTTTCTTGTCTTAAGTTTCATGTAAAACTAATATTCTTGGCAAAGAAAAGCAGGGAACAACGATCCATTGGTGCCCACATACAAAGATTTCCATCGAATGTGAACCACCTCCAATAATTAATTGTGCCTGTTTCCTGTAAAGGCGGCATATGTCTGAGATCGCTATTCGAATCCGAGATAGTCTGTTCTAGATGACACCGATGACGATCCCCTGAAGGCACTTCCATTATACCACTGCCTATGTTTCACTGACATTGGTAGAAAATTTACATCAGCAACCCATTCCTGGTGAATATCTCATACAACGAAAAAGGTATAAAAGACGACAGGGATATCCCACTGTTGCTTTTATTCATTCATTCATATCTACAAGTCTTTTATCATCATCATGTACACCTCTCTCAAGTTCCTCTCTCTTGCCGCTCTCCTTGGTCTTGCTGCTGCTGCTCCTGCCAACAACACATCTTCTGATGGTGGTAGCGGTGGTGGTAGCGGTGGTGCTCGTATTGTTGTCAAGAACCAATGTGGCTATGATCTCAATATCGGCAAGCTTACCAATGGCCAATCCTCTCCCGAAACCTCCAGCGTCTCTCAAGGTTCCGAAAAGACTTACAACGTCGATGGCAAATGGCAAGGTCGTTTCTGGGGTCGCAAGAGTGGTAGTGATAATCCTGTTGCTGGTGCTGCCAACCCTGCTTCGCTTGCTGAATTCACCTTTAAGGGATCTGGTGGCAACGACTACTATGATGTGTCCTTTGTGGATGGTTTCAATCTTCCCATTTCTATCGAGCCTATCAACCCATCCAAGTCTGGTGGCTCCGATAACGGTGAACAATATCATTGTGGCAAGCCTACATGCTCCAAGCTTCCCGAGTGTCCTGGTGACTTGAAGGGTGATGATGGCACATGCAAGTCTGCTTGCTCCAAGTACAACACTGAAGAATTCTGCTGCTCTGGATCACACAACACCCCTGACACTTGCCCACCCAACAAGTTTAGCAAGGCTGTGAAGGATTCATGCCCGGATGCCTATTCATATGCCTACGATGACAAGAAGAGCACCTACATGTGCCAATCCGAAGGCTACACTGTCACTTTCTGCCCCAACTAAGTTATAGACATACAGCATTATTGTAATTAGCTATAGAATATACCGATAATACAATCACATCTGAGCTGGTTCTCAGTAGTTTTACATTATCCAACGTTCTTTTATTATATATATGAGCACTTTGATTGACTACGATTGGGATGTGGTGACATTCCTTCCGATGTTGCATCAGCGTTTAGGTCAAAAACATACGTGAAAACATTGATAGTAGTAATGACACGTCATATTTGGTGCTAAGCATGCCGATTTTGATATAGGCATATGTAACTGCTTCATGATGTATTGGTGTTTTCCCACATTATGTGATCCCTAACATCTCATGTTGCTATCCCCGGCTTTGTCAATGGGACATGTAAACATTGGGCCATTGCGTTGGTTTAAGCTGCATTACTGTGTTCTGTGTAACACGCACAAAAGGAAAGGGGTCGGAATAACTACAATCTGGGTCACTTGTAAAGTGGCGGCCCCCTTACCTCTTTCAGGACATATATATTTGAAATATCATCTTTTCGGGCGTCTATTATCAATACATGGGGCAGTGAAATCGCCTGGTTAAAGAAAATACCAGCTCAAAAAAGTGCGACCGGATGTTCGCATACAGCAACGGTGATAATAGTAGGTAAGATTTTCCCAGTATAGCAACTCTGCATGGCAAAGAGGTTAATCTATGCAAGACAAATACAAGATGATGGGCGGCTTAGCCACTATGACACAGCTGCTTCACGCAGCCATCTCCTTAATATGCACACAAAATCAACTACCCAAAGCAAGTTAAATATGGGCCTTGGAGGCCAAAAGCCCATGATTAGCTAATTTACCTGCACCAAATAAAGTATATAGTAGGCTTAGTGCTTTATGTTAATATCACCGCAGGGTATGGAATGACACTGGCAATTCTGCTAGTGGTGAAGGGTATGAGTAAGCAGAGAAGGCTTGATACGGAGTAAGCCGATAATGGTGGCAAGGTTCTTTATTTTCATGTGTTTACGAAAATGCAATAAAGCATGTTGTCCTTTGTGTATTAACATGTGGGAGAGAGAATGAGAATGAAGAAAACCCTGGTTGAAAGAGATTCGGTTGGATGGCTGATCTTGAAGAAGGAGGGATTGATGGCTCCTCAGAACAATGATAAAATAGTATGAAATTCGGAAAGGCTCCGATAGGGTGATATAAAGCTATTCCTGGAACTTGCTTTGCAGTACACCATCTACTATGGTATTATTTGCCTGTATAAGATTGAACAGTCAACTGTATGCCGATCTATATATTATTATTATTATGGTGAAGAGGGAGCAAATGAGAGAGAGAGAGGGAGAATGCAAGCATGTGGCAGCAGATTAGAGAGGGGGTGGGGATGATGTCCAAAGAAAGGATGGTTCTTGCTTCGGCTTGTATGCTCCGATGCAGAGTAAAAAGGTATGGTCAGGGTCATTATGGTTTACATTTTTGTATCGCGTGAATCTACGTGCTTAACGTTAATGCATTTTTGACTCAAACCATGGGCATCGTCATTTTTGCTTGATTCATGGTAACCGACAAGAAGAAGCATAATGCATTAAGCTACTTTTAAACTCCCCGTTGCAAATGATGGGACAGGGAGTCTCCTCAAGGATACAAGCTCGGATAGGTTGCCTTAATGCAAATTAGACAAGTAAGGATGTCTTGCATTTGCAGTTCCCCACTCATCCTCCCTTTTTGTGCAGCCATTGTCAGTTTAAACTTTGTCCGGCAGGAATCCAGAACTTTAAAGTATTTTGTAATGCCTCGCACAACAACATCCAAGTTCTTCATTAAATACATAACCTTGTTTCAAGCCTTGTTAGTCGACTCGCAAGCACGTCTTGTAAAAAGTGAACAATTTCCCATGCATCCAAAGACTCGGAACAGGTTGTGGTGGGATATGTACAGAGCAGGCCAATGCGTCATCACCATCAACAATTCCCTTTTTCTCTCATCCTCTCTCGCTCTCTCTTTCACTCTCTTGCATCTCTCTTTTCTTTTCTTTTGTTTTACAGTCACCCTTCTTTTTCCTTTTTCTCTCTTTCTCGCTCGCTCTTTTTTCTTTGCTCTTTCTCTCTTTCTCACTCTCACAACTTTGTTTTCTTTTTCCCTTATTCCTAATTGTGTCTGATCATGGCGCGACAGGAATCGCTCGAAGACGAGCCATGGCTCATCGTCGAGCCTGACCCTGGTACAAACGATCAAGAAGCGTTGTGCGATCTCGAGTAACTGAACTCTTTTTCTCAGGTTCCTTGTCGCAACTGTGCTCCAACATGGGTGTCCAAGGCGTTCAAGTGGAACAGATATGCTCTTTGAGCCGGGGCATGCTTCACGATCTCAGGTACGACCTACTTAACTTTAACCGGGACGACTCGGGGCACCGAGGTATAAAAAAAACACAACAATCATGCTGATGGATGATCCACCTTTTGTTATAGGCCAATTCACGGCATCACCTTATTATTGCATCACAAGCCTGAAAGATCTCACAGAGACGATGGATCTACGACAACCCATGCTAACAACGTTTACTTTGCCAATCAGGTAAAATTCATGCAGCGAAAAACAAATCAGGAAATTGCACTAAAACAACTACCAACAAAAATAGGTGGTTCATGAAGCATACGCCATCTATGCATTGCTTAGCGTGTTGATGAATTGCAATGATGACACGGTCGATTTGGGCTCGGAACTGATCAACTTGAAAGAATTTACTGATGATTTTCCGCCAATGGTAATGTTGGGGTGGATGGGGGAGTGAGATATGATGACGGGAGAAAAGGGGATGTGAGTGAGTGTGTGTGAGTGAGTGTTTCTGGGGGGATCGTGATTTCTGATATGCATGTGCTTCTTTGAAAACCCTGAGGTTCTTTTTCTTATTCTCCTTTTCTTCGATCATCTAGCTCAAGGGGCTCAGTGTGACGAATAGCAAGATACTCAAGGATGCACATAATAGTGTTGCAAGGTAGATACATGAATCATCCACCACACACATACACATACACATACACACAGAGCTCATTATCGTATGTATTCAGACGTCAACAAAGGCGGCTTACTCGCGGCGATGACATCTATCACTACATTACTTATATACCAGTGGATGGATACCTATGGGAATTGGATGGATTCAAAAGAGGACCTCTTCGATTAGGTAGGTTAAATGAATTTGGGGGTGGTGGCGACTTTATTCTTACACATGATTCTACCCTAGCATCCTGCACAGAGACAGGTTGGATTGATACGGCTCGCACCGAGTTACAACGCAAAATTGAACTGTAAGTCTTTTTTCTTTCTGGGTCAGGCGGGCAAGGAACAAAAACGGGGGAAAATTCAGCGTATATTGTCTAGTGGATCGTAATATGCTTCTTTTCCCCCCAATATTATCAGCCATGTTATTCTGATCGTTGAGACAATGCGGTTTTTTCTTGTATATCCATGACACATATGTGCAGGTACCAGCGACAACAGATACCCTTCACTATATGGTCCGTGGTTGAGGACAGACGACGTGTATATCAACGCCAATTAGCCGCCAAAGCGTATATGAAAAGAGCCATCGAACAACATCTCGAAGCACACGATCCAAGTTGGCGAGTTCCGTTACGTGCACAGCAATGGGAAGAGGAATACAGACATGCATTGGAAGCTGTAAGTAATGATCAAATCGTGGTTCAAAGGGAGAGAAAGAGAGGGAGAGAGAAAGAATGGGTGTGATTATGTACAAGAGTGTGCGTGTGTGTGTGCGAGTGGATAAATGTGGTTTAACAACAAACTTACCAAAGGAAAGATGTAAGCGCGGAACAGACATATATCCCACCCTTGATACTTGGATGTTCGAGGCGTCAGCAGCAACACCAGCAATAACGACCGAATCTCACTTGTTGACAAGCAGTGACCTAGTTGATCTTCAAGCTCACATTGGCTCCAATACCCAAGGACGATCGTTGGAAGAAATAATGGATTTTTGGCTCCAAGTACAAGATGACTCTCTCAGGATTTACAAACAACTAGGAGAAGAATGCGAAAAGCAACAAAAGTATCAGGTGATTATTAGCAGTAAAAGAAAGGGACCATCTTGGCTAATGGAAAACTTTTATAGGATGATGTGATTCGACGACAACATGACTATACGCCATTCATCAAAGCATATTTACAACGACTCTTGGTTCATGGCCATCTGGAACGGATGATTGCTGATTTATCCTAGAACCACATCATAGCTCCATTACACTCCAACATTCATCCTCATTATCTTCTTTCTTTTTTCTCAACACATTCTTTATGCAACCAAACCCACCCTCTACTTTCCTTCCCAGGTCTACGTTAATGCATGCATGGTCGTGGCAACAACTTTGTGCTGATTTGGTACCCTTTTTCTCATTCTCGCACACACAACATTTCTCTCTCTCTCTCTCTTTAATGCTTGTTCTTTCTTCCCATCTTTCATTCTCTCTCATTCGCTTTATGTGTTGTCGTTCGTCAATATCTTCTCTTTTGCTGGGTCTCTTTTTTCTTTTTATGATGATCTCACGTCAATATTAGCATTAAAAAACAACATACGACTTGTACACAATCTCTGCTAGTAGTGTCATAGGGGTAGTAATCTAGCCATCATCATTCCTGGGCAATCGAGAGGGCAGTGTTTCCAGTGAGATGACTACTACGTCATTTAATCCCAATCCGGAATCATGGTGAAATCGTATCCAGGATACTTGTAGTAAGCATAATAAGCCAAGTACAAATGATAAGCACCTATCATCCACATGTCAATATCGCCCGTTTTTCCTCCTTCTTCATCGTTACATGCCTGGAATAAACATGACGCTACCGAGTACCAAAAATGGAATACCACGGCTCAACCAAATCTAAAAGGGGGGGTGGATGTGTTAGCGATATATCCAAAGGGACGACGGGGTTGTTCTAGAAGCCTCATAGATACCTCGGACGTAATATAGCCAACCTTGATAAGAGCACCCACAACGACTAAGACGGACCCCATGGTGAATAAAAGAGCTGCAAGCCCAATGGCTTTCCAAGGAACTATCATAGCGACGACAATTAAGCAACACGGTGCTGCGTCATGGTTCATGGAGGTTGCCTACTCTTTGGTTCCGGTTCAGCAAATTGACCAGGTGTGAATCCTCGGTCTTCTTGTAATTCAAGGAACTGACGTCTCTTGGACTTTTTTAGTGGATTGCGCATTCTCATTGGAAAAGAGAAATGGGTGTTATGCAGAATAGGCCGTATCGTTATGGGTTTTTGCGCGCGCGAGCCAATCAAGGACGAGCATGTGATACAACGATCACCAGTGTTCCCTGGTCAACATTTGCCCCAAAAGTCAGGATACTATAGTAGCTGGTAGTCATGGATACTCAATATCGAAACGTGGTCCTTGTATAAAGAAAATCCAATCACATTTTACGCATCATCCATCGTGTACATATGCAGTAGTGGTCATGAGCAATTATTCTTTAATTATGGGGGTGCTTCAAATGCCATTTACTGCTTCTGAAACAACATTCGCCAGTGAAATGGCAAGTAAGGCTGTGCTAGGATAATCGTTCAAAACACAGTTAGACTGTTATAAAGTTTAATTGCTATTATCTGTTATTACCTCTTCTATGTAGTCGTGATAGATCATACACGTGCCTCGCTTAACAAATGAATGGAATTTTGTTGGAGAGATGGGTGATCTGAGGCGCAGTGTCAAAAGTGAGGCTTCATTTCCTGGATATGGTTAAGAAGCAAGGAGTTTTCAAGAATGAGAGTAACCGGTTGTTCCATGAAAGCAGGTTGTGATGGCTGGTCGTCGATCACCGCGAACCTTGTGTAGGTAGATCAAAAGAGTACATGATTGTACAAACATCCAATTACGAGATACTGGATACTTGATTTGTACAATTTAACGCACGTGTATTTGCAAACGCAAGATCGACCGTTGCCTATTATACGTTCTGCATTTTAATTTTCTTCTTTCTTTGTGATTCTCCTTATAGCAGGATCAATGGCAGCTACTGGGGCAACCAAGTTTACTGCTGAGAAAAGTAACAAAGGTGCACACAGCCTCATTTTTTTATTCATCCATAATCTCAATGGTACAGTTTGTATGAAAAGAAAGGAAATTCATTGAAACTTTGACGATCAATGAAAAAGCAGAAGCATCATCATATCTACTATCGTGCCCCAAAAGATATAAAAGAGACACTCAAAGTTTTCTATCATCAAATCTATTCTCTCCAATTTCTCCAAGCCAAGCCAAGCCAATCCAATCCTTCAAGTTCACAAGACAACAACCATGTTCAAGAAGACCCTCGCTCTCATCTTTGCCATCTCCATGGTCCTTAATGCCTCTGCCTCCCCTGTCCTCAACAAGCGCAGCTCCTGCCAACTCGGTAACCTTCTCCCCAGCGGTGGTGGTGGCAATGCTTTGTGCTCTGCTCACTGCGTTGAACTTGGAAACAAACACGGTGGCCACTGCAACAAGAACGATGTCTGTGTCTGCAACCATTAACCCATTCCAATCTTCCACCTTGTTGTTGTTGTATTATCAATCACTATCTTCGAATAAATGTTGTTCGTCCTTTATCAATATAGAGATGATGATGAATTGGAGTTACAAAAGTAGGAGGGGGTGTCCAGGAAGAGAGATCTCTAAAAGCATGCTTGTCGCGAGTTGATCGGATGATGACAGTCGATACGTCAGCTTGCCTTGTTCATTCGTAGTTGATCCGGTCCAGCGTACGTGCTATCCAACACCACATGTTCAACCATCCTTGAAAGAGAGAGGGCATGAAAGCAACGATGGCAGAATATCTTCAATGGTCATATTGATTTTGATGTGATCCAATGTTGTGTGTCACGCATGATTCGTATACGGATATATCGCAAGGATCGATCTTGCCAGATGATGAGCACTAACGGTGCATACATACACTATGAGTCAATCACCAATAAAAAGTACAAGTAGCATGAACGTACTGGTCAAACACGTGATGAGTAATTACAGCCCTCGAGTAACAGCATAGCCTCTCATGTTGGTATGGCTGATAATCATCTTCAGATGCCCAAGCCGCTGCCAGAATGAACACGTTGACTGAATGGTCCACTCTTTAAATGTGAGCAGAGGAAGAAGCGAAGCAGAGAATGACTGACCCAAGTGAATGGAGGGTTGATGGCATTGCTGACATTGTATCGTGTATATTCTTCACGATGACTTGTTGGTTGTTGTAGTTATGATGATTGCAGATTGACCTGTGCTGTACTTCTTTTTGGGAGGTTTTGAAAGTGAAGAAGTCTCTTCTCCTTTTCTCGGGCGCTCCCATTCCGCTCTTTGGACAGCGTGGTACAAAATTCATGCACTCTGCGTCATATGGACCGTGACTCGATCGACCGTACCATGACATGATGCGTTGATAGAAAAGGAATGACACGTTTCGATACAGCGAACATCCGATCAGTACAGCATGCAGTATATCCCCTGGAACATTACTGTATGGTGTGGCCATTAGAGTTGAGGAGTCATCCGCTGCTGCTACTGCTACTACTTCATCAGCTGCTGTGCAAGATATGAGATTAGTAGTTCTAAAGGACGATTTTCACCCTTCAAATATATCAATTCTACCATGAATTTGGCATATCGATAATCTGATTTCAAATGGAACATGACAAAGTGCATCAACTTATATGCAACTTTTGCGCCATTTGGCGTTCTTGCTTTTTGTTTGCGGAGGTTCATTGGGCACGACTCTCTTCCCCCACCACCTGCAATAGCCCCCAACCCCTGGAACAAGCAATCCTTTGGATGTTTAGGAATATTGACAAGTACCCAATGCACATGACACATTACAGAAAATTAGATATAGATGAAGGTTTACATTGTTCTGTTCTTTTCGCTAAGAGCGAGAGAGAAAGGGAGAGGAAAAGGGAAAAAAAGACGTACGCCAACATGATAGGGACTTTTGCATTCGAGAGTGATGCATGTTCTCCTCTTCTCTCTTGGAAGCCTTGTATAATATGTACGATGAGAAGAGATGAGTATACAGTAAACTTGTGTATATGTGGTGTATATACGCCAAGCAGGGGTTGACTGAGGCGAGAGGGGGGTGATGGTGATCCAAAGCGAGCAGTGAAAATCTATAAAAGAGCTCGAGTACTTTTCCTTCAATATCTCCACCATCCATATCAATTCATCAAAATGCTCAAGAAAACTATCGCCCTTGCCTTTGCGCTTTCCATGATCATTGGTACCACCACTGCTATTACCGCTGAACAGCAAGTCGAGTTGGATGCTACTTGCAAATATGCTGGAGACGGGATTAATGCCGATATTGCCTGTGCCGAAATCTGCAGGCGACAGGGCAATCCTGATGGTGGTAAATGCGATGCCGACAAGGTCTGCCAATGTATAACCAAGAAACAAGCACCCAAGTCTAAGAGCGATGCGGAGGCGAAACACGATAAAGATGACGAGCGAAACTAAACATCCATGGCCTTCCTCCTCCCCTTTTTGTCAAAGTAATAAAGTTATATATCCCTCTTTCACTTTATATCCAGCCAAAAATGGTGAGCCTGCGTTGTTATACCATGTCTTGGGTTTTTCATGTTGGTTCGTATTTCTTCATATCTAGCCAAATTACGAAGGTTGCATCCTTTTATGTATCTTGTAATGATGATGTATACTCTACATACAATAAGCCGTCATATACATCGGCCATATTATTGGCTTTGGATAAATCAAACTTTTTCGCTCGCTTGGATAGAGTAATGGTGGGGATGTGTATTCCAGATCGATAATGGCAAAGGTGGTGGTCATGTGACGAAGACGCAACAAGGTCTTCGACTTGAGATAAGAAATGGGCCCATACAGCACGTGGATCATGCATTCTCGGGATATCCATTTGCAATAAACCAAGGACACCATAAACATAATCAGTTGGATCCATGCACCTTCGAGAAGATTGAGCAAACATGAATAGCAGATCCAGGGGACTGCAATTGTTGTTATCCAACTTGGTCTTCACCATCACAGGGTGTCCGGTATCCACTGCTCTTGTACTCAATTCATTCCACATTTTGTGTAGCTGTGGCGTACCTCGAAACAAAGATACAATCTCATTTTCAGCATTAAAGGAATAAGCTAATTGCAAGAAGGGTTAGCTAGGGTGGATGATATGACTTATATACCTACACATTTCATGAATCATGCGAGCCATTTCTTTAAGAGCAAAAAGATCTACAACGTGGTGTATCTCTCCTTCACCACTTTGCTCAGCCAGCATAAAACCCCATCCAGGAAGTACAACTTCTTGCCACGTCCATACACGGTTCCACCATTGACAATGGGACAAGGTTGATAAGGCGTCTAGCTCTGTTTGATAGATACGAGCAAACTCGATGACTTGTGTTGTAGCATGAGAATGACTGCCGAAAGCATAAGCGTCTCGAATACTGTTGATGGCATTCCACATTTTCTCGATGCATGGGTCGGATAATCTTTGAATGGTGTTTGGATGACAATCCAGCAGGATGATACAGCTGTTGCAATGAGCATAAATATCTCGCATGATGACAAGAGGTGTATCCACGCGGGCACATAGGACATCAATCCACCAATAACTGTCAGGATGTGCTCTTAAGAGTGCTAGTAACGTGCTGCGTTTTTCGGGTCGCATCGGGATTGGCTTGACAGGTCGGCCATTTTCGTGTATAAAGCTTCCCACGTCCCACATGTCTCCAGCATTTCCCCACACATGTGAAACGGCATAAAAAGCCAGTTCCCCTGTACTGCGTTGCATGAGACGTCGACGATGGTACAAGTTGGCATGCGGTCGGATAATAGTCATTGTATCATTCCCGTGTTTGGGTACATATAATAGTCGGAAATCAGGATGGATGACAAGCTGTCTTTGTTGATGCTGGCTACTACTATTCGCATTCATTGTGATACTTGTACCTTCGCAAAAAAGGGCTGTCTTTTTAACAATGAAGCATCTCTTTTTCTTTCGTAGCTTATCCAAAAATGACAACTAGGAGGAAAAGATATTATCAGGCTCATTGAACGACTCATTATGCTCTTTGTACCATTTGGTTGATGTTACGCCAAGGACAGTGAATGATAGTAGTAAAGAAAGAACCATTTGAACTCAAAAGCAGCGTTCTTTTAAAAGGAAATAGCTGTACTACTTTACTGCATGCATAGGAACCGATCCATCATTGGTAAGCATCGAATGTATCTTTAGCATATACGGATTTTGTGTATGAAGAGTAGTAAATAAAAGGTGGATGCATCATTTATTCAACTCATTGAGGGCCATGTTATTGAGCAATATATAATGCATTTCAATCACAGTGTAGACTTTTCATTCTTTTCATTGTCGTGAGAACACACCTCTTGCACGTCACTCCACTACATGTACTTTCTACCAATTGCGTTCCACAATGGCGACAGCAGAATGACCCACGGCAAAGGCACCACACGAGCTCTCTTGACGACGGACCAAGATTACTTTGACAGTCAACGACAACGACACCATCGCATATGACACATGCCTCTATTCAGTCGAACCAAGGGTTGACATGGATACCGACCACGCTGATCAGCACGTACTTGTACGTTACTCTGGTCAAAAGCATCTATCGATCTACTGCAGCGAGTAACAAGGGGTTCATGTTCGGTTGCACTGGGAGAATGGATTCGTTAGCATAGACTAAAACACAACCCCCCGCCATTCGCCATATTCGAGACAGTTGCTAGGCAGCATTGCTTGGATGCAGCAGTGATAGTTTCGAGATTACAGCATGATTCAACCTATCATCAATACCGATATCACCATCATCGCCAGTGTTTAATGCCCGTTTTACTATGCATAAGTGTCTCAAAAGAGCGGAGCATGGCAATACGCGATCGTCGACAAGAAGCAGCGACCTTCACAATATACATATCAACAATGACGAAGTCTATATCACACGACAAGTATTGTCTTATTGATCAATGAAGGATAACAGCAGCCTATTCGAGAATGGGATCAAAGGTGCAACGATGGATCGTTTCCCTTTATTGCTTCCGAGAAACCTGACCCATGTCAACAAGTGATACCGCGCATGGTTTTGCCACCTTCTTGTTTTTTATCCGCCACCCACGCTTTCTTCTTTTTCAATTGTACCATTATTCAATATGCCTCAGGATACAATGACATCATTAATTGTCGTATTGCAACGCGACAGTGGAGATATTGAAAATCAAGGCAAGATTATCAACTTTGGTTCGGGTGCCAGCGTCGACACTGTGCGTAACCTCGCCATGGAAAAGCTTGGTATTTCAACAATCCCTGCCAAGGATGTATTATTACTGGATGGATCTGGAAAGTCAATCGACACCATGGATCAAGTACGACAGCAACAAGTGGTGCGTGTGGACATGAAGGAACATATCAAGGATGTCATTCCTGGCCCAACAAAGTATCCTTTTGTTGGTTCTATTCGTGAATTGCTTCCGAACATGTACGTACATACTATATGAATCATTGGGGGGGGAACCTATTTACTCACATGGTGATATAGAGCCTATGGATGGATCAAGATGTTTGACAAGTATGGTCCCGTAGTGGATATGAATATACTGGGCGAGGAGAACATTGGCACCAACGATCCTGACGTGGCTGAACTCTTTGTCAAGGAATCGGATTACTTCACCAAAAAGATCACGCACAATCTCGAAGAAGTCAAAGCTTTTGGTGGTCAAGGCTTGTTCACCACGGACACGGATGACCCAGATTGGAAACTCGCACACAAATTGCTTATGCCAGCATTTGGTCCACGTGCTATCAAGGTATGATGAGCTTCCCCGAGAATTAAAAAGAAAAAATGCTAACTGGAACATAGGCTTATTTGCATGAGATGGGTCTTATTGCTATGCGAACGATCAAAACACTTGAAGAATATCAGCCCACAGACAAGGTGGAGATTCTCAACTGGACAACACGCTTGACATTTGAAACCATTGGTCGGTGTGGTTTCGGTTACGAATTTGGCCTGCTTGATTCCAAGGATG
This sequence comes from Lichtheimia corymbifera B2541, assembly GCA_000697475.1. Taxonomy (NCBI): domain Eukaryota; kingdom Fungi; phylum Mucoromycota; class Mucoromycetes; order Mucorales; family Lichtheimiaceae; genus Lichtheimia; species Lichtheimia corymbifera. The sequence continues at coordinate 21,581 of JNEU01001161.1, forward strand.
CTCCAAACCACCCTTTCATTGAAGCCATGGCTTACTGCTTGAAGACAGTGGTCGTTCGAAGACAACAACCTTCCATCTTTAAGCACCTCCCCAATGAGCAAAACCGGAAATTTGATCGCAGTGTCAAGCTCATGAATGATACCGTGGATCAAGTTATCAAGGAACGCAAGCAAAGTCCCGAGGCTGGTGATAAGGACAAGGATCTTTTGGGATTTATGCTCAATGCACGTGATGACCAGAACCTTGGCTTGACAGATGAAAATATCCGATATCAAGTGGTCACTTTTCTTATTGCTGGACATGATGTAAGAAGCATCAATCTTGTATATCATCCACTCTCGGCTAACTTTTTTATTCATTATATGAATAGACTACCGCGAATACGCTTGCATGGACATTGTATGAGTTGACACGCCATCCAGAAGTCGAGCAACGATTGCTTCAAGAGATCGCAGACGCGGGTATCACTCATGACAAACCACCTACGGTTGAACAAGTGGGCCAGTTGAAGTACACCCATCAAGTACTCAAGGAGACATTGCGCAAATACCCACCTGTACGTATGCTCAACAAGTATTGTAAGAAGGATTGTGTCATTCCCGGTGGATATCTTGTCAAGGCTGGCACTCCTGTTTCCGTCAACTTGTTTGCTATGCATCGCAATCCAAAGGTGTATCCAGACCCTTTACGCTACGATCCTGATCGATTCTCACCTGAGGAAGAACAAAAGCGCTCACGATTTGCATGGCTTCCTTTCAGTACTGGACCACGTGCATGCATTGGTATGGCGTTTGCTTTGCAAGAAGCCAAGGTGGTCTTGGCCATGTTTTTGCATCGATTCAAGTTTTGCTACGGTGCGTTGTGTTTTTTTTCCCTCTCTTTGATAGCATAACACTAATGTCCTCCATATGTAGATGGTCCTGAAGTTGATTTTGACCCCATGATGGCTACTACCAAGCCAATGGATTTCCTTGTCACTATTCGATCGCGCACAGACATGCCTGAGCCCACATCAACTCCGACTACCACGGCTACGACGAGTGATGAAGCTGCTAAAGGCAGTAAGCCCAAGGCAACCATGCCACAATCCCAATCGATTGCTGAACAAGTGGCTACCCGTGAAGTCCCTCCCATCACATTCTTGTATGGTACCCAAACTGGCACAGCACAAGATTATGCTTCTTCTCTTGCAGCTCAAGCTCGCTCATTTGGTTTCAAGGAAGTTACTCTGGCTGAAATGGATAAGTGGAAGGTGCTTGACACTGGCAAATATGAACCCAGAAAATCAGGACCCCAAGAATTGGTGGTGGTTTGTACAGCAACGTACAATGGTCAACCCCCTGATACTGCTGAGCGTTTCAACAAGTTTATCACTGAAAAGACAAAGGATGACAAGAATGGAGACTTACTAAAGTCGATGAACTTTGCCGTGTTTGGTGTGGGTAACAAGAATTGGCGAACCTATCAAGCTTTTCCACGCAAAGTCAATGAAAGCCTGGAAACGTTGGGTGCTGATCGTTTCTTCCAATGTGGTGAAGGCAATGCGGATCAAGATATGGACGCTGATTTTAATGAATGGTAAGGCTTATCATCATACTAGCCACAATCGATCATTTGATGCTAATTGATTATACGCTTATTACCAGGTCTGCTCATTTCTGGGTACAAACATTGAGCAGCTTTGGCCTTTCTCTTCCAGAAAGCCAATCCGTGGTGCCATCTGCAAGTATGGGCCTTGAGAAACCACATATCCAGGTGAACTTTATCAGCCCATCCGACAAGGAAAAATGGAAACAAGGTGCAGACAATCGTAACGGAGAACATAATGTCACTATACTTGACAATGAGGAATTACAGCAACCAGCATCCGATCGTAGCACACGTCATATTGAGCTCGATGTTTCCTCTCTACAACCGCTTTGCAAGGACGGATCATTATTTGTGGCAGGCGATCATTTGGAAGTGTATCCTGAAAACGATGCTGAGATGGTGGATGCCATTGGTGTCAACTTTGGATGGGTGCTTGATTCTGTATTTGAAGTCGACCAAGAAAGCCTTAATAACGTATCACCTCGTTCACTCGCAGCATCCATTCGTGGTCCATGTACGATCCGCAATGCGCTCACTTATTACGCTGATCTCTCATCACCACCTTCACGTACCATGTTATCCATTTTCGCTGAGCAATTACGTGCTACTTCGGAAGAGACAGCTGAAGTATTCAGCAAGTTGATTATGCCCGACAGTCCTGAATATGCTTCTTTCATTGAAAAATATCGCACGATTCTCGATTTACAAAAAGGATTTCCTCAAGTGAAGCGGCTGGACTTGGCTCAATTCATGACAGCTGTGGGTGTGATGCAACCACGTCGATATTCGATTTCATCATCTCCTTTGGCTCATCCAAAACAAGCTTCATTGACTGTGGGTGTAGTTCATGATAAGCTCAAGGATGGTCGTGAATACTATGGCCTGGCATCTTCCTATTTGGCTCGTAGCGCTGAAGCCACCAAAGTGCGTGCTATGCTTAAATCATCCAAGAGCAGTTTTGCCTTGCCATCCGATCCCAAGGTGCCCATTATTATGATTGCTGCTGGTACAGGTGTTGCCCCTTTCCGTGGCTTTTTGGAGGAGCGTGCATGTCAACGTAGCCAGGGTAAACAAGTTGGCGACTGTGTGCTTTTCTTTGGATGTCGTCGCAAGGATCATGACTTTATCTATGCTGATCAAATGCAAGCATACGCAAAAGACGGTGTATTGGCTGGTTTATATGTCGCCTTTTCACGGCAAGGTCAACCGATCAAATATGTCCAACACCAACTACTTGAACACGCTGTCAAAGTCTGGAGCTTGCTGAATGAATCTAATGCATCGGTTTACGTCTGTGGTGCTGGTGCCATGAGCCGTGACGTACGACGTACATTTTGTACAATGGCCAAGAGCTTTGGACATGTAAGCACGGAAGAAGAAGGTGACAACCATATCCAAGAATTGATCGATCAAGGCCGTTATAACGAAGATGTATGGGGTTAAGATAGTGTTCCAAATAAAAGCAGTTATGTATCCATATATAAATCTGGCAGCTATAAAGTAGTAGGGATGTGGTTGATTAATGGAAAGATTGGCGTCTAATACCGCAACCTCACTATTCATGCACCTCTCCGCCAATAGGATCGACCCTTCGAGTCGCGTCCTCCTTGGGCTTCCTGACACAAACAAGTGCTTCTGCATCTTTGGGCCTATTAGGCTCTGCTACTTTACAATGAACAAAGACCATTTTCATTTAGCATAACGCTTAAACAGCATATGTAAAACACAAAGACTCCTATACCTCGAAACTTTACAATCAAACGTGGCGCCTTTGATAGAACAAAGTTGCTCGTCGGGGTCGAAAGCATCTACTGTAGAAGTTTCACGATCGAGGTGGGCAAGGTCAGATTCACCCAATATCGCCACCAGCCAAAGTCGAAAAAAAGTCAAGAGGTCGACCGCCGATGCACTTTGGCTGGTGGCGACATTGCGAAATCGGGGATTGGAGAGCTTGATCGTGAAACTTGCACTCAAGGTGCGCTCGACCGAGCCGACCAATGTTGTTCTATTAAAGTGCCCACGTTTCATTGTGAAGTTTAGAGATACAGGCACCTTGATGTTTTACATATGCTGTAACCATGATGCTATATGCCAAGTGGTCTTTGTTAATTGTTAAGTAGCTATACCCTGATAGAGCCGAAGATGAAGAGGGGCGTATTTGTGTAGCACATCTCATTGGGGTGAACAGAAAGGGCAAATGCATGATAGTTAATGGACGATTCAATAACGTTCATACATTGGCAGCTAACATGCACTTTTTACCGTTCCACGCTTTTGCCAAAACTACTCGATAGGAATGGTGCACCTGCTCCAGACATTCATCTCCATCATTCAACTTTCTTGATCCGAGCTGATTTGACCGAGTTACGCTCAAACAAAAAGCATATCAGCCCATACATGCAGCATGCACTATCTACCTCAACTGATGTCTCTTTATTTGAGCGTAACTCGGTCAAATCAGCTCGGATCAAGAAAGTTGAATGATGGAGATGAATGTCTGGAGCAGGTGCACCATTCCTATGAAGTGGATTGGGCAAAAGCTGGGAATTGAAAAAAGTACATGTTAGCTGCCAATATATGCATTGGAAATGACGTTTGCGTACCTGTCATGTGTCATGCATTGTCCCTGAAGTGCTGACTTTTTGACTCAGATACACGAACACACCTCTCTGCATCTTCCGCTCTATCAGGGTCAAGCTACTTCACAATGAACAAACACCACTCAACATATAGCTTCACGCTCACAGCATATGTAAAACATAAAGGTGCCTATATCTCTAAACTTTACAATGAAACGTGGGGTCTTCAATCGAACAAAGTTGCGCGGCGGGCTCCAGCGCACCTTGTGTAGAAGTTTCACGATCGTCGTGGCCATTCTCAGATTCACCCAATGTCAACACCAGCCTCGTCGAAAAAAAATTCAAGGCCGACCAGATCCACTTTGGCTGGTGGTGACATTGGGTGAATCTGAGAATGGCCACGACTGATCGTGAAACTTGCACCCAAGGTGCGCTTGACCCCGACGAGCAACTTTGTTCTATTAAAGACCCCACGTTTCATTGTAAAGTTTAGAGATACAGGCACCTTTATGTTTTACATATGCTGTAAGCGAGATGCTATATGACAAGTGATGTTTGCTCATTGTCAAGTAGGTAGACACTGATAGAGCCGAAGATGCAGGCGGACTTTGTGCAACACAGCTCATTTGCATGATACTTCACAATGAACAAACACTACCTTTCCTATGGCACCACGCTTACAGCATATGTAAAAACATAAAGATGTCTGTTTCTTCAAAACTCCATAATGATGTATAGTGGCTTTATGAGAACGATGTTGATCAGCATGCCCGAGCGCACCTCCTGACCAAGTTTCGGCGTCGCCGTGGGCAATATCGGCGCGCACGGCCGTACGCCCTATTTATGTTTCCATCCATTTGCCGTCTCTCCTACATTCAAGGTTTTCATAATGAACTCTGGAGTCTTTATGGGAACGAAATTGCTCGGCGTGGTCGATGGGGTGTTGTGTGTGAGTTTCATGTTCGAGGTTGGCAATCTCGGGGAACAGGAGCGCCGACCCTACTTTATCCTACTTTTGGGCTGGCCGGCATTCAAAATGTTGATAATGAACCATGCGGTTTTTAAATGAATGGAGTTGATCAGTATGTCCCAGAGAACCATCTGACCAAGTTTCAAGTGCGAGATGGGGAATCTCAAGAAACTACATACTAATTGACTTTTACATAAATCCGGCGCTTTCCCAATTTCCATCCGTCATAGTAAATCCCACATTATGCCCTCCTTTTCGAAATTTTCAAATGAAGTGTGGGTTCTTTATTAATACAAAAGTTGTTCAGCATGTCCTAGAGCATATTGTGTGAAAGTTTGGGGTTCGAGACAGGCAATCCCCAATATCATGCATTGATATCAGTGTATATGGATATGTCTGACTGCCTGACAGATTTAATTTCCACCTCTTCCACATCCCAGCCTCTTTCTTCCCTCTCCCTCCTCCCATTCTCAACTGTTGCTCCATTCAAGTACAACTACAACGTGCGAACGATTGTGCTGCTTCGCCCCATCATGTTAATGCTACGAATGGTTTGATCTGAAAGCCTTTGACTGAAAGGCGTGTTCCATGGCGTGTGGACCCACTACAGCAACACCCGCATTCCTTGACACTGCACGTTCCCTTGTACACTCTTCTGCCACGACCAAGTATAACAGCCGTCATTGCAGCAATGCTATTAGCGAGGTCTTTAATACATTGACACAAACAACGTTTACAGCCTTGTCACTCTACCACAACACACGCTCTTGCACTCTCCTCTGCCACTACCAAACGTAACAGGAGGTGCTACTCCAATATCTCAGCTACTTGCAGCCTTTTTTACGTGAACAGCAGACAGCCATTGTATAGAAGCAGCTTCATTTACGTGCAGCAACTTGCTTGATACATACGAATACCAGTGGATCATGCCATATCCGCCATCATACCTGGTTGAGCTGCGAAGAAAATGACCAAGCAAGCATTAACCAACAGCTGGATGGAAAAGGAAGCATGTCAGCAACAATATTGGATGATGGATGGATGCAATCAAGTGCAGTGATGAGGAATCCTGGAATGTTGCTTTGGTTACTTGGCGCATCGTCAGAAGGAATAATGGATCGTACCACGTGGATACGGCTGGGGACAATGATGGATTGGATGGTGTTGTCGAGTGGGCTTTTATCTTTGACGGAAGGCGATTTGCCGGCATGGATCATATTGGAATGTTGGATCAAGGGACGCACAGCAACTAGTTTGCGATCATGGCTGAAGATGAAGACGCTTATGGCAGCAACAACCAAGAATACAATGACACAACGACACCCGCTGATTCTACATGGTCCACTGGTTGGGTTCTTGAATGAACGGGAGGATAGAAATTTGAAGTACGGAAAGCGAGATTGGACCATCTACATCATTGTATCGAGACGCTTTTGTTCCTTTTGTGATATTACATTCGTTAAATAAAGCTTCCTTATTTATATGCTGATACACGATAGTCAGTGGTAGTTCTAAGGATTGTACCCAGGTTTAAATAGGTGCTTGTATTTGCAACGATAATAAACCTATAGTGAATGGCACCCAACAATAGCGCTTGTTACAAAAGCTTGGTCCATTGTAACTTAAATCATTACATTTACATAAGAAAGAGTGAGCTCTGATACATTGTGGCACGAGTACATGCATATACTTATCCAGTGACAGCTTCCAGCATTCGCTATTTTGTATGTATAACCTCTACGTGTAACGAAACCTAGAGATAAGCAGAAGAATTACTCCTCTTTTACTCTCGGAATGTACCGATCTTTTTTGGTTGGTTAACCATATCATGGTTGATTTTGGAAAAGGTTCCGCACAGGCTACCATAAGCGGGCCTGACTAGCATCAGCAGGCAGGGGCAGGATCCATTGTTGTGATGTAGCTTGAGACCGTTAGTAGCTCTCACACGGTCATTCCCGACTTCTTACCTTAGGGTACGGATTGACACAGTATTGTCAACGCGCTTTTTACCCTAGTGGTATTGAAGGAAGGATACGTTGACGACGGCGCTTTATATATTATGTCCAACGTGAGAGTCTCCCTTGTACATCTTATTCCCATGTACATTGTATCCGACGCACGTTGTGTGTGGTGTTCAGTTAGCGTATACGCTGAGCATCACAGCAGTTAAAGATCCCGCACAACAATGGATATTCTCCCTCTAAAAGCCTATACTAATCCGTACAGATTTATCCGTTCTTACATAATGTTGTATAAATTAGCGTAGCTGAAAGCTATCGTAGGTAAGCATGGCACGCTCATGTACTCGTGAACCGTTGTATCACAACAGCTCATTCATCATTGAGCAGAGTGAATCAAGTTACAATGAACCAAGCACTATGTTGGGAATCATCACTCCCGAATTAATATCTTGCAATGCAAGCGTTCGAGAACCATTCCTGCCTTTCGTCTATCAATACATGAACTAGGACCTGTGACAAAAGAACAAAAGCATCTCGATACGATAATGTAAATGATCCAATCTCGCTTTCCAACCTTCAAGTTTCTATTCCCCTCCTTTCAATCCAGAAACTACCCAGTGATCCACAGCTTAAGTATATGAACTGATGGCACGATGCTCGTTTAGATGATATGTTGAATTTAATGGAAAAGTCGAAGAATAGCACATGGTAGTGTATATGTTGTTTATCGAGGAAGTATGATAAGGGAACAGCATTGTAAATTGATAAGCTACGGCTACGGGTGTGTCACATCGAGTCGACAGGGATAACTGTGCTATTGTATTCTTGATTGCTGCCGTCATAAGCATTCTTCATCCATGATTGTAAAATAGCTGCTGCATGCATTGACCTGAGTATTCCAATAGCGTCCATGACTGTAAAGCACCTTCCACCAAGATATCATCCATTCTGTCGATCATCATCCTAAGCCGTATCCACGTGATCGTTCCTGCGGACGACGCTCGCTCCAAGTAACCAAGGCAGCATTCCAGGAGATCTCATTACTGTACTTGATTGCATCCATCCATCTAATCCACTATGTTGGTTGAATACAGCCATGTAATCTGCTGCTGATATGCTCCCTTCTCTATCCGGCTGCTGGTCAATCGCTTCTTGGTCATATTCTTCCATCGCAGCCCAACCAGATGAAGATTACTTGTATTGCGGTGTGCTTGATAGCTGATATGGCATCCCATCCATTGTAATCCGTATGCATCAAAGCAGGTTGCTGCAAGTAACTTGAGACAATAGAGTAAAAGAATTGATAATAGCAACGGCTGCTACGTTTGGTCGCGGCAGAGGAGTGTGCAAGAGCGTGTGTTGTAGTAGAGTGACAAGGCTGTGAACGCTGTTTGAGACAATGCAGTGAAGATTTTGCTAACAGCAACTGCTGCAATGAATGCTGTTACGTTTAATGGTGGTAGAAGAGTGTGTACAAGAGAAGGTGGACAGTCAAGAAACGCGGGTGTTGTAGTGGGGTGTGTACACGCCATGGACTTGCCATTCAGTCAAAGACAATCGGATCAAGGCAGTTGTAGGAATGATATGGTGGGTTGAAGCAGGACAATTGTTCGCAGGTGGCAGTTGTTATTGAATGGGGCAACAGTTGACAATGGGAAGAAAGAGGAAGAAGCTGAGGGAGGAAAGAAGTGGATATTAAATTGGTCAGGCACTGCCCCACAAATCCATGCACACTGTAATTGATCCATAATCTTGAGATTGCCCACCACAAACTTGAAACTTGTACACAATATGCTATTGGGCATGCTGATCAACTTTGTCTTAATAAAGAACCCACACTTCATTTGAAAATTTTGAAAGGGAGGGCGTAATGTGGGGTTTACTATGACGGATGAAAATTCCGTACCCCGCCCGAAGTCATGAAATGTCATTTAATATGAATAACCTTGGGATTCCCCTTCTCGGATTTGAAACTTGGTAAGAAGGTTCTCTGAGTCATGCTGATCAACTCCATTCATTTAAAAACCGTATGCTTCATTATGATGATTCAATGAATCGGGCGGTCCAAATATAGGACGGAAGGAGCGCAAGTAGGGTGCATAGTGCACACCCCCGCAATTGTCCACCTCCATCGTCAAACTTGGTCAGGCCGCTGGGCTTCGACATGCTGATCAACTCCATTCAAATAAAAACCATATGCTTCATTATGAGAAATAAAATGGGAGCGTCGGACGGTAAACGGATGCGGATATATGTAGGTTTGACGGCCCATGACCTCGAGATTGCCCACCACAAACTTGAGAATTTCACACAAGATGCTCTTCGGCATGCTGATCAGCTTCGTCCTCATAAAGAACCCATGCTTCATTTGAAAATCTTGGATGGGAGGGTATAATGTGGGGTTTACTATACGGCGGTCGGAAATTGGGTACGCGCCGGATTCATGAAATGTCATTTAATATGAATTACCTTGAGATTCCCTACCTCGAACTTGAAACTTGGTATGGAGGTTCTCTGAATCATGCTGATCAACTTCATTCATTTAAAAACCACATGCTTCATTGTAAAATGTTGAATGGGAATAGAACGGACTGGAAGATAAGCAGTGCAGACGCTCTATGACCCCCGACATTACCCATCTCGATCGTGAAACTTGCACACATGGTGCTGTCGACCATTACGAGCAATTTCGTTCTTATAAAGACCTCACGCTTGATTGTAAATTTTTGAGATACTGGCACCTTATGTTTTACTATACTGTAATAAGCGTTATGGAGACATTGCTGCTAATTGATTCTGCCGAGAGCAGTATAACCAAGGTGCTCTCGGCGTGAAATAGCACGTGGTGGTTACACATGCGTTGTTGACAGGTTGCTGCATAAATGGGATGATGTTGCCTTTAGAAAGATACGTAAACAGCATCTAGTAAGGAAGATAAGTAAGCCATTATGTGTATTACAAATCATGGTGCCATATCACAATGAGAATGCGGAGATCGAGCTACATTAGCAAATTTGCATAAACCCAATAAATGCAAGCACACAGATCTGACAGTATAAAGATATATCGATTACATAGCCGCCCTGAAACTCGCTTGTTCTTGTGAGGCCATCCCTTCACTTTATTGCATCACAAGAAGGCGTCTATTTCTTACACCATCTAAGCTATGATCCACAAGCAATACGAGAGGAGGAATAAGCTAGCTAATGCCAAGTGAAATAATAAGCAATGTCTTGAAAGTAGTTGCTTTGCCCTGGTCGTCTTCTTCATCCATCGTACTCGTCGTGTACATGAGGATCAGCCAAGGCACACATATAAAAGAGGAAGCGATCGTGCAGGCTTCCTTGTAGATGTCAATGAGATTCATGAGACTTCATCCAACAATACTTTCTTGCCAAGAGAATGGTGAATCATGCTTGTTTGCGCCGTTGTCGTGATATCGTGATCCTCGTCAATCTCGTACAAGCTGTCATCGTCATCCCTATAAATAAACGAAAGCAAATATGCAGGAATCACATAATCAAATCTTCATCGAGTGCTCAATGGCCCATACCTATCGCTCTCATTCATCCTCTCCAACAAAGAAGGCATGATCTCCATCGTCACAATCCTCAGAGAGTTAACCACCAGTACATCACGAGAAGAACGTCAAATGGCTAAAAGGTACAGGCTGGGAGTCGAACCCAAGAAGATATGGTGCCCAAAGTTGCACGACCTGACCAAGAACCTATTCAACAGTAGCACCATCCGTTATTACAATGAACGCCTTTTCCATTTTCTTTGTTCACTACTCTTGCCTTTTCCGTATACATAACGACACGTTGTTGTTGGGTTACTGGAAACCAAAGTAGTGTAGTCGAGCCAAGTCAAAAGCGAAGGGAGCCAGTGTCTTTGCGATCGAATCGTGCCATCTATACAAGCTAACACGTCAATGGAATACGTTCTGCTGCTGCATTGGGGCTCTCACTGTACCTAATGCACGAAGAGTAGGGCGCCATGACAACGAATAAGAGCGACGATAGCACCTTGACTACGACACTTGCACACGCACTCTGCCAATGAGTATACAGCACCACATCAAAGTCTCACAACCAACAAGAGCATTACCCTGATGAGAGCCGTGAATGGGATAAAAGGAGACGGAGAGAGAGAAGCACTTGGCTCAAGTCGTGTAGCTGCTGGTCCCCAAATCAATCACTCCCACTTGGATTTCACGCACACATAGCATAGCAACATCACTACCATACTAGATCGTGCTATATGTAAATAAAACAGACCATCATCACTTATTGCAAAAGGTGCCATTCTGGATGATACGACACAAAAGCTGACCCAAACCTAATAACATGCTTGTATCAAACCAGCATAGTAAAAATAGCTATCATCTTTAAATGAGCATACAGGAAAAGCATTATCAATAATGATAGCTTCAACAGAGCGGCATTACCCATCATCAACAATACGACAAGCGAAGACGGTTAGATTATCATAATAAACAATGCAGAGAAGTTAATATGATGCCATGATAATAAACAATGTTTGGCTCGTTTCTTTCTATCCCTAGTTGCCATTATAATTGAAGACCAAGTTATATAGTAGGAGTACAGGTTTATTGAAAGGTATTAAGCATGTTGCTTGATAAAACGATTCAAATAAGAGTGTAATGGGTGTAGAATACAGATGGCATCTTGGTTCTTGTAAACAATTTAATGGTTGCAGACACAGACATCGTTCTTGTTGCAGTGGCCACCGTGCTTGTTGCCTTGCTTGATGCAGTGAGCAGAGCACAAAGCATTGCCACCACCACCGCTGGGGAGAAGGTTACCGAGTTGGCAGGTGCTGCGGCGTTCGAGCTCAGGAGAGGCAGAGGCACCAATGATCATGGTGATGGCAAAGATGAGAGCGAGGGTCTTCTTGAACATTGTTGATTGGAATAAACTTGAGATGAGTTTGTTGATGATGTCCAATGCTGCATTTACCATTGAGTTTTTATAACTTTTGGCACTTTGCTGGATAATTGCATGATTCCGGGGACTCTCGGGTTCTAAATGTGCAAGTTGAACAAGAGGTTGTACATTGGATTCATAAAGGATTAGCAGCTTGGTACATACAACATGCTCCGTTTGCTATATGGGTTAGTAGAGGTATCAACGCAGAATTTGATCCTAGCCGCATGTGGAGTCAAAGTGGTCACTGCGCCTCAGGTACCGTCGATTGCTACCAATAATTGAGTTGGTGCTGCAGAAAGCAGCAGTATCACGACAGCTTGCGCAAGAAGGAACGCATTTACCTATCACAAATAACACTTCTTTGATAGTTGCACGTGGGTCACCATCACGCTGTATCGGTCATCTCTTTGAGCTGCGCCCCCCTTTGACAAGATTTCATGCACCATCATCGCTGCAATGTTATTGATCTTACACAAATCAAGGTTGTACATGGCATCAATGCGCTGTGGCGTTAACAGTGGTGATTTATTACTATTATTTTGTGTAAAGGATAATTTCTAGCACAGCCCCAAAGATCGCAATTGATTTTCTGCGAAAAGGAACATTGACAGACATAGCAGCCTTCCATAACGTCTACCTGTGAAAACAAATGAGAGTGAGTAAACGTTAGATACATGATGACGATTCTTTCAACATGAGTACGGCAATGCTAGCGAAGATGATATGAATGCTTCTAAAAAATAGCATGATTAGTAGGTGTAACGACTTTCTTCATGGTGCTTGACTCTAACTTAATCTACCCGCTTTTGGATGGTAATAATATCTACCACACGAGCATGGGAACTGGGTAACAAGCTTAATAGTTCTCCATCCCACCACCGGAAAAGCGGGCAAAGAAGGATGGGAACACAGAATACAGCAAGCAGTCTTGGTGATCATAGAGCGCGCTGTTATGGAGTTTTCATGCCAACATGGCCATTTTGGGCTAATAAGGTATTACAACCTTTTTTATCGTTTTTCAAGCGTTGGCATAGCAACGGCTTTGAGATCTATAAACGGATATATGCCCTCGTTGACTACAGCGCAAATGGCATGTTGACTTTTATTATGGCTGGCTATTAAGTCACCATATTGGAAACACAGGATGATGATGCCGAATGGGTCTCTCGGTAATAACAGTGGTCGTAATGATGGTATAAGAGCTCACCAACGAGCAAAATCATAAGCGAATGACTGGCTTATATACTAACAAGGTATGTACTTTAAAAAGTGCGATTGGTTGACAGAAAAAGGTTGTTATTCAGCGATTGAACTTTTATGCTTAACAAGTACCCAAATCATTATTCAACATATCTCGCGTGTTTTGTAGAAGGCACTAGAGCAAAGTACTGATGATTATAACCATAATTGATGGTAGACCAAGTTTATGTGTTTAAGGGTAACGATTTATTGAAAGATATTTCGCTAGAAGAGTGAAACAAACGATTCAATGGGTGTGTAGTGTAGAGTACAGATGGTATTTGGTTTCTTGTTGTAAGCAATTTAATGGTTGCAGACACAGACATCGTCATCGTTGCAGTGACCACCGTGGATGTTGCCTTGCTTGACGCAGTGAGCAGAGCACAAAGCATTGCCACCACCACCGCTGGGGAGAAGGTTACCGAGTTGGCAGGTGCTGCGCTTGTCAAGGACAGGAGTGGCAGAGGCGTTAAGGACCATGGAGATGGCAAAGATGAGAGCGAGGGTCTTCTTGAACATTGTTGATTGGAATAAACTTGAGATGATTGATAATGATGTCGGATGCAGCTTTTTTCAGCTTCTTTTATATCTTTTGGTGCGTTGATGGATCATGGCATGATTACAGTAAGGGAACCCTCGAATTGCAAATTCACAAAAGTTGAACAAGTGGCTGCGCATTGGGTCAATAAAGGAATAGACACTTGGAAAACAACATGCTTCTTTGGCTATTTGGGTTTAGAGGAAGTAGTGTCAGGAACCCACTATCCACATTACCATATGTAGCGTTAAAAGTGGTCACTGCGCCTCAGGTACCGGGTGTGCTGCTCTTGTTGTCTAATCTAAGCTAGTGCTGCAAAAGTGACAGTAGCACGACAGGTTGCGCAATAAGATTGACTCAGGCACATCACTCGTTATTAATTGATCGACGTATATACCATCCGCCACAGATGGAATTAGCCATTTAAGGTGAATTCCAGCTTTGGCTGCGCCCCACTTTGACAACTTCATGCAACGTTGTTACACCAGATCATGGATTCGCGCATGAGAATCTGCACATGATCACGTTTTATTAAATGTTTGCTCTGGGTCATTGCACAGTGACAACCCATGGCATCTACCGGCAACATGAGAAAGGATAGGTCCCAGCGTGGTAGTAGAGAGTTCTCAGAAGAATAAAGTATCACCTGTGAATCCTGTACTTGGCTATATGAAATCTCCGCTACCACTAACTAATATTGGGAATGCACGTTCTGGATCCTGGGTTGCTATGGTTACTGGTTTCTCTATGGCGAGGAAAGCTTAATAGCAATAGAAGAAGGTATCTTTATTATAATAAGCCAAAAGGGATTATCTTGCAGTCAGGCATCTAAGTATGTACATAAGCATTATATGACTCAAAGCAGCGATTGAAGAGCAATGTCAATAAGGATGCTGCATGACATTTAACATGCAAACAAACAAATTGGCGGGTACCAATGCTTATTCAATGGCCGCATTTGCAACGACAAGCGAGTATGTATGAAAATCATGTGGTGGTTTGATACTGCTCCGCTGCTCTTGTTGCTGTAACGTCTTTTTTTATCGCCCCCTTCCCCCGGAGAGCAATGCAACAATAACACGACAACTTTACCAGCTCACCATCCCAGTTCCCACCCAGCTGGCTGTACCCATACTTAGTGAGATCAACATTGACGTTAGCTTGGGAGCAATATAACTTAAAAATTCTGCTGTTATTAGATCCCAAATACACACGAAATCTTTGATGTCTATCTTTGGTGCTAAATAGAAACAGCCCCATACTTAGCCAATCATCCATACTTTGTAATGCCAACTAAACTATGACTGTGTCTTCTTTGTATCTTCTTGATGCTTCTCTTTAGAAGATTAATGGTTTGCGTTATGTTAGCTATTGTCGTTTTGGGTTAAAGTTGTATTATGCTATAATTGAACCACACCAGAAGAGCTAGATCACATACACCAAGGAAATCCCAGCACACCTCAGTTGACATTATCTGAAATGCCAGCACTTGACACAAGCAGTAAGTTGTACATGCCAAAAAAATTTCCGGTTAGTGCACCATCAACCTCGCCGCCAGCGTGCACATTTCCCAATACCATCTTTGATATTCCCTATGTCTGCGCCCCAAGTCTCAAACTGAAGGAAGGTGATGCAGCATGTTCAATGCATGTAATTAACGCCGCGGAATACAAGATCATGCGTACCTATCTTCCAAGGTCAAAAGCATGGTACATGCTCTGTACATTCATTGGAAGATCAAAAGTGAATCATTGTATACAGCACTACGCGTGATCTTTATTAGCCATACTCTTATGGACATTTTCATTATGATGCATACTCTTTGCTTGATATAGCAAGAGCTGCTGGTTGATGGTTGTTGAAGATGGATACAGCTAAATCACGTAGTTATTCAATGCCTGTCTCGTATGTGAGATGAAACATGAGCACCAAAGGATCGAACCATTTAATGGGCCTGCTGTATGACTCAAATAATACGTTCAAGTCAAAACCATTCTATTGTTCAAAGCGAACCAGGTTGTGAACGTTTGCTTTATATGATTAGCTTTTGGCCAATAGCAGCTGCCGTGCGCTGTGTCTGATCTATAAGATTATTGAAAACCACTGAGCATATACTTTAGCAAGCCGTTCGACTCTGGTAGTTAAGTCCATTATCATCCATGTGTAAGAAAGCTATCGTACTATGTTCAAGGATGGATTACGAAGGCTCTTTTGAGGGAGGAGGAATTCGTTGATGAAGGTTTCCTTTGCCATTCTCGATCAGGCTTACTAGTTTTGGCTGCAAGTAGTAGCAAGAATTCCTTTCATGTGTTCATAGCTTCGTCCTTTATGTGCATAGCAACATCCTTAACGAGATGTGCTTATTCTTCAATCAATGACGATCAAGTGTACTGAATAGAGCAAGAATTCACACTGCTAACAAGACCATTTATGTATGCTCCGCATCAACAATCAGCATATATATATCGCAATCGCAGGTGTTTGGATATGCCTCTGGTACCAGGTGTATTCATTTATGGTTACAAGCCATCAATATATAGTCGTGGGTTTGCTTCTGTAAGATAAAGACACACTTTGGGCAAAGTGGTAATAAGCTAAGGACGACACAGAGACGAGAACGTGCTATAATGTTACAACGAGGATGGTTCGATTTGAGCAAGCCAGACATTTTTGGTTGTGTTTGACAAAATCTTATTACAAAACTCCACCCACTTTTGTTAAAGCATCCACCAGAGTGGTAGAGCATGCTGTTTTGCAGTATACACACCAACACAAGCAATTATCTAATAGTGAGTCTCCCCACCCATATATAGTATCCATGATCAACGAGTTAGGTGTGTAAAAAGAAGGGATAATGATTTATTAAAAGATCATTGATAAGGACAGCCGATTCAAATATGCCACCATGGACACAAATGATGGGGTGTGGCGGATCTTGAGTATAGTTTCTTAGTTGCAGACACAGACATCGTCATCGTTGCAGTGACCACCGTGGACGTTGCCTTGCTTGACGCAGTGAGCAGAGCACAAAGCATTGCCACCACCACCGCTGGGGAGAAGGTTACCGAGTTGGCAGGTGCTGCGCTTGTCAAGCTCAGGAGAGGCAGAGGCACCAAGGACCATGGAGATGGCAAAGATGAGAGCGAGGGTCTTCTTGAACATTGTTGATTGGAATAAACTTGAGATGAGTTTGTTGATGATGTCCAATGCTGCTTTTTTTCTGCTTCTTTTATATCTTTTTGGTTTGATTCACCTTATCACTTTCACACTGCCAAGAAGGTCAGATCCAACACGCTTCACAAGAGGCTGTGCATTCAACAAACCTCCTTGTTAAGGTCTAGTAAACTTGAATAATAATCATCGTTAGCGTCTTGCTATGCGATTTTTGTCAGGAAATCAGGTACAGCTTTAGATCCATGCCGTATGTGGCATGTACAAAACGTCCCATAGCTGCGCCTCAGGTACCGTTCTATGTGCTGCTGTTGTTATGGTGCCTGAGCCAGGCAAGTGGTAACACTATTCCGACAGCTTGCGCAAAAGTTGGCGCACCCACGCGTCACCTTTGATTTTCATGATCGACGTACATGGACACTAGCCACATGCCAAAGTTACTCTAATTACCCATTTTAGGTGTATTTCTAGATGGCTGCGCCTTTATTTCACATCGTTTATGCATACCATCATGTCCCCTGTCATATGATGCTTTTCTTTGATATTCTATTTGGTTGCTATAGAAACACGCTAAATGAGAATTCCTTGATTGTACAATCGTACAAGAAGTGTAACGTACAGGTCCCGACTTGCTCATATGTCCATTTCATGTATTCCTCAAATGCAGTCTCATATAGTGAGCACACACTAATATCAGCAGGTGGGATACGATGTTTCCTAAGATTTGCTGATATGGGATCCTGTGTTAGGGAAATCGGGGTAACCATGATGATCGATCACTGCTGCATAAGTTATGCAGAATTTATGCTACAATACACGGATGCTGTCACCGAGTACTATGGTGCTAGCCGAGACGTTCATTCATCTATCTTTATATCGCGCGATGATGGTGCATCTGGAGACCAAAACATCAGACAGAGCTACATAGCTCCCTTGCTTATTATAATATGTATCCAAGTGTTAATCATTATCTTCAACTCAACACGCATTATATATATGCCAGAATAGAAGAGCATGTTTATTTCATGTAGAAGGAAAGGACTACATTGTACCTATGGCTTCTCTACATATATGAGGAGTGCTCACCTCATCCAGCTTAGCCGGTAGTGGTACACGTATATTGCTTGGCATCAGCTATTATCGTTATCACGCATATTCACCGTACATAGCAGGGTATATCAATATGGTCAGCGATGAAGCAATCAACTTGGACAAATACACTCAAAAATGGGTATCCCTATGTATTGGTCATCGTCCTTGTAACCTGAAAGGACGACGATGTCAGCCAATGAAAAAGTCTTTCATTCATTAAGTAGTCAATGGCACATAGATATACTGAGACAGGTACCTTCGCTGCATGTTGGAGTGCTCAAAATCGGGGTAGACTTGGCAGGCACTTAGCAGTCGATGAAGCGGTCGATCTAAAGAAAATGTATAACGAGCTGAAAAAAAAAAGGTCGAAGGCAAACAAAGAACATCCAGCCAAGACCATGGTCTTTGTATGAAATGCTCATGAGAAGTTGCTGTTGTTGAATGCCGTTTACTGCCTTAAAGGGCCGATCGAAGACTTCACGATAATGATAACAGATATCGCCACCGAATAGGAGACAATGAGTCAAAAGAAAAGGGGATGATACTACAAAGAATCACCATTCATTGTTGTTTCAACCCATCATTATTAGTGGCTTCATTTTCTTCATCTGCACCACAAGTTTCCGAGACGACTATAAGCTTCATTGTTTGGCCCAGTTGTCAACTTGGTATAAGCCATCCTTTCCCATGGTAAACTCATATCCATATCCATATCCATATCCGTATTCGCAAGTTGTATATATTGAAACAAGTTGCTACACGTAAATAAAGATGCTACTATAGAACGACTATCTGCTGTTCATGTAAGAAAGGCTGCAACGCAGGTTGCTGCAAATTGCTTGAGACAATGGAGTAAAGACCTTGCTAATAGCAATAGCTGCTACGGTTGGTTCCGGTAGAGGGGTGTGCAAGAGCGTGTGTTGCAGTAGACTGACAAGGCTGTGAACGCTGTTTGATACAATGGAGTAAAGACATCAATAATGGCAACTGCTGTTACGTTTGGTCGTGGTAGAGGCGTGTACAAACGAGAGAAGGTGAAGTGTCAAGAAACGCGGTTATTGTCGTAGCGAGGTGCGCACGCCATGAAGTTGACATTCAGTCAGAGACAATCGGATCAAGAGAACTGCAGGCTTGACATGATGGGTTGAAGCAGGACATTCGCTCACGGATGATAATTGTACTTGGAGCCAACAGCTGCGAATGGGAGGGTGCAATGTGGCAAAAAAGACAAGCCAAAAGTGGAAGACCTGAGAATTAATGGCCTTCTATAAGTGGAGTGCATGATGAGAGCTGCTACACTGCTGCTGCTGTGCTGTCTAGTCCGAATAAGAAATACCTTGTCTTCTCCACTCATCCACCTACATCCTATTTTTCGTGTAATTCTTTGCAGTAAAGTCATTTCAAAAGTTCATCAGTTACAATACCCAATGTGGGTCTTTTTTGATTATTATATGAACGAATCACTACGCTGTTGATGCGGGGGGTTTGTGCGACCGGATCAGACCTGAGATCCAATGACAGTGCCAGATGGGTTACTGCATGTTCGACTCAAGAACTTTTATTGATTATATAGCTGCATAGCTGGAGGGTGGTAGAGGGGAACCAAGTATATGCCAATTATAATTGGAATTGCCAAGTCCTATTAGACCGACCTGATCTGGCCCACGTATGCTTGGCTGCACATGTCAATGCGATCTTATAACACGTATACTGGTCTTCTCAGAATTCTTTGGGCAAAGGGCGCGGGTGATACTATGTTAGTCCAAGCGAATAAAGATTAAAGGATGTGACATCAGCTCAGGGGAGATTATCATTGAGGATAATGATCAATGGACCTTAAGAGGTGAGGATCAAGTAGAACTACAATAGGCACTTTTCTCTATTACTTGAAATCAAAGTGAAACATTACAACTCGGGATATGTAGTAGCATCATCATGCTGTTGGGCATTTTCCATCATTCTCAAAGGATAAATAATTCCGAGCAGTGGGTTGGGGGTATCATCATCCGTAGTGAGGGACATAATATGACACATTGAGGAATTGCATATATGCATGGCCACATGGGTTTGCTTGGTAAAAAAGCAAGAACAGAAAAAGAGCGGGATATTAAAACACATTTTGCATTGACATCCGGCAAAACATAGCCGATTTAGCTGGCGACGATCGGCAGGGTTTTATGCTGCAACTGCTCATATAAAAGGAACACAATTATGATCCAGGGACCACCATCTATCCTTCATCACCACCAGCAAAATGTCTGAAAACACATCCACTTCACTTATTGTCATATTGAAACGTGACAGCAAAGATATCGAAAAGAACGGCAAGATTATCAACTTTGGTTCGGGCGCCAGCTTGAATACCGTGTGCGAACTTGCCATGGAGAAGCTTGGTATTGCTCGCAACATTCCCACGTCTGATATTATGCTATTGGATAAATCCGGTCAACCTATCAGCACCATTGACCACATACGACAGCAGCAAGTTGTATATGTTGACATGAAGATGCAAATCAAGGACGTCGTCCCAGGCCCTTTCAAGTACCCCTTTGTTGGATCTGTTGGATCACTGCTCCCACACATGTAAGTACAGTATGCGACACCTTATGATACGATGGATGCTAATGTATGAGTACATAGAGCGTTTGGATGGATGAATTTGTTTGAGAAATATGGCCCACTTGTCAACATGTCTATCTTCGGCGTCGAATCTTATGCTACCAACGACCCCGCTATAGCTGAAATATTCGTCAAGGAGTCCGAGTTCTTTACAAAAAAGATCGCCAGTGATTTGGCTGAAGTCAGAGAATTCGCTGGAGATGGCCTGTTTACCAGCAATACGGATGAAGAGAATTGGGAACTTGCTCACAAGCTTCTCATGCCTGCATTTAGTCCACGTGCCATCAAGGTAATATTTCGTATTATTGACGTTGAATGACTTTTTAACTGATGATCGCTTGTTTATCTTTCTTAGGCCTATCTAAATGAAATGGGAAACATTGCCATGGAAACGATCAAAACGCTTGAACAATTCGAGCCCACTGAAAAAGTCGAAATTCTTGATTGGACCACTCGTTTGACATTTGAAACCATTGGACGGTGCGGTTTTGGCTACAACTTTGGGATGCTTGCTTCAAGAGATGCACCTGCTCATCCTTTTATTGATGCTATGGGATATTGTCTCAAGACTGCAGTTCTTCGAACGATCAGTCCATCTATGGTCAACAAGCTTTCGTTCGAGCGAAATCGTCGGTTCGATTACTATGTCAAGCTCGTGAATGATACGGTGGCTCAAGTTATCGAAGAACGTAAAAATAGCCCTGATGCTGGTGACATGAACAAGGACCTGATGGGATTTATGCTGAATGCACGGGACGAGCACAATCTGGGCCTTTCAGATCAAAACATCGTATACCAAGTCATCACATTTCTCATAGCAGGACATGATGTAAGTCATCTGGAAATCAACATTGGGAAAAACAAGGGCATTAACCAAAGGATTAATACATAGACTACAGCCAATACACTTTCGTGGGCATTTTACGAGTTGTCTCGTAATCCGGAAGTCGAGGCTAGAGTGTTGCAAGAAATTGCAGATGTTGGTATCACGCACGACCAAATACCTACCGTGGAACAAATCAGCCAGCTCAAGTACATGCACAAGGTGATCAAGGAAACGACACGCAAGTACCCACCTGTTCAAAACCTTACAAAGTATTGTAAGAAGGATTGTATTCTTCCTGGAGGCTATGTCGTCAAGGCCAATTGTCCTGCTGAGGTGATTGTGTACGCCATGCACCATAATCCAAACGTGTATCCTGATCCTGAGCGCTTTGATCCCGAGAGATTTTCGCCTGAAGAAGAGCAGAAACGTTCTCAGTATTCGTGGCTTCCTTTCAGCACAGGTCCACGTGGTTGCCTTGGTATGGCATTTGCTATTCAAGAACTCAAGGTAGTCATGTCAATGCTTTTACACCGATTCAAGTTCTTTTACGGTAAGTTTTGATTTTATTACTTCTCCAATGCATTACATACATATTCATCTCTATCATTATTTTACATAGATGGCCCTGATGTTACTTTTGATCCATTGCAAGCTACTACCAAACCAGTGGATTTCCTTGTAAACATCCAACCTCGTACGGATATGCCTGCACCCAGATCGCCATCCACTGCTGCTGCTGCTGCTGATAATGAGAGCACTCTCAAGAGTGATACCACCACCAAGGATAAACCCAAGGCGACCATTCCGGAATACAAGGCGGTTGCTGAGCAAATAGCATCTCGTTCTGCTGCAGAGTTACCACCCATTACCTTTTTATATGGTACACAGACTGGCACTGCTCAGGATTATGCTTCTCAACTTGCAACCCAAGCGCGTTCCTTTGGTTTCAAGGATGTCAAACTTCAACCGATGGATCAATGGCGTGTACTTGATACTGGCAAATATGAACCTTCACAAGCCCAAGAATTGGTAGTGATCTGTACAGCAACATATAATGGTCAACCTCCCGATTCTGCTGAGCGCTTTGACAAGTTCCTCAATGACAAGACCAGGGATCTGGAGAACAATGGCGATCTGTTAAAGTCACTCCGATATGCCGTATTTGGTGTCGGCAACAAGAATTGGCGCACGTACCAGGTCTTCCCTCAAAAAGTCAATGACACCCTTGAACGTCTTGGTGCTGAACGCTTCTTTGACTGTGGACAAGGCAATGCTGACAAGGACATGGACGCCGACTTTAACGAATGGTAAGCTTTGATAACTTGGAAGTAAGGAAATTGCGTGCTAATCGTTCGCATCGCATAGGTCTGCTCACTTTTGGGTCAGTGCTTTGACACAATTCGGTCTCTCTCTTCCTCAGAGCCAATGGGTGGTCCCTTCAGCCAATACGGGCGATCAGCATGTCAAGGTGAACTTCATTAGCCCATCCGACAGCAATAAATGGGAAGCTGGTGTAGCCAATCGCAATGGCGAGTACAACGTTACTATTCTTCGGAACGAGGAACTGCAACAGCCAGCATCCGATCGCAGGACACGTCATATTGAGCTTGACATATCATCATTGGAACCTCTTTACAAGGATGGACGAGTCTTTTTGGCAGGAGATCATTTGGAAGTGTATCCTGAAAACGATGCCGAGGTTGTGGAGGCCATTGGTGTCAACTTTGGATGGGTGCTTGATTCTGTATTTGAAGTCGATCCAGCAAGTCTTGATAACGTATCACCTCGTTCACTCGCAGCATCCATTCATGGTCCATGTACGATCCGCAATGCGCTCACTTTTTACGCCGATCTCTCATCACCACCTACACGCACCATGTTATCCATTTTCGCTGAGCAATTACGTGCTACTTCGGAGGAGACAGCTGAAGTGTTCAGCAAGTTGATTATGCCCGACAGCCCTGAATATGCTTCCTTCATTGAAAAATACCGCACAATTCTCGATTTACAAAAAGGATTTCCTCAAGTGAAGCGGTTGGATTTGGCTCAATTCATGACAGCTGTGGGTGTGATGCAACCACGTCGATACTCGATTGCTTCATCTCCTTTGGCCGATTCAAAACAAGCTGCATTGACGGTGGGCGTGGTTCATGATATGCTCAAGGATGGTCGTGAATCCTATGGACTAGCATCTTCCTATTTGGCTCGTAGCACTGAATCCACCAAACTACGTGCTATGCTCAAATCATCCAAGAGCAGCTTTGCATTGCCATCCGATCCCAAGGTGCCCATTATTATGATTGCTGCTGGTACAGGTGTATCACCTTTCCGAGGATTCTTGGAGGAACGTGCATGCCAACGAAACCAAGGTGAACAAGTGGGCGACTGTGTGCTTTTCTTTGGTTGTCGTCGCAAGGATCATGACTTTATCTACGCCGAGGAAATGCAACAACATGTCGAGAAGGGTGTCTTGAAGGATTTACATGTTGCCTTTTCACGCCAAGGTGAACCTGTCAAGTATGTCCAGCATCAACTATTGAATCAAGCTGTCAAGGTGTGGGACCTGCTGCAGCATTCGAATGCTATTGTTTATGTTTGCGGTGCTGGTGCCATGAGCCGGGATGTACGACGCACTTTTTGTTCGATGGCCAAGAGCTTTGGTCAAGCAAGCACTAGTGAAGAAGCCGAAAACTATATCAAGGACTTGATAGAAGAGGGTCGTTACAATGAAGATGTTTGGGGTTAAGAGTCTTTTTTCGTATACATGAATAAATCATCATTCTGGTAATCCATCATGACATCGCACTTAAATGCCAATTATCCCACACCCATACCAAATGAATAAATAAATCATGACGAGCGGTATAACAAGAATTATATTTCATAAATGCGTGCTATGGATACATATCTAATAATAGTACTACTACCGCTGGTACTGCTTTACGCTACCACTTTGTACATGGGCAGTTGATGTTGTAGTTGAAGGTCTTGTTGAAGACTGTTGTGATGATGGCGAATCCCGTTTTTGTTGTTCTGCTGCTACTGAGCTCGTACTACCACCACCACTGGATGAGCTCTTGAGTAAGACAATATTGCCACGTGATAGGACATCTTGACTTGTTGGTTTGACAAGTAAATGATGCACGTGATCTTTACCCGGTTGATCGGCTTGACATGTTTCAATACTTTGGACCCACTCATCCTCCAACACTTGGCTTACAAGAGCCCGTAGGTGAGGATCTGGTTCAAGGATCTGTGCAATGACGGGTCGTGCTTGCCGTGGCAAGAGGCCTAAAAGACGAGCTGCACCTCGTGAACTGGGGGTTTGGAAATTTTTGAAGGATTGGTCTTTTGCTGGATGAGCAATACGCCAAGGGAAGCGACGAATGACCATGCAAATGTAAATCACCGCACAACTCCAAATATC
This sequence comes from Lichtheimia corymbifera B2541, assembly GCA_000697475.1. Taxonomy (NCBI): domain Eukaryota; kingdom Fungi; phylum Mucoromycota; class Mucoromycetes; order Mucorales; family Lichtheimiaceae; genus Lichtheimia; species Lichtheimia corymbifera. The sequence continues at coordinate 46,542 of JNEU01001161.1, forward strand.
AGCTTTACGTGCATCGTACTGTTTTTGAATAAATTGTTCAGGTGCAATATAAGGATCCGATCCAGAGATACCTAGTACCCTCCTTTCCCATAAGTCATCCATCCATCCGCCTTGTATAAATGTCATACCATTACCTTTACTTAAATGCACATTCTTGTCATAGGGGTATTTGAATACGGTAGCACATCCAAAATCGATGAGCTTGACAATACCACGCTCGTCAAGCACGATATTGTCCAGCTTAAGATCACGATGAGCAATCCCGATGCCATGCAGGTATGCTACGCCTTGAAGCATTTGGCGCCAACAACAGGCAATCTCGTCGCGTGACATTTGTCCGCTCATGACAATATTGAACAAGTCATTGGGCGCATATTCCATGATTTCGTAAAATGCAGATCCTTCTCGTACCATATCCAATGTCTCAATCACATTGAGATTGTGTAACGTCGATCCAATGCAAAACTCGGCTGTCACCTTTTTGACGTATTGCTTTTCATTTTCATTGGGAGCTCGTTTTCGAAATTGCTTGACGGCAAATGTTTTTCCATCCGTATGACGTCTGATCAATCGGACAGATCCACCCGCACCCTTCCCAACAAAGCGCCCTAATAACCAAAGTCAATATCATGCACAGCAGCAGGTGTTGCCATTTTTGAGATACTTACCCCATTTCCCATAACGTGCTTCCAGATCGGTATTAAATTCGTTCGCAAAAGAAAGGCCTGAATGACGACTCGAGGCAATACTTAGGGTATCATCTGGTGCAGGTGGTGGTGGTGATTGTTGGGCTCCATTATCACGTTGGTTCTTGTCAGGCTTCTTGATCAACCGTTTTAAATCATGGAGGAGGGTATCCTTTTTCTTTTTGGTATTGGATGTTCCGGGTTGCTGATGATGGAAATGTGTTTGCATATATCGGTTGTTATACCGGGGCTTATTAAACACAAACTGCGACGGTGTTCCCGGTGGTGATGGTGTTGACGTATGTGAAGAGGGTCGAGAGGTTTGCGGTTGTTGATAACTTGTGCTACCCACTGTGCTCTTAATACTATCATCTGTTACTTGGACAGCGGGCACATCAGCTGTTGCCGGCTCTGGTGTAGATGCTTTGCTGGATTCTTTTGGTAATTGTTCATTTGAACTACCACCACTGCTGCCACCACTTGCATTGGTCATGGATCGTGGTGTCTCGGGTGCCAAATGATGATGATGATGATGATGGTGTTGATCAAGTGGTGGTTGCTGACGTTCATGGATAGGTGTCCCAGGCATAGATACATCTGGTGTAATATTTTCAAATTGATGTACACCATGCTTATCACGAAAAATCTTGGCGGGTTCTTCGAAATTAAGCGATTGCATTCGAGAGCTCAGCTGTTGCTCAAATTGACGTTTAGCATGATCGGATTGGGATGGCTCGTTATAGACTGAACGCCAACTCTGTTGTGATTGATGATCCATCGCTTGTTCACAAGGTGGATGAAAAAAAAAGAGTGCAGGGGAGATAGAAAGAGAAAAAGAATGTACACACACAGACACACGCAACGCACACGTATATTGAAAGAGAAATGCAACCAGAGAAAGAAAGATCAACGACGGGGTTTGTAGCACTGGATCACAAAATTTAAAACCCTTCGGGTATTTTGAAAGCACACCTCATGCTTACACCATAGAGCAACATTGTCTGTTGCGGTTCAGCAACCCCACCTCGTGTTTCGAGAAATGTCAAAAGTAAAATAGATTCGTTCACTTTTATCGAGCTACCAGGTTAAAAAACGAAGAGTAGGGTGTATTTGCGATTGATCGGATCTATCCGACCGATCATACGTTGTATGACAATTACCCATGGCTATTGTGGTACAAATTATGCAATGTACTTTGATTATGTTCTACCACCCAAGATGCTCGGGTAACATGGTGGCGAGAACATCCCGAAGCCATAAGTGAGCCGTCAAAATTGAGAAGCAATATGAACTACAAACAAACAAACATATATGCAAGATCAAAAGTGATATCATCCCGGGTCTTTCAGCCACACCCACACTCCCACCCATACACAGTGGATCCATCACATGAACGCATGCATATATCACGCATAAAGTAAACAAGTATTTGACACTGATGGTATTTACAATGGTTGTAAGGGTATACATATTTACAATGGAAAGAATCGATCATACTAAATGAGCTCCGATGATGATAATCCTTTTGCAAAATCCAGTACCATGATACGCCTATCATGACCAGCACTATATAGATCCACATGTTGTCAATGATCCCTTCCTCTTGAATAACAGCAGTCGTACACAACATACCTGATGATGGATGTATGGTTCGTCAATACAGAAAAGATCTTGCCTTCATGTCCGCTTTGAAAACTCAACGTGCATTTCGATGTTTGAGCATCCCACACCTTGATGACTTTATCATAACCGGCAGTGACAACTCGACCCTAACGATAATGCTTAATCACCATGCACATTCTGATGGATCTCTTCCATGATGACTTACCCCATGATAATGAATCGATCTCAACACGTCAGTGTGTCCCGAGTTGATGATTTTGTTTGTGATGACCTGCTGGTCCTCTTCGTCGTCAATTGTCCAGATTTGGATATTCTTTTGCAGTCCACATGCCCAGATACACCATTTCCTGCTTCCTTTTGGCACCACTTCCAAGCATGAAAGGCCACCAATGTCACCTTGCAAGTGATGTAAACATTCGCCTGTTTGTGTGCACCAAATTCGGATTGTGCCATCACCTGAAGCGGATGCAAGACGCTGTGCATCGACGCGTTTGATGGCATTGATAGGTTCCCTGTGACCCCGCAATATATGCAACACATGCCCTGTTTCCGCATTCCATATCCTCAGTGTACAATCCCTGGATCCAGTGGCCACCCTAGTATCATCCAATATCACTGCTGACAAGACGCTGTCCTCATGATCCGCAAATCGACATATCACTTGCCACTCGGGGAGTCGCCATACAGTACATGTTGTATCGGATGATCCAGTCACTGCCAGTTGTCTTGATGTGGCAATCGATAAGATGCTTCCCGTATGCGGTGTAGAGCGTGTCAACATGCATTTCCCCTTTTGCCACACTTTGATGGTACGATCCCGACTTGCAGTTGCGAACACGCCATCTTGCCCCATCATCCATGCCATGCTGTATACACTATCCTTATGGCTATCCATTTTGTTCAGATACGACACTTGGGAATGACCTTGGTGCCACCGACGATGGAGTTCCAATGCCTCACGGTATAGCTTCCGATAATCATGTGAATGCGAAAATACAGGATAAGGGTGGTCATGTCGTCGAAACTTGTCGCAAAATAAACGATACCAGACATGGTTGTCGTGGCACAATGTGTATAACTTTTTTGATGCTTGCTGCAAATAGGTAAGATCTCTGGAATCCACATGCATCAGGATACGGATCATGACTTCGTTGGGTAGCTCTTCGAATGTACTGACAGGGTAGTTGTTCTCTATATGTTGATGTTAGAGAACATATCTTCATCATGGGGATGCTCTTGATAACCTACCTGCAAGCGATGTTGAAACGCCTTGTTGATGATCCTCCTCATGTTTCGACCACAACAACAAATGTTTTGCCTTCTTTTGTAACGTTGATTTCTTTGTAAACAAGGAGCTTGCACTGAATGCCCGTTTTCTGCCCCGTAGTGTTCTCACGTTGCTGTAATGGTGGGATACGGCTGATGGATTCAGGTATTTAGTTTTCACTGAGCCGTCTCTTCGAGTGATGATAGCAACGTAAATGGTTGGTGATTGCCAGTTCCCTCCTTCGTCGCTTGATATGCTGCTATAGTCGTCATCACCATCATCGATAGGATGGGTGGTGGTGGTGGTTGGGGGAAGATTATTGGAGTGAGTGGATGGGAAATATAGAAATGATAAGAAGGGTGCAGTCATTGTGAAAAGTGGAAGAAGAGAAAGAAACCAAGGGAGCGGTGTGGTGTGTGGGATAGCAGCAGTAGTAATAGGTACATTCAAACATTCAGCATTTCCCCACACTTGACCCCGCACGAGAATATTCCGCGGAATGGGCTGAGAATAGAAATGTAAGTATAATTCTGTAAGTGAGCGAGGTGAGTGTGGAGATCTCTCCCCCTGAAACAAAGGTAGTAGTGTGGGAAAATTTTACCTTAACTAATACGATGACGACATTCTCTTTTATGGAGAAATTCAGAGAAAGCACGCATAATGCATCCAACCACTCATCCATCCTTGTTCATCCTTCCATCATGATGTGCAACATGGGAAATTGAAACGTCATACGACCCAGTCGTTGAAGGAAATTACCGATTGGTTGGGACCACTGCCATGGAAACGGCTCCCGTTTGAAACCAAAACAAAGTAGACTCATCCCCATATGTCCGGTTCACCATCATATGAATATCCAATCCCAATCATGTATTTGATTTGCTGCTGTATTGATGGTAATAAAAACATGCAGTGTGGACTAGAACTAAATGTTGCCCTGTGTCCTCATCCTCGTAGTCGGCATCGATAGCCTTACACAACGAACGCCTGTTTGACGTGGAGAAAATCACCCATAGCATCGCTTGCAGCGTTGAGCCCAATAATGGAACATGTGCTGTATTGACATCGTCACCGGGAAAAAGTGTATGCATATCCTGCCATCGCCTGGCGTTGTTTCTCATGCTGACACGTTGGATTGGCTTGATCCGTATGCATTCTCGTCCACCAAAGACACCGTCTTCCACTTGCGTAGTCATCATCATATTGATCAGAATGCGGCTGCTTTGATCATGTCATCGTAAGTCGTTTTCGTCGTTGTTGGTTGTTGAAACCAGGATAATTGACGCGCCAGACTTGTTCAGTGGACATGCAATCAGCCATTGGAATGGACGGTCAACATGGGTTGTTCAGTTGCTCAATGTCGGTTTAGAATGTTGCAGCATTGTTAAAGGAACGGATGGCTTGGAAAGAAAAAGAGAAGGAAGACCCTTATTATGCAGCGGCATTTTGCCATTTCAGTCTTATTGGCCGCCATCGCCATCATCCACCCATAAGGAATCAATCCAGTCATCAGATCCCAGTTCTCCCACTCGCCATCATAGCTTTGCTTAGCATTTTACACGATGAACCATCATTAATAAAGACACATGTTTGTAACCAAAGGGTATACTCGTATTATTAGTCACGAACGATAGGAGGTCTATGCATATTATTGCGATGTAATCGAAGAATCAACCAATCCACAGCTTCATTAACGCCCGTTCTAGTATATATCGACCATTAGCGCTTCCTTCATCCATATGATCCGATCCTCTCTGTATATCCATACCCTGTAAGTGCACTGACAGGAAGCACCCTGGAATCACGTGCACCAAGCTTGACCGCTATCCGATTAAACACCTCTTTGATCTCTTCGACACGCAGTGCGCCATCCACATCCTGCTTGTTTGCCAGCATCAGAATAGGGACTCCTTCCACTTGGTCATTGGTGATGATACGTTCTAAATTGACACACCCTTATTAGTTAACTAGAGTCCAAGGACATGCATGTCATATTTACCAAAGGTATCTCGACACTCTTCCAATCGTTTGCTATCGGTAGAATCGACCACAAATACAATGCCATGGCACTCTGGATAATATCGTTCCCAAATAGATTGAAGGTCTTGCTGACCACCGAGATCCCAAAAGTTGATACGTGATGATTTGATATCCACTCTGCCAACTGCATGAAAAAAGGTCAACTTTATCCTACTACAAGGTGGATTCCTATATACTCAACTGTTTAAACCCACAGTAGGAGCGATTCGTTCAGGTGCTAATCCCGGTACACCAATAAAGATGGACTTTATCCGTTCAAGCAATGTCTGCAAGAAGCATTGTGAGTGTTGCATGTCGGGACCATTGCCTTTGGCAGTTGTATACCGTTTTGCCGGCATTGTCGAGACCGATAATAAGAACATAGTATTCTTCTTTGCGTGTAAGATATCGATACAAGCCGCTTAGTAATGTGTACATTGTCGTCTTTGGATGTTGGGACGTGTGGTGAAAAGTGGGAGAGGCATAAGGTGTCTGAGCTTTGTAATTGTTGCGGTGAAGAAAAATGCGTCGTGCGCCAAATAACAACCACTATAAGCTACATTGATCAACAACCCGAGTCGATAGTTACTCCAATGCACAAATGCAATAGGATCATCATAAGGCCTTTGCGCCAACATTCCATTACACTCAAGAACATCTTGACTCCTATATTTATTGCTCTCGACGCAATCTATTAGCAGCAAACAGCTCGAGCTCCATCACGCTTATTACCGTAAAATTACTTGTTTCTCGAGATTTTTATAATGAAGCGTGAGGTCTTTATGAGAACGAAATTGCTTGTTATGGTCGACAGCACCATGTGTGCAAGTTTCACGATCGAGATGGGCAATGTCAGGGGTCATAGAGCGTCCGCACTGCTTATCTTCCAGTCCGTTCTATGCCCATTCAACATTTTACAATGAAGCATGTGGTTTTTAAATGAATGGAGTTAATCAGCATGACGGAGAGAACCTTTATACCAAGTTTCAAGTTCGATGGTGGGAATCTCAAGGTAATTCACACTGAAGGGCATTTCATGAATCCGGCGCGTACCCAATTTCCGACCGCCGTATAGTAAACCCCACATTACATCCTCCCATTCAAGATCTTCAAATGAAGCATGGGTTCTTTATGAGAACAAAGTTGATCAGCATGCCGAAGAGCATCTTGTGTGAAATTTTCAAGTTTGTGGTGGGCAATCTCAAGGTCATGGGCCGTCCAACCTACATGTATTTCCTTCCATTCATCGTCCGACGCTCCCATTTTATTTCTCATAATGAAGCATATGGTTTTTAAATGAATGGAGTTGATCAGCATGTCGAAGCCCAGCGCCCTGACAAAGTTTGACGATGGAGGTGGACAATTGCGGGGGTGTGCACTATGTACCCTCCTTGCGTTCCTTACGTCCTATACTTGGACCGTCCGATTCATAAAATACCATAATGAAGTATGCGCTTTTTAAATGAATGGAGTTGATCAGTATGAATCAGCGAACCTGCTCACCAAGTTTCAAGTCCAAGAGTGGGGATCCCAAGGTGATTCATATTAAACGACTTTTCACAAATCCGGGCGGGGTAGGGAATTTCCATCCATCATAGTAAATCCCACGTTACACCCTCCCATTCAAAATTTTCAAATGAAGTGTGGGTTCTTTATTAAGGCAAAGTTGATCAGCATGCCCAAGAGCATCTTGTGTGCAAGTTTGAGGTTCGAGATGGGCAATCTCAATATCATGGATCAATTACAGTGTGCATGGATTTGTAGGGCAGTGCTTGACCTATTAATTTCCACTTCTTCCTCTCTCAGCTTGTCTTTTCTCCCCGTCCCATTCTCAACTGTTGCCCCATTCAAGTACGACTACCACTTGCGAACAATTGCCCTGTTTCAACCCATATGTCAAGCCTGCAGTTCTCTTGATCCGGATGTCTTCGACTGAATGACAACTCCATGGCGTGTGCACCACACTACAACACCCGCGTTTCTTGATACTGCTACACACTGTCTTGCACACTCTTCCACCACGGCCAATAGTAACAGCATTCATTCCAGCAGTTGCTATTAGCAAGGTCTTACTCCATTGTTTCAAACAGCATTCACAGCCTTGTCAGTCTACTGCAACACACGCTCTTGCACACTCCTCTACCGCAATCAAACGTAGCTGCCGTTGCTATCAGCAAAGCCTTTACTTCATTGTCTCAAGTTACTTGCAGCAACAACTTGCTTTGGTGCATAAGGATTCCAATGGATGGGGTGCCATATCAGCTATCAAGTACACTACAACAAGAGCAATCTTACCTAGTTGATCCGCGATAGAAAGTGACCAAGAAGAGATAGACCAACAGCCGGATGGAAAAACGAAGCATATTAGCTGCAATCATTGGGGCTCTTTCTTGTTGGACTTGGAATGGTTATGCATGGATGGACGGAATCAAGTGCAGTGATGAAAAGTCCTGGAATGTTGCTATGGTTACTTGGCGCGTTGTCAGCAAGAACGATGGATCATGCCAGATGGACACAGCTGAGGATGATGATGGATCGGATGGAATCGAGTAAAGGGCTTATGTCTTGGACGAAAGGAGATTCTCAATTCGATCGCAAAGAGGTTGACTCAATCGACTTTTTGATTCGGGCCCACTACACTACACATGGTTCCGGTTTCCAGCAACCCAACAACAAAGGTCTTTATGCATATGAAAAAGGCAAGTTCAATCAGACGTGGTTTATTGCTTCCGTGTGCTAATACTAATAATGAATGATGCTATTATCGAATAGGTTTTTGGTCAGGCAATGCAAGTTTGGGCATCGTCATCTCGTTGGGTTCGACTCCCAGCCTGTACCTTTTTGATCACTTGACACCAGTGATAGCCTGGCGCTGAAAACATTGGAACGAGATCAGAGTCCTGTTGGATGAAGCAATATCACAAAGGGTGGTTCTGTTGCTAGCAGAGGATAATCACCGAGAGGTAAAATAGGGGGTGTGGGTATTTGACAGAGGTACCACTAACGGATCGTCATCACTCCAACACAACCAGGTCTATTTCTGATGCAGGATAACGATGGAAACGGTTATAAGGATGATAACGAACACGTCGACAGGATGCTTCACCTTTCCTCGAACATGTTGCATGATTACACAACTCTACGTTGACTTGGGGCTGGTCTGTGGGTGCAACCAGCCATCCGGTCCATCCACTACAATGAATTATTGCCAGCACTACCTTCCTATATACCCAGCGTTCATCTTCAATGCAGCACAAGATGTGATATGAACAAGAATTGGTGTATCTTCACACGCGACTTGACACGTCGTTCCAGCCAAACGCTATTGTGGAATCCTTGCATTGTACCGAAATCAGCAACAGCTGCAGAGCATTTACCAGCAAGTCTTGTAGTGAACGCAATTAGAATTGTAGTGGGAATCATTATATGTCGTCGAGTTTATATGATAAAAATGAATATTACAACATGAAAAATGTGAGAAAACTATATACAAGGTGGGAAGGGGCTAAGAGATGATGAAATGATGCGAGCCATCATTGTTCTAATGATGCTTGGGCTCAGTCTCGGCATCAATTGACTCACGAGGAGCATTTGCGTCGTCATTTTCGACCATGACATTGGGTGGGACATAATCTTCCTCGAATACAGATAAGTCAAGTCCCTTGGTTTCTGGGATCCACAAGATGGTGACAATAAGACCGAGGAACATGATACCAGCAAAGATACCCAAAGTTTCAGGAAGGAAAGCATGCTCACCAGGAGCACCACCATGATCCACGAGCACGTTGAAAGCAAATGAAGCAAGAATGGCACCAGCCTTTCCTGAAGCAGCAGAAATACCGTGGGCAGTAGCACGCACCTTGGTTGGGAAAACTTCACCAGGAATGATAAAGGTAGTACAGTTGGCACCAAAGTTCATAAACAATTGAGCAAGCGTGAACACTGTGATGAAAGCGGGCATGGCATTATCACGAAGAGGATAATAAGCAGCGGCAAGAATGGTGAAGAGAATGGTGCACATGGTAAAGCCCATAATTTGAATAGGGCGACGACCCCAACGTTCAACAAAGATCACCGTCAAGTAGTAACCAGGCACCGAACCAAGACAAGTGATAATGATTTGACCCACAGTGTTGGCCCATACAGTCTCAAAGGGAGTCGACTTGCTGGAAAAGCCAATAGCTTCAAGAATGTACGAGTTGTTGAGACCAAGACCATAAAAGGCAACATCAAGAAGGAACCAAGAGAGCGAAGTACCGAGCAAAGTCCTGAGATGCTTCCATTGACCAAAGTATGCACGGAATTCAGCCCAGTGGTTACGTTGTTTGGTATCCACCTTGGTATATTGTTTGGCAAGATCATCAGATACGGTTTGGCCCTTGGCAGCAGCAGCAGCTTCCACATCGTGTTCGACGTCCAAAGCATAGCGAGGCGATTCAGGCATAGTAAAACGCAAGTAGATGGTGCCCACTGCAGGAACAGCACCAAGACCAATACACAAGCGCCAGACATAATCGAGATTGAAGACATCATCGTTGACGGCACCCTTGAAGATGGCCAGGATAATCAAAGTAACAATAGCAGCAGCCAAGTTACCAATACCTTGCATGGAGAAGATCAAGGCCATCATCATACCACGACGACCTGTAGTGCTCCATTCTGATACAACAGTAGCACTCATGGGATAATCACCTAAAGTTCAACGGCATGGATGAGTCAATGATTCAGGTGGATAAAGGGCATGGGTGTGTGCTTACCTCCAATACCAAAACCAAGAATCAAACGCCATAGACCAAGGAAAGCAATAGCAGAGACACCACGCACGGTGGATGCAGAAGTTGCACAGTTGATTGTACCAATGATAATAACGAGTAATTCAAAGCCGTAAATCTTGCGTCCGAGAATATCACCAAGAGCACCGAAAAAGAGCTGACCAAACATTGTACCCACAGAGGTCATACCCTTGATGACACCTTCAATGTCGGATGGAACCTTGTTGTTCATGTGTGGATAGTAGACATAGCCAAGCATAGGAGTGACCAAGTTGATAATGAAAATGTCGTAGGAATCGGTAAAGAAACCTGCACCAGCTGTCAGAATGGTACGCACCGTGAACCAGTTGAACTTGGTGCCAGCGCCTGTGTCATCAAGCTTCTCAAGACTCTTGAGCTTGCGTTCGGCAGAGTCCATATGCTCACGCTCAAGAGCTGATGAAGATGACGATTCGGATAATGAAGGTGCCATCCGTAAAAAGGTAAAAAGAAAAAGTGGAAGTGTGAGATGAAAGAAAAAAGAGAAATTCAGGATCAAATTATCCCTTTTTAACTGTTTCCAAAGACCCTATACCAAGCTTCTTTTTTTTCGTCTTTCTTATTCATGTGGTGTCAAGTGGTGTCGAGTGGGCTCGCCTGAGTTGTTTGGATTGGACGAGTCTTGTGCCTTTACCAACCTTGGTAGCCAATCATAATCAAAGATCAGCCCGCGTGCGTTCACTGCTTATTTTCTTTTTGTGTTCTTGATCTTCCCATTGTTCGATCAGCGAGTATCATACACTAAACCTGGCAAATTTTATAACAGCTCTTCCCCATTTTCCATGGATAGTCTCTCCAAAAGCCTTAGAACATCTTTGAATAGCCTATTTGTACAAAGATGGAATAACAAAAAAATTTTAAACTTGCATGCATGCATAGCAGGGGTTATGGACAATGAAAAGTGTATCCCTCATTGCTTGGCTAATCAGCCGTGCACAATCTTTTCCGACAACGTGGCTCCTGCGTGCGATATGATTGGAATATCTCACCCGGTGTAACACATGAATCCAAAAGTAAGACAGAGTTTGCGTTGATCAAAGTTGCGCTTGTGGCGGCACAAGATTCACCGTACAAGGTTTTTTTTTTCTTTACACTTGGCAACATCATTCTTCGGACATACCTTTATCTATCTTACGTATACTATACGTCCAATCAGCAACATTCACTATCTCCCACATCGGATTATTATCCCCCCGCCATAACATCTTCGGTAGTAAGGGTAGTCGTAACTATTATGCGACGTATACCATGACAGCACAAGCTTGAATGTAAAAGAAAAATTAAGTATCCAACCCACGTAGAAATATGTCAAGCATGTGCTTGTAGCAATTTACTTTGATGCATGATGATAATGATCTCAGTGTTGTCCTTCACATACATAGAGACATGATGAGCTTAAAATCCGGTGGCAGTCTAGAGAATGTCATATGCCTTCTCTCTTACAGATACATATACTTACAATAAAAGGAGAACGTTTTATATAAAACATTTATAGTGCGCTATATTACATGCTTTATCAATCCACGGCTATCGGTCCCCTTTAAATACTCCTTCACCGCGTTCGAAGGCGCTTTCTTGGGTCACTTTGATCTGGATCATGGAGGTCATAAAAGCGTCGCTTGCCTCTGTGAGATAAAAATAAGAAGCCTTTCAACGAGGATAGACTGGAAAAGACACTTACAATTCGGTATTAGGTTGTATTAAGCTACCTCTGGTAATTAGCCTGTAGCTAAAAGGAAGACGATCATGCTCATTATTATTGGGTACCCTTGAGCATTGTGGACAGGGTGGTTGTTGTCGTTGAATCATACATCGTGTCAAGATCTCGTACTGTGATACCCGTACATCGATGCGGTTGTAAATTTTTTGAATCCAATCTTTCATAGCTTTATCAATCACACGTACGGTTTCCTGAGCAATGATGCTTCCTGTGCTTTGATTCGCTTCTCGTAATTCTTGCATGAATGTAGTATCGTCGGATGTTTTGGTCCTGCTGTGTACTTGCTGTATACAAGCACCAGGCTCGTTGAATTTGGTATTTAATTGATCCATAGAGCTACTAAGAGCATCGCACTTGCGGTTTAATTCCTCCATATAGCTGCCAAGAGCATCGCACTTGTGATTCAATTGCTCTATGGAAGTACCAAGCGCACTGTACTTGCGGTCGAGCTTCTTCATGCTCTTTGGGTCTAATTGTTCCATACGAGTAGTACTGAGAGTGTTGCACTTGTCATATAGTTGCTGCATACAAGTCTCAAGAGCGTTGATGCTATTTTTGATATGATCCAGGCCACCCAACACGTCTTCGAATTGCTGGTTGATGGATGACGGTCGGCTAAAAGGTGTTGTTTTCGTTTCATTCTTCTGCTCAGTGACGAAGCTACTAGGTGTCAAGAACGTAGGATATGACAAACTTGAAGCCTTTGAGAAGCCGTAATCTGGAAGTGTTTCTCGTTTCCTATGTGGAAATAAGGTACTAAAGGTGAAAGGATTCTTGGTGGCGGCAGCGATGTTGTTATCTTGTAATGGCTCAATATCTTCCTTTTCCAATGTAAAGCGTGGTGGAGAGGAGTGTGGGGAACTTTCCATCATGATACAAGTGGTAAAAATTTGAAAGGACTCATTAATAAGAGAGGAGGTACCAATTTATATGAAAAAAGGTTGTCGTCCTCAAGTCTCCATTGTCACATGGGAAAAAGGAATAAGCATAAACAACCTGTTCCTTTTTGACGAGGAGCACGTTTAACAATGAAATGCCAATCCATAACCCGATGTTTACAAGAAATTAATGATCTTGGTAATGTTGTCAATTATAGGCTACATAATCGTTCACTCGAGGCTGTAATAAAAAGTTCACTATGCCCACTTTATATGATTGATCCATGTCTTTGCATGATAAAATTTTAATGATGCGCTTCAAGGGTATCGACGATGATGATATGGATACGGGGAAATGGATGTTGTCAAGTTAAAGAGTGTGTGTAGCGGTGCTATGTATATATGGAAAGAGTCGCTGTGCCTGTTTGTTGTACCACTGAAGATGGAAAAGGTTAAAGCAATGATTGGTCGTTGATATTTATAGGTTAATGGGTGGTGGTTGCATCTTGAATTCCCTAGCAGCACCATGTACGCGAAGCATGATCATCATGGGGAGAAAGAGTTACCTGTTAAGTATAACAAAGAACATCTTCATTGTCGACCATGATTTCTGATAATGAGACCCCTCTTCTCTTTTACACGTGCATCATTGTGTTGGTAAAAAGAGTGCACGAAAACGGGTTTGCATAACATGCCAAGCCCACAAATAGCGGGAGTTATCCAATCATTAAGCTCCAATGAGCGACGGCGCGTGTATTTGCTCTAGTTCAAGCCGCTTTCTCTCGTTTCTATAATAACCCGCACAACACCCCATGAGCGAATACCTAAAGGACATTCCAGAGTTTTATGAAAGGGAGCTTGGTGAAAGCATCATTGCGAGAACAGAAGCTCTTGGTAAATCCACCACTATGTTCTTTATTCCTTATACGCGACAACTCATCTCTATCAACACACACTCTTTTATCAGGCACCTTTCGCGAACTAGGCCCTCCCGACCTTTGCCATATCGTCAAGGCTAATGCAAAGCCTGGTATCCGCGAAGTAAGCTACAGCATTGTCGTCAATGGTCTCCTCCTCCTTGCTCACAGGGTCCAATTAGGTTGGCAGCTACCATTATGTATCGGGTGTCGATGCTTCATCATCTGCAACACTTGCCGCTTACTTGAACTCGTTGACGTATTCGATGGTACATATCTCTTTTTGTGAAACGCACTGTATTCAGCCATGTCAAGATACCAGGGTGGATAACTCATCATCATTTCTTCTTCTTCCATAGGATGACTCTCAGTCATGGTTCACCAAATCCAACGCATGGAGAATTCGATCCGGCATCTATTGGTTAGTATTAGTACCGGTCAAGTGTATGTGTGACATGGATACTTACATACCATCATAGCTGCTTTAACGCGTTCTCACGAGTGGATGTCCGTGTTGAGGTCAAGATCCCTGGTGGTGTCGAAAGCTATTTTGTCGATGTACGCGGTGAAAGGTTGGTTGCATAATCAAAGGGAGGGTGATGATGATATTGATCCACACACAATGCATATAGACATGAAGCGACATCAGCTATTTGGCAGGAAACATACTTGTCAGCCGTATTGCGAGCGATTCTCTATTCGGATGACAGCTATTATCGTCTTGCTGGTTATCGTAAAATCGATCCTATTACCGGTTTGCAAGGCGAAGCCAAGTTTTTGGAAGCCGTGGAAGCCTTGTTTTGGAAGGGTAAGAGAGATGATGGGCTATGGGGAGAGACCAAGGACTCATGTCGATATTATGACAGGTTGGCAACTGGGTAGCAAGCCTGAGATCCAGGTAGCAACATCGGTACACAACCATTTGACAGCTGGTGTGATGAAATACTTTGGAGACAGCTTCCGTTATGGACCAGCAATCGAGCTATTTGAAAAACTACACAAAAAGGACCCAGAGGTGGGAGCTTTGCTTGCAGAATCGTACCTTGGTGCCAACGAAGAAATCAAAGCCGTCAAGACTTTGTATGATGATTTAAAGTTGGCCTCGATGAGCTATCCACTTTTGCATGTGCAGGTCGACTTTTTGAGAAACAAGGTATGGTAATGGGAGAAAAACAAGATGATAGGATCTGGGCTTATACAAATGTCGTAGGGAGAATACGATATGGCTTTGAAACTTGCCAAGTTTGCTGTTAATACGACACCTTCCGAGTTTTTGACATGGGCCAAGTTGACAGATGGTAGGTTTTCCAGAGGCATATGTTATTTGATTATGATGTCTGACATGTGTACATTAGTCTATATCGACATTGGCGATTATCAAAGTGTAAGACCCAGGACGCAAATAGGATGCATGACATGGCTGATACTTATAGAAAGCATTATGACGATAGGCTTTACTTACGCTCAACTCATGCCCAATGTTTACCTACAGCGAACGCGATATGCATCGTATGCCTGCACCCATGAGAACTCATTTGCCAGTCAAACAAGATATCACAAAGTCGGGCATTATGGAAGATGATATGACCAACCAGGAAGCCGAGGTAAATATCAAACAACAGCACGTATATTCCTGTTACTCACTGGATGGGTTGTTCTTGTTGTTAGCCTGATCCGAACCTTGTACGTCTCCCAGCACCTGCACTTCATGGTACCTTTGCCAAGGCCTATTCCTTGTTGACCAAGCTTGCAGCCCGAATTGGATGGGATGATCTTTTGAAATGCCGCTCAGGTGTTTTTGTCATGGAGGAAGAATATCGTGTGCTCAAGGCCAAGGAAGAGGAACGTAAGACCAGTGTATCGCACACCATGTCGTCAGCAGCCTCCAACAAGGAATCTTCAGCCACTACAAACGCCACAACCCCTGCGGAAACTGTGGATGGCGATAATAAGGAGGAATTGTCAGAGAAGATGGACAATATTGACTTGAATGAGGACAAGGAGCAAGAAAAGGCTGAAGAAGGCGAGAAAGCTGAATCTGAAGAAAAGGCCACAGAAGAGGAGCCAACGGAAGAAAAGCCAACAGAAGAAAATGAAGAGAAGGAATCCAAGCAAGAAACTGAGGAGGCTAAGGGACCCAAGATCGAAGAACCATCCCTTGTGAGACCTGAGCAAGCAGCTGAAGATAAGGTAAGAAAGAAATGGAAACAAAAAAGAATATGCGTGTCTAATTGAAAATGTGCGAATAGGATGCCAATGAATCTTCCAAGAAGGCTGCTGCCGATGCAAGCTTTTCATTTGGCAATAAGCGTCTTTGTGAACGTTGGTTGGATAATCTCTTTATGGTGTTGTATGAGGATTTGCGAGTATACACTTTCTGGAGGACGGAAGCCGCTCATTATCGATCTCAACAAATGCCTTATCGCAAGACTGGCACCGAATGGGAATTGTTGGGTGACTTGGCACTGAGATTGTGGCACGAGGTATGGCAACTTGATAGAAAGCGACCCTTGCAATGCAAGCGATTGACGCCCCTGTTTTATAGAATGAAGCAAAGGAATCGTATGAGCTTTGTCTTGACCAAAAGTTCTCTGCCAAGGCATGGATGCGTCTTTTGGAAATATATGCCAAGGAGGGTAACGTGCAAAAGGCTCTTTTGGCAGCTGTCAAATTAACAGTGTATCACGAGCGTTGGTATCACGAGATTGTGGTAAGTGAGGTGGCGGGGCGGGTTGTAGGATTTGGCGGACACGTCTCACACACACCTATGCATCATAATAGTATCCTACCGAGATTGCTTGCAACCTTAACAAGTTAATTCGCAAGGAAGGCTTATCAAAGATGCAGAACATTTTGACTTCAATGAATCTCCCACGCTCAGTACAACTGCTGATAACACGCTACTTTGACTATGGCGAGTTGTTCAAGGTTGAAGGCTACGAATTTTAATCGTTTTACACCCAATTGCTCGTTTTAGTATCCCTCCCCCTTTCCTTACTCAAGCCATCCCCCCAATATATCTCTCTTTCCACATTTCTGTAACTCTTGTAGTCATAAAGTAATGGGCATACACTTGCTCTCTTTATCTCCCTCTTTTATAGATAAAAACTGAAAAACAATTGATTCCTATTAATTAAGCTTTTGTCGTTTAGGCGACTGGTCACCTTGTTCTTGTGTTGGTTGTGGTTGCCCATCATGGGATTGGGTCTCAGTGGTCTGGTCTTTATCCACATCTCCAGCCGCTGCTGCTGTTTGATTTGGCGGTAACACCTGTCCATCACTGGATGCGTTGGTAGTTGGTGCCTTGCTGGCTTCATCCTTGTCCTCGGTTTGCTCTCCTTTCAACACTGGTTGATCTGTTGTTGACGATGATACCTGCTCCTTGTTATCAGGTGTTGGCCGTGGTGGTGGACAAGCATTTCCAATCACGTCGTCAATGCCGAGAAGCTTACAAAATTCAGCGGTCTGTGGGTTTGGCGATGGCGTATCTACCAAAATGGACGTTATCAGTGAATTCAGACAAAGGAACCATGTGAGGAAACTTACAAAATCTGCTGTTTGTATCAACATTCATTTCAAAGTTGGCAGGGATAGTCAAGTCGATTTCATCCGTGTCCAGCATCATGTCGAGATACATAAGCTCTTGATCAATTGCACTATATATATTCGATAAGAGTGAGTCTACAAGCTCCTTTTTGATCGTTACCTTTGCAAATCAGCATCATTCGGCAGAGGAATAGCTTGAGGACGAAGCGATAGGTAGGGTTGCATAGCACGGGTAATGGCAAGCCATTCCAAATCATACATGAGACCTTCATTTGAATTGCTTGACGAGTCAGGAACATCAATGATCTTTACAACCAAACATGAGCATGCTAAATCAACCATCACTGACGCTCTTTAGATGAAATACCTCGAGGAACTGTCGATTGGGTAAGCATTTGTCAAGCGCCAAAAATTGTGTCACGTTCAAAGTTTGATCGTCCTTGGCTTTGGTCAGATAGTTGCTTTCAGCAGCGTTGTCAATCTTGGCTGTATAGCGAACGTGTAAATGGGCCGAGAACCATCTTGAGGGTTTGAGCTTCTTGAGCAACCTTGTATGTGCAGGATTTCCCAAACGATGGCGATCGATCTATATCCATTGTTAATAAAGAGCTCCACTCATTTTCCTGTGTTCCTACTTGCATCGTTTTTGAAAAAAGGCTTGATCCTCAGTAATTGATCCAGGTTTCCACATCGCTCTATTCCTGCGGGCCAGTCATGCGAGATCATAATATCAAGTGGTTTTTGTATCTATGCATGCTAACGTTAGAAATGATCCACATAGAGATAGATCGCATATTACCCTTAGCAACTTTTGAACTTCATAATCCCGGACATGATAGATCGAGCGTTGATCGCTATAGCTGTATGGATATCGTTCAAAATGGCCTAGATAATGAATGATGGATGAGTTTTCTCGAAACAAATCCATCCTGAATGAGCGTTATTACCTTTGTAGTAGTCAAAGTGTTTGTAAATGCCAGAAATGCCACCAATGCGTAATCCTTTGTAATTGACAACACCGGCTGCACCCAAATAGTAAATGTTCTCGCAAACCCAACCTCCATGATACCTACATTGTAAGTCTTGATAAGATACCCAACTGGACATGCACATATTACTTACAGCTCCCACAAATGATTGCTTGCTTCATGATTGCCTCCCACAAACAAGGTCAAATAAGGCGCCTTTTTCTGCCCGGAGTAGTATTCGTAAAAGTTGCCCAGCTTTGCATACTTGGCCGGCACTGACATGGTCTTGAGATCGGCTGGATTGCGAATGGCCTGTGACCTTATAAGGCTTTTGCACTGTACACGATAAGGTTTGGCTTACCTGAAAGTCGCCACAGATCAACACCAGATCGATCTTGTCATTGGTAGTTTTCTCGAGTTCCTGGAGTCGACCATATATCTTATCCAGTTCACCATGGCAGCAACCTTCAACAGCAATCTGCAGCCTTGGATTCAGCCCATGCGTTCCAAATAGGACTCTTCTCTTGAATACCTTCATTTCACGCGGATGTAATAGAGTGGTGAGAAGAATGGCCGTAGCGGAGTACGTTTCCTAGGGATGGATGTGGTTGTTGTTGCTGTCGTATCGCATAGTTGTCAAGATCGTAGTCTAGTAATGATGATCCCCTTGTAGCCTGAGAATATTCATGCTCATTCAACCCCTCTGTGTTCAACAAAAAAAATAAAGTTTGATTATATCGATGATATGACATTGTCACCAAGTAAACGGACCCCATCAAAATATTATCCTCGTACCATCTTCATTGACCCTAAGACGTCTCATGCATACGTGATCCAACACTCAATTAAGCAACTTTATGAGTTACAGATTGGATGATAACGCCGACTCTATGATCTTTTAGGTCAACTGCTTGTAGTCTTCTCTGTTTACAGCCTATCAAATCCCATGGCGAGTTATCTTTGTATTTGGACGTGATGATCTTTCTAAATGATGTTGATGATCTAATTGGCGACTGGGTGAGATGGATCAGTGATGATATTAGGGACGCACAGCACCCCGCAAGGCAGGGTTTTCGCTTTGACCCGCGATGTCATAGTTTGCTGATGTGGTGTGGGTGGATCGTGTGTAACCATAAACAAGGTTTACAACTGCGGTTTGAGATCTCTTTTTTGATGTCCCGGGACTATGGAGAAACCAAGCAGCCTTGAATTCAATGATCGGGTTACCTCGGACTCACTTGCCAAAAAGATCATTAACCCCACGAGACCGTACACACCATTTTCGCATAAACTTGCATGAGACTTATACACGCAATCATCAACCATCATGCATTCTAATCGTGCCATTGTATACGTACACCCAGTCTCACCCCTTTCATATATTCATGCACACCCATCGTCATCCTCTCGACGATAGTCTCTTATCCACAAATGGTATTACATGCCATAAGGGGATGGCACGCTCATCCGGAGGTAGAAAAGAGATTCACAACCGACAATTCTTTTGCTTCTATCGCCCACAAGTCATAGTCACTCAAATGGTATGCTTCAATATGGCTACATCCAATTATGCATCCAAAAAAAGGTCTGATCGCAATCATATGTTATAATAAACTCGAGAAAGAAAAAGGAGAAATGGGAGCTATTGAACCAGTGTACGCATGTAGCACAGCATTGGGCAATGAAAGAATCACGCAAGGTGACGACGACGGATATAGATATCTAGAAGCATCTTTGTCACAAGCCCATGCTTTACCGTGTGAAAACTACTAAACTAGTAGAAATTCCTCCTTATGCACTATAATGTATCCGGAACTCGCATTATAACCGGAGAGAACGAATGAGTGTTCAGTATGACATGTTGGCAAAGAGTGTGTGAGAATGATGGTAAAAATTTTGCTATAACATTGAAAAAGGCTGTATATTTGCACGTGTGCACCCCTTAATGATGCATTTTTCCTAAGAAAAAGACTATTCATCGAATCAATGATGAAGAATGGGACCATCCTGCTTGTATGGTGCACGTGCTGTTGCTCAAACCTAAAAAAGAACAGGTGTGAATCTTAAATGCCGGTCGTTCAGGAGGAGCTGGTCACCGACGACAACGGATGAAAGCGATGTGCACAGCCTTAAAACATCACCTCCGATCCAGACTTGGGTCGATTATGCGGAGCAACAGTGATCTGTGTCTCGTTCGGAAAAAAGAATGACGTTCCTTGGCCTCCCCGCTCGAACCACCACCTAGTCGCCACTCTTTTTGCCAATGAGATGATTGCACATATGATCTTATCTTATCAATTCCATCATCTATCCATAGATAGGCTATGTTCATTCAGCATTTAAAGTGTATGATGTATCGATAACAAGAGATGTTGATGATCGAAACGGAGTCATCATCATTCATCCCAAGTCCGAGTCAAAGCCGGCCCATCGGTTTGAAAAATTTATGTCGAGAGGAGATGGATTTTCATAGGCTGGAAATCGTGGGAAAGTTACAAAAGCGGGCATAGCCAACATCTCTCTTTGTCCGACCATTTCAGGACAGCAGGATCTAAAGGGTTCTTCATTTTCTTCATCCCTTTTCTCTTCTTCTCCTTGCCAATCTTTACGCGTATCCATATCATTTATTTGCTGCAGCTATTCTTACGGTACCATGGTGCCTCCCTTTGAAGAAATGTCCTTTACACTCCTTGATGAACCTGTCAAATCGCCTTCACCTCCACCCAACGGTCCGCTTTTCCTAAAGTTTTCGGCAGACCTGTCATCACATCAAAAGACAGCCAAAAAGGTCAACAAACCGAAACGTCAAACCACATACCTTGTCAATGGCGTCAATATCTTAAACAGGTGAGAGAAAAAATATTCACTATCTCACAGCAAATGCTCACCCCATGTTATTATTACAGAAACGAGGTTGACAGCAAAACAGCTATTGAAAGGATTCAAAGGCGGCGAGAAAATCACAACCATGTCGAACGTAGACGACGAGACAATATCAACAATACCATTTTGCAAATTTCACAACTCGTACCTGAAGCCCAACAGCATCAAACAGGCCAAAAGCCCAACAAGGGCAAAGTTTTGGAGCAGGCACTCGATTACATTCAGGTAGGTTGAATTCTCTACTTTTAGAGTGTTTTTTGCCTTTTTCAGTACACTCAATGGCTCCACTTTATAGGCCCTCCAGAAGGAAAACCAAGAACTTCGACAACAATTATCCTATGCATCTCCATCTTCTTACACCTCTTCCACTCCTTCTTCTTCTTTTTCATCGCCATCATCATCGTCATCATCATCGCTTATCTAGACACACACAACACCCGCTCTTGTTTTTTTTATTTGTATCTCCCCACCATTTGACGCCATTATGTAATCGTTTCATTCCCCCTCTTTTCCCATGTCTTTTTAGGCGAGAAACACACACGCACACACACACACACATGCAAACATGCAAACATACTGTATATACATTAAAGCATTTTACACATCTTTTTGACCGACAAGGAAATACAAGGTAATCATCGTACTCATTTACACAACATACGACGTTGCAATGTCAGCAGTTTCACCCTCTCTCCACTCTCCGCTTTTCCTTTTTCTTTATTGACTTTCATATTTCATAGGAGATGCATTGACCATGTAGGTGGCATAGTTTGTGAAAGAGGGCCATCATGTACATGTTTGACAGCTACACAAATGGTCTCATTCGAGTCGAAACCGAATTGGCAAAAGATGCCATATCCGCAACTGGAAAAAAAAAAAGAAACGCCGGAGGTCCGAAATGACGGCTTTCGTTTCAGGTTGGATTGAGCTCATTTTACATACCGCGCACGTCCTTTTGAGTTGGTGCTCTTGTTGGGTTTTCCCAAAAATCAGGGTCCAATTATCAGGGACTGAGAATTTCCGCTGTTGGCCATCATCCCATGATGTAAACAGAGACAGAGACAGAATCGGAGAATGTATATCACCCAACAACAAGAAGCGATGACGTTTACAGGTTTTTATCATTTGCGTTTTAAAAAAAAAGAGGATGATGCCACTGGATGTTGTGGTGAACAAAAAATTGTGATTAACCTCCTTCATGTTCCGCAGCCACGGAAATCTTTAGTAAAAGGCGAAAGATTTATCCGGTATGATTACAGAACAGAGGCAATAAAGAAAAAAAAAAGAGAGGCCTTGGCAAGTGCCCTTATTTATAGTTTTTGGGAGAACACCCAGATGCACTAGTCGGTGCCTGAAAACTTTGCTCTAGCCCAAGTCAATGGCGTTTTGCAGCTGAGGGCAGCAGCATTGTGCATTATGCAGAAAAACAGGTCATGCAAATATTGCAGCTATGGTTGTCATCCTATGTCTGCGTATGTACGATGGTAAGGAGTACTGGTCTCGGTCATATTCCTCACTGCAATTTCAAGATCGCTATTACGTCGGCTGCTGAACGCATTATTAATTGTCGGCCATCTTGGATGTTTTCTCGATGGGCGGATCATTAAGCACCAATCCCAATTTTCTGCTTCTATAAAGATATGTAGATGCGTCCATCATATGCTGCAAAGTATCAGGATGGGTGAATCTTAAATCTGTGCTGATAATGTGAACTATCTTATGCGTCATGTTCCATCATCATAGTAACAAGGTGAGCGAGTAGGGATAATGTATTGCAGAAAAGCTCTGTTACTAAATGATTCCAAATTTACAACATGAGAGAGAGAGAGAGAGAGAGAGTATGAGATGTGTTTTTTTTCCCTTGCGAGAGATAAGCATTGTATCCAGGAGAACAAGGGTGAATGTATACATGTGTTGTTGAATGTGTCAAGGGGATAAGGAAAGGGGGTGGTCTACACGCTCCTTGTAGTAGTAGTTAGTACTCATCCAGCCCTTGCCCTTGCTCATCCACACGACGTGGCGATTCAGGGGGAGTCAGTTGTTGTTGATGATCTAAATGACGACGTTGTTGTTGTTGTTCCTTTCCAGCACGTCGTTGTAACAAGGCTTCAATATGTTGATGAGCAGCAGCTGTAGTCAATGAACGATGTGACAAATGGCCGGCCTCTTCGTCATCGTAAGATTGTTGTTGCTGTTGTTGTTGAATCATTTCCATCCATGCTTGTTGTTGCTGTTGCAATTGTTGCTCCTGACGCATTAGGGTCATGCCTAGCATTTTGATTCGAAAATAGGCTCGATCCAGTTCCTGCCTGGTAGCTTGCAAGCTTTCTTCTTTTTGTGTCGTGATATTGCGTAATGCAGAGATCGTGCAACGAGCAAAGGACAATTCTTTGGTCAAATGTGTATTTTGTTCAGCGAGATAAGCATGCTCCAACTCTAGCCGGTTCAACCGATGCTGTTGTTGTTCCTCCTCCTCGTCCTCTTCAGGATGGATCATGGTATCAACATTAGCAGCGCGATCTACGCTCTTGCTGAGGTTGCTATAACCCGTTTCTATGGATACTACAAGTCAGCTTTTTATCAATCATCCCTTGTTTTTATCCTTGTCTCACCTTCCAAAGAAAGGGCCATGACCGAATGTGAAGTGAGTGCCACATCTTGTGGTTTCTCATAAGTCAAAGTAGTAGTTGTAGTAGTAGTAGTAGTAGTAGTAGTCATGGTTGTTGTTGTTGTGTGGGTGGGGTGGGGTGGTGTACGGAGAAATAAAAGCAAGGCAACGAGTTGGGAATTCGCTTTCAAACTGTCAATCTTGTCAAGGCCTGCTTGGTAGACGACACGAGTTGGGGCGAGATTACAAAAGTTTATGTACAAGTGAAATGCAATAAAGGGAAAAGAAGAAAGGAAAAAAAGAAAAAAGATGGGGCTGCGTAATATAAGTGGGATAAAAGGGGGTGTGGGTGGAAAAAGGAGGTGTATGCGTGTATGTGAGACAAGGCTGTTTATCATTAAGAGCCGAACCATTTAGGTAGACTTTTGTTCCTATTCCTTTTACCTAAAGTGTCACACTACCCTTCTATGCTTCCAGACCTTAAACTTACATCGGTCCAGCACGCCGACGACGACGACAGACCCGTTATTCTTGGTCAAGGCAACTGGCTGCAACTAGAATGTATATCCTACAAGGACAACCAGCACATTGAACGCACATGGGAACGCTGCATTCGCAAGACATCAGCATCGTCACAGGATGGTAACCTTTGAGGAGGGGGAAGGGGGTCGATGTCAATGGATACTAACTTTATCTATAGCCGTTGATATTCACGCGATCATCATGACCCCTGAGCCCGAGCTATTATTGGTGGTGCAATATAGGTGAACTTGAATGATCGACATGCCTTTTCTCCTATTCCGTCAGTGGCGGCTTACACGAAACATGCAAGTTATTAGACCTGCTGTCGATCAATACTGCGTCGAATTCCCATCCGGTAAGAGAAAAAAGTGATAACAATAATACACGGAACAATCATCTCAATGTTCGTTCACAGGCCTGATTGATCCTGGTGAGGATCCCGTGGATGCAGCTGCACGAGAACTGCGTGAGGAGACTGGATACAGCATAGAAAAGAATGCTTTCCAATTACACCAATCACCTGTCTGCTATGAGCCAGGACTCACCAATTCATGCTGTCATGTTGCTCAAGTGACCATTCAACAAGACCATTCTCCACCACAAAAGCAAGCACTTGAAGCAGATGAATGGAGTATGCAAGTATTACAATTACCATTGAAAACTCTATTGGATGACTTGGCAGGCAAGTATTCCCTTCTTTTACCAAGCAATCTTCTCACTACTCGTATTATAGAACTTGAACGCAAGCACCATTTATTGATAGATAGTCGGGTACATGCCTATGCTTCTGGTCTTATGATGGCAAAACAGTATCTTTGTTGAAACGCCACAATAAATAGATAACGTTTATTATTGTTCTCATGGGATGATCAAGGAGAAAGAAGCCATCTTTGGTTAGGAATTGAAGAGTTTGGCGCCAAAGTATGTGTGTGACTATGTCGGAAAATGCATTTTCCCATTTGCCGAAAGTGCATGCTGATTCGCAGAGCACGAGCAAGTAATATAAAAGTAGCGTAGAGTGTCTCGTGGAAAATATGCCTAAAAGACAATGACAGAGATAGTAAGCGAGAGAATAAGATCAAAGTAAATGGGATGAAGAAAGATGATGGGTGTACACATACACGCATGTACTCCTCGTATGTCTAAGCACCCTACTACTACTATATGCATAAGTAGGTATTCAGTTGATATGCATTGTATGCGTGTGTGTGTGTGTGTGCGCCTGTGTTCCTGGAAAGCGAGGGTGCCATTCCACCACCATAACCACCACCACTACTGCTACTATTTTTTTTTCTTTCCTTCCCTCCTCTGCTTTTGCTTCCCTCTTTCCATTTTTAAATCGCATCAGGTTTCCACCCCACCCTCTCATGTCCTCCTCCTCATCTCCAATGCCGCCCAATGACACTGCTTTACGGTCTGCACGCGCTTCGGCAACAACTTTAGTTATCCCGGAAGAAGAGGAAGACCAACAACAACAGCAGGATTTTGCTTCTTGTTCAACGCCACCCACACCTATTCCCTCTGTATCAGCTATACCATCACAGTCAACTACTGCTACAGCTACAGCTGCTCCTTCTCCTCCTACTGTAGCAGCAGCAACAACAACACCAAAGCGACCATCACGATACAAAAGCATACGCAAACTTGGAGACCGAAAGACTTTTATGGGTGTATTTGATAAGTTTACAGGTATGTTTATTCGATCTATCTCTTGTCGTCGAGAATGCTCACATTATAATAGACTTCCTTGCACATCACAATTATCCGAATCAACGACCGCCACCGACGATGGATATTTCCACCCCGTACAACACGATTCATGTGACCCATGTGGGATATGATCCAGTGGCAGGGGTATTCACCGGTTTACCACGAGAATGGCAAATACTACTCAACCAGAGTGGCATCACTAAAACTGAGCAAGAACAAAATCCTCAAGTAAGTCATTCAATAAACAAGAGAAGGGAAAAGGAGCACGTGCATAATGGATATTGAATATGATGATGATTATAGGCAGTCATCGATGCCATTGAGTTTTATCGAGACGACCAAAACAAAGACGCTGTTTGGAACAAGATTCCCAAGGCAACAAATAGTTCGACATCTTATTCTACCCATTCTTCGTCGTCATCATCTGCACCTGAAGAATCAACAAAGAAACAACATCCAGCAAATGGTCTTCCACCATGGACTAAAGGCAGTAATACCACCTTGAAACGGTTTTCCCGGTTCGTCATCCACTCCCATTCACGCTCCAGTTCCTCGGTGAGCTTCACCATCATTGACTTTTGTATGTATCCTTGTCTAACACTTCTTTTTTATCACTCGTCATTTTAGCTTTCTGAACCTAAAACTCGTAAGTCAAAAAACCCATTTTTATAACCTCACATTGGGAAACATTAACGCGTCGTGCACTATAGCAAAGTCATCCCAAAAGGTTCCACCCGTACCGTCGTCATCCAAATCCACCACCATCACAACAACAACACCCAAGCCGACTCATCATCCATCACCATCACCGTCACCACAACCCAAACGACGTGTCTCCAAAACTCCACCTACCGATACCGATATCCTTAAAAAGCTAAAGGAGATCTGTACCAATGTCGATCCTACCGAGACGTATTCGGATATTGTCAAGATTGGTCAAGGGTAAGATCACATGGATGAGATGGGTTTATGGACTTTTATTAATTTATGGATAACCAGTGCATCGGGTGGTGTTTTTACAGCACGGAAAGCGAGTGATACCAAAACACCAGTAGCCATCAAGCAAATGAATCTTGAGCAGCAACCCAAAAAGGACCTTATCATTAACGAGATTGTGGTGATGCGAAAGTCTCAACACCGCAACATTGTCAACTTTATCGACTCCTATCTATGGAAAGGCGATCTCTGGGTTGTGATGGAATATATGGATGGAGGCAGTTTGACAGATGTGGTGACATGCAACATTATGCTCGAAGGGCAAATTGCTGCTGTATGTCATGAAGTGCTCCGTGGATTACACCATTTGCATACCAACGGCGTTATTCATCGAGATATCAAGAGCGACAATGTCTTGTTGAGTCTGCAAGGCGATATCAAATTGAGTAAGTGTGGATGATGGACATTCCTACTGTACCAGGGGCGAGTCATTGACCAAGGACATTAGCCGATTTTGGTTTTTGTGCACAGTTGAATGAGGATCAAGCTAAACGAACCACCATGGTGGGCACACCTTACTGGGTAAGAAGGATGAGTATAGTAGTAAATGGACCCAAACTGACTCTTTGCATCAAAAGATGGCACCTGAAGTGATAACGCGAAAGGAATATGGCAACAAGGTGGATATCTGGTCCTTGGGTGTGATGGCGATTGAAATGGTGGAAGGCGAACCTCCCTATCTGAACGAGAATCCACTTCGAGCATTATATCTCATTGCAACCAACGGTACACCCAAGCTACAAAATCCAGAGGCTTTGAGCGACGTATTTCAGGATTTCTTAAATCAATCATTACAAGTGGATGCAGAAAAACGACCCTCAGCTCAAGAAATGCTCAAGCATCCTTTCCTTGAAAAAGCTGATCCGCTCTCCTCTTTGACACCACTCATTGCAGCTGCTCGACAACAATCTACTTCTCCACAAGAGCAACAACAATCATAACAATCACGCCCTCCCACCTCTATAATAGATATCGTACAGTACACTTGTTGTAGAAACAACCCCCCCCATCCCAAGAGCTCTGTTGTATACCATTGAATCTACCACCCTGCATTAAAAATATCATCTCGAGAAGGAGGTGAATGATTTAGAGGAGCTTTGATTTGCTCACCCTAATGAATAGGAAACTCGTACGTGTGTTGTCTATGCATTGTTGGCTACATACATTTAAAGCACCGCCGGCATGATAACTTTCCTCCCCCCAAGCAACAAGCACCAATCATTAAAGAATCTCGGGAAATGAGCCGCTGCAATGCATGTTGATGATGCTGCTATTCTCGTTGAACACTCTTTTCATTCTTCACTTGGATGGATCATGTAACGTGGGAGCTGCGACTAATGCATAGATTAGTGTTACAGCAATATTGTTGCGAAAAATGAATGCAAGTGCCACATGGATCGGGCATATTGCGATGAAACAACAGCGACAGTTTGCTGCCGGTAGTACAGTGATTTGCATTTAGGAAGAGTAGCCCAAAAACGCAATACCACTCTTCATCGAAATCGCACCTAAACATATCCCGCATCGACTCTGGTGTGCCCTTCAATAATATCATGTCTCGCTGCAGCATCTGCCACCACAACTTTAGATCACCTTTTGTAATAGCGTGCATGTAAGACTTGTTGCGATCCACGTTTTTCTTGCCTTGATCTCTTATCTACCTCTATTAACCACTGCTAATATCGTTTGGTAGTACGCTTATCACATCATGTACTCACGTGTTCGTATAGCCATAGCATTACGTGATCCGGATCACAGGCGTAAAAATGCAAGGTATGTGCCCATATCATCACCACCAAAACCGCCTTCTCATGCGGAGATACGAGTATACATATTGATTGTGTTGGGGGATGCACTACTCAAAAGGTGTATCAATATGCGTTCTTGATAACCGCTTGCATACATCACAAAGGGTCCATCGGCGAATAGGCTCAAATGCTACAAAGACAAACCTGAACACAAGTAATGAAGAACTATATATTGGTGGCGATCACGCAGATTAATACACCAAGGCGCCCAACGTAAATCACTTCACGACTTTTTTTCCTTCACGACGCTTACCAAAGAGTGGCGGCTTTTGATGATATATACAATCAAAAAAATACAATCGTCGAAAGAAAAAGTGTGACAATGCTGGCAACAATCACCCTTGCTTGTATGTACGTGGCGTGGGAACTGTTGTCCGTGATCGATAAAGTGTGGTCAAACACCCTACACAGGGACTAGAACATCAGGTGGAAGGAGCGCTGCTGTAACATCAAGAATTGATAAATCCACCTAATTCTCCTTTCCCGCTTTAAGAGCATCAGGTGACCCAGCCACCGTAAACAAGTACCCGTTTTGTGGCCATTTGTACTTAGGGTCCCTATACACTGCCTGGGATCCACTTTTTGTTACGAGTTCTCGACAAAAACAACAACTGCATGCAAGCCTTGAAAAGCCGCATGCACACATTGCAGCATGTGTGATGATGCTCAGCACGTGTGAATGGGTGAGGAGAGGAGTGTATGTGCAAATCATCCATCGGCTTTTGTATGCCACCATGTAGAACGCTATCTTATAAAAAGAGCCACACCATTGTTGTACCTTGTTTTTCATCCTTCCTTTCTTCCCTTTTTCTTTTACATTGTAAATATATAGCATCCAAAATCGATGTATATACATGGCAACACTATTAGTTTGGCAATGGGTCCTTATAGCAATCGCCATAACAGTGGTCGCTGGTTCGATCATTAGTCTTTTCTTGTATATTCTACTACGTAGACGACGACAACAACAAAATGTAACCAAAGGACAAGATTGGAAAGACAAAGAAAAGGGTGACGTGGTCGGCGAAGCATCATCCTCATCTCCATCATCTACCTTATCATCATCATTACCACCACCACCACCTACCACATCTGATACACCTTCATCCTCTAACACCACTGTGGAAGCCGAAAAACTAGATCATCATGATGCACAGCTGGTACTGATGCCGCTCTCACCGCGCAGGACGCATGAGAAAATCACCATTGCCAAGACCAACACTACATCACCATCACCCTATCGATCCACTTTGGTACAACACACATCCGAGGATGACAACGATGATGATGCCACTTCCAAAAGACGTATTTCCCTCTCACCATTTTTGGAAGGTGTGGAATCACCTACCCACTTGCAACCACCACCTCCAGTGCCACCACCACCACCACCACCGACATCTGTGTCACCACCACCGGCACCTACCCGATCCTCGGACACCACCACCACTAGTAGTAGTTCCAGCAGCACGTTACCTTCTTCCATAATGTTACCATCAGCACCTACTCGACTTGGCATCCATCCTAGTTCTTCCACTCGATTGCATGTTGACATTACGCCCGCTTCATGGCGTGGACCAACACCACCATGGACCATTATGACGACATCAACGCCTTCACCTGCCACCTCAGCAGCAACCGATGCAACAGGTGGTGGTGGTAGTAGTAGTCATTATTGATGTGTTATATCCACCTCGGTCATTTTACATGATTAAAGAACGCGTTGTATAGCCATGTTATTTATTTTTCTTTTTTCTTTTTTTGAACATTCTTTTTGAACGACGACAACTCCATTATGAGATTTCAGGATGGATCCAACAACATGTGCTACCGCCAAGTGGCAGCCGAATATCAACGCATGGCACAGCTTGGGAGTGAATATGATAGGAAACAAGTGTATCAAATCCGATGTCGTCATTGCTCAACCTCGTTAACGAATCGTGGAATGAATGTACAGTAAATGGGCTTGGGGTAGTGGTTGTCATTGTGTACAAAGAAAGAAGGTTGTTGTTATTATTATGATCCATAGGGCTCATTGTTTTCTTTAGGCTGTATTGCTATCCGATCGCACTGTGCAATTGTTTTCAACCGACCTGGTACCCAACACGTATGCGTTTAACTTTTACAAGGAATACGCCTATTGCTGTTTTGCTGAATGGTAGAAAAATGATAGAGTAGGATTTGTACAAGGAGATTATTCAGCAGCATCATGCACATGTCGCGTACGTGACACGGCTTGTTTGAGTTGGTAAAGCAAGAAAACAAAAACCTAAATCACGACAATGACTTTTAATCAATCTACTACTACCAAAGTGGTAATGTCGTAGGATACCACGTGAATGTGCCATGCAAGGTATGTCTCGGACAACCCAACAATGGTCATTATTGGATGTTTCGGAGCGCAGACATCAAGGCCAGCCAAATTTATGCACGAGGTCAGTATAGTACATGTTTGCCACATACGCCAATGTAGTAACAACAAACACGGATCATATATAGTGGGTGATATGCAACCTGATTTGCCATTGTTATGGGGATTTGTACATGGCGCAGGTGATTTTGTGGGAGGATACCATCGCACTGGAGACCATCTTGCAGCTTATGAATCATGCAGATTATCAGTCCACCTTCCTGCTTCCATTCATCTCATCACACATCATCCGCATCACTCCTTTGTCAATGCAAGAACACCCGATGAGCACTTGTTTGACGAATACATTGAAATGTGTCGATAATAAAAAAACAATACCAGGTCCTTTTTTTTTATTCATCCATGAGGATGACCAGTGGTGGTAGTGATCCATTATTACCATGGACTGGCATTAGTTTTAAATGTGATAACCTTGGACATGCCCTTAAAAGTAATTGTCTCCAATCACTGGATAAAGGCACCCCATGAAGAGCAGCCGTGGTCAAAGTCAACGATTCAAGGGCGGTTGAGGTGACTCCTGTGTCAACGAGAGCACGACATAACGATGGCAGGTGGATAGGTGCTTTGGCGATAAGGTGGAATTCTTCAAGACGTGGACAGGAGGTAATAAAACGGGCAACGGCATTGGTACCAATAGCAGCAAAGTTTAAAGGACCCTTCTCCTGCTGGATGTTATGTCCAATCAAGCGAAAGCGACGCATCATGGGATGGTGGTGGTGTTTCAGGGCATGATGAGATATGGTTTGCCAGCTGTACACGGTGAGGTCTTCTAACAGAGGACACGCCTTGATAAGAAACTGAATGATTGCATCGCCGGCATGTTCAATATGGATCGATCGAATGAAGGATGCTGTATGCGGCGTCACAATCGCTTTGATATGATCCACACGCCAATAGTAGGTCTGATGGTTATGACCAACGTTCAAGTGCTTCCATAGCTGGGGTTGATCACACACGCATTGAAACATGCGACAAAGTTGACGAACATGATGCAAGTCAGTAGGAGCTACAAAGCTAAGAATAAGTAACCAAAGTTCAAAGGGTAGCCGATAAATGTGATGACTGCCGCTGCTGCAGCAGGGTGATGGGCAGGGAAAAGAAGTAACTTTCATGTTGTTTGTTGTGCATTTTGCAGCGCCCTCATTTTGAAAAGGAGCAGCATTCTTGTGTGTGTGAATCTCTTCTCTTTCTCTTTTTTAACTTGCCCCCTAAAAAGTACGTGTATGCAGATCAATATGCAGCAAATGCCGGGGATAAGTATCTTGTTGTTCTCGACTTTTGGTCACATGATGTCTCTTTTATGATGAAAACAAATACGTAATCTCTGGGCGGCGGGATAACACCACATGGAAGAAGGAACACGCGACACATTACACTAGATTGTGTGAGAGTGTCATGGGCTAAAGAATGTCTCTCTCCCCCATCACACATATACACAAACCCCTTGGTCATTCCTTGATGACAATCTCTATACAACCCCCTTTCTGTCCATAATGCCAAGACATTTGTACTCAATGCACAGAAATGTTTGGAGGCGGTAAACAACATTCTGGCATGCATCAAACTTTGATAGCGCCCCAAATGCAAAAGTCTGATGTTAATATCTACAAACTACGACCCTTCATATGACAAAAAAAGTGCAACATGATATATACACATTGTTATGTTTACATATGCACAAGCCCCGCTTGCATAGATGAATCATGGTTATGATCTCCTTTTTATGCCCCGTTGCTATGCAAATGGGATAGTCAAATCACTTGAGATACCTTTAGGTCAAATCCCGACACACACACACAAGCCCACTCTTGGCAAGAAAACGTATGTAATGGAATGATGCAATTTTGTAACTTTTTATAATTGGATGGTTGTATATGTACAAGGCTGGATGAGGGGAAAAAAGCAAAAACAAAAGACAAGGAACAGTAATGATATCTACACAGTGCTTGGAAACCATGATTGTTTGGTTCGGGTAACACTTTGGGAATACAGAAACAACAGGGGGGATTGTGTATGTTGTGTTTATCGGTTACGTCTAGTGTTTTCCAATGTTTGTTGATCGATTACATCTTCATTGTCTTCGATGACAGCGGGCTTCTTATGGTTGGTAGTCATGTTTGTGAAGAAAAGAGGACCATGAATGCTGCTGGTATCAATAGTAAGACGAGGGCGACGTTGAGCCTTGTTGCGTTTGGTAGGAGGAATGACTTGTTCTGCTCCTTTCTTTTCGTCATTGTGGGCCACCACGCTGAAAGAGACAGCCAAAATCATACTAGGCTTTGCGGATTGTGGTGCTAGTGGTGGTGGTGCTGGAGATGACACAGATGGTTGGGTATCAGGGGTGATTGTAGGAAACAAGCCGCTTCGATCGTAATCCGATTGAGAGTAAGTGTATTCCACTCGGGGAGCTTCAGTGCAAAAACGGACGTGCAATGAAGAAGAGCGTTTTCGCTTCTTGGTCATGGGTGAGCAAGTAGTATTGGAAGAAGATGATGATGTATTGCTGCCGATCGTATAGCATTGGGAGGTAGAATTAGTGGGAATGGCAATGGGAGTGGCTGTAACAACGGTCATGTTTAATATGGTGTAAGGTATCAAGTGTGGGGAAGATTAGGAGAAAAGCACAAAAAGAGTGCCGGGTTTATATACTTTGTGCACACAAAAGGATTTGACTAAAAATAAACCATCCTGTGTACCTATTCGGATCGACGCAAAGTGACACAGTGCTTTTTTTGGCGGGTGGATAACTATCCATGCATCTATTAATAACAACACGGTTTAACCCTTAAGCCTCCTTTCCTCCCATCCAATGATGCAATGAGTGGGTAGACCCAAGAATGTCCGCAAATTGCACTTTGCCAAGTTTTATCATCAACGTAGATCCTATACCTATTGGTCCACATTACAAAACGCACAGGCCCTTCCGAAGCCAAAAAGTAAGATCCGCTTCATTTGCTTCTCGGAGATATCCGAACATCACAGAATATGAGTATGCTTGTTAAAAGTGCCAGCCTATACATTTATTTTTAGTAGAGGCTTGCTATATGGGAAAAGGGGTAGCCAAACGTACGCGGGATACACCATATACTCTTTGTGAAGGAGAGAGCAGGCCGATTGACACTTTTGCTGCAAAAAGAAAAACAATATCCCAATTAAGAGTATCAACATAGATGCATGTGTATCAGCAAGCATACTTTGTGTAGCTCACCTGCTGTACCATTTTAAAGTAGAAAATTCTTCCCGTGACCGTAAGAGAATGTCAATTAATTCTTTAAAGTAAAACCGGGGTTCATTTTCATAATTCGATCTTGGCTTAGTGCGTGGTGAATGCGTGTAAATGTATCAACATGTATCATCCCTCTACCGACCACAACAGCTAAAAAAACAAGGTTTGCCTCTTTGTTTTTGCGGCGGCGGCATTGTTGTTGGGAATAATAAAGGGGTTTATACCCCATCTTGACCCCCTGGGAAACAGCAAATCATAAATGGTGGGATGATGATGGTGGTGGTGGTGATCATAGTATTGATGATGATGATGATGCAGCCGAATGATGATGATAATAAAGGTATTACCTGTAATGTCTTTTCAAGCTAATGATGGTGCATCTAATAAATTCATAATATGGCGTACCAGCATCCATGCAATGTTGATCATCCAACATTGGGTGTGTGTACATATAGCTCGTCGCCTGTTCCTGCATCGTCGGAAAGAAAACATGACAGCAGTGGTTATGCACTGGGGCTGATGTTAGTGTAACATCCAATTGACGCCCGACTTTTTCTCTATTGCTGGAAGACCGTTACACCGTCCACCTCTGTACTCACCTCATTTCAT
The DNA here is from genome assembly GCA_000697475.1 of Lichtheimia corymbifera B2541. Classification (NCBI taxonomy): domain Eukaryota; kingdom Fungi; phylum Mucoromycota; class Mucoromycetes; order Mucorales; family Lichtheimiaceae; genus Lichtheimia; species Lichtheimia corymbifera. The sequence goes on from JNEU01001161.1 coordinate 81,767, forward strand.
TAAATTCGGGATCATGTTTTTTTTGAGGCTGACGCCGATTGTAGCAACTTTCTACATTTAGCAAGCGTGTGCTAAGAGCTGTAAAAAAGCTTACTTGGAGCAATGGCACCACGCAAAACTTCCATCTTTGCCATGCGGATGCGTAGCCATTATAGTATTCGGTAATTTATTGGTAATGCCAAGTGGTTGCTGTTCATACCTGAGTTTCCCACGTAACTTTGGCAGTAATTTACTGATATCCTACGTTTCTTCGGCTCCCATTTCGCAACCCCTAGGGCTGCTCGGGTATGTTTTGCATACAAATATCAAGGCAAACATATCATGGACAATACAAAAAGAATTATATATTACAAAGAAAAGGGAAAGAATGATTACTACATTGGCTTAGGTGATGTATCGAAAGTCAGGGTGCTAAAAATTGCAGACATGGAGTTAGGTGGATGATCTATTTTCCACTTTATGCATGATTTTTATCGACCTACCCAATCGGATGCTTGCTCATATCGCTTGCAAGCTGCATCGTACTTGTCAATGGGCATGTTGTCACGCTGCTTGTTGATGCGATGAAGTGTATACTTGAGAATCAGCACAAGAATGACATGACAGCATAGAAAAGCTGCGCACACAGAATGAGCACGAATGTATTGGGGAGCATCATTGGCACGATAAATTTGACCAGCAATAGCTCCACCAATGTTACCACCTGCTGCGATAAAAGCAGTTGCTATAGCACGTTTGGTACGGCCAGCAAAATTGTTGCTAGCCCCTATGGATTATGTATAAAACCTATCATTAGCACACAGATACCGCTTTGATGGGGAAAAAGTATACTACTCACAGGTAATGAAGACCGAGAATTGGGAGTATGCACCAGCAACTGCCATACATGCAAAGATATACAAAGCCACTGGGCCTTTATCATGACAAGCTGCTAGTAAGATAAAGCCAAGCATGCCCACAAAAGAAGAACCAGCAACATGTAAGCCTCTTTCGACACGTCGATCTGCATCCGTGCCAAGTAGAATCATGAAAATGCACGCTAGAACAAAGGATTATTCAGCCACACCCAGTCTTTCAAAAAACATGCAGCATGTCGTGCTCATGCTTACCAATAACATAAGGTGGTACAGTCATGGCTTGAGCTTCCAAGTTTGCAAATCCCATATCGCGGACAATACTAGGAAGGAAGAGCGTAAGGCCATAGAATACCGATGAGCCGAAGAAGCAGGTGAACGCCATATGATACATTTTCCAATCGGTAAAGGCAGCACGTATTTCACTCATGGGTGATTTGGTATCGTCTTCCCCGGCATCTGCAGCTGCCCAATCGGTTTCAAGTCGCTTCATCAATGATGCACGTTCTCGTTCATTCAAAACTTTTGTGGGATACCGATTAGCTGCATTAGATAGACTCTTGTTGTATGTATTCTTTCCTTATGTACCTTTGGATGTGCTAGGGAAACCCGGTAAGATGAAAAAAGTGGCAATACCAAGAATGATGGTAGGGAGTGCTTCGAGGAGGAAAAGCCATTGCCATCCATGCATACCACGGACACCATCCATTCGCATGATGCCATAAGCCTATTATAAAGCACCAATTCATATCATGAGTGCTCTGAAAGGTTGTATTCATGTCATAATTTCACTCACCAGCAATCCGCCCACTGCCTGTAATGCGCTCATGTCAATGGTTAGTCTAATGATGTTTAGCATGATGGATGATGTCCAACAACTTACACCAGCAACAGCAGCCGACGCATAATAAATTGAAAAGCGTTTCCCTTGTTCACGACGAGTATACCAAATTGAGAAATAGTAAACGGTACCTGAAGCATGGGGCTGTTTTAGAACAAAAGTTGATCAGCGTGCCTGATGAGAGCATCTTCACCTGGGAACAGGCCTGTTTCGGCAATCCCTAAGAAGAATCGAACCGCCAGCAATCCTGCACCATTTTTGATAGCCGCTGAACATGCGACTATGATACCAGTGAAAGTGACCAATGCTGACATCCACAGGTTGGGACCTATTTTCTTGAGTACCAGGTTACTTGGCACTTGAAAAATGATCTGGTTCCTTTGTTAGTAGCAATAGCATTTACTATATTATGAGCAACAGCTTACATAGCCAATAAAAAAGATAGACATTCCAACATTGTATGTAGAATCCGGGATATCCAAGTCCTCCAAAATATTGCCGAGCTTGGCATTTCCTGTGATACAGTGAGACCAAATCAGTACCTGCATACCCTTGCTTGAGTCTTCAACTCAAAAGCCAAGCTTACCAATGTTACTACGATCCATAGCCGACCACATGTATAATAATGCAAATAAAAGAACAATACGTAGATCAAGGCGCCAGCGTAGCTTTCTCCACTCGCCCGGTGTTAATGGGGGCACATCCTTGTTTATTTTATCCTTTTCTTGAAATGACTCGGTTGTTGACAGGCTGGCGCTCCCACTTGTATCATGTTGTTTTGTGGTGGTTGTTGCTGTGGTGGTTGTGGTGGTAACATCAACAGTCATTTTTTGTTGTTGTTGATCCGAAGCAATAGCGGAGAAAGAGGAAGACACGAAAAAGATTCAGGTTTTTAAAGTAGTGGATGCAGCAGCAGGTCTTGTTCTTGCCAAACCAAGATGGAATAAACTTTGCAAGATCCGCAAGAAGATTCTCGATGACAAGGTCCATGTGTCCCAAACATGGTCTATACGCATTCTCTTTGTCGGTTGATATCGGCGATGGGACGTGGATAATGGAAAAAAGTGTTTCCAGCCGCACATAGACTACATTGCAGCCAAATATTTGCTTGGGTGTGTGTGGTGGGGGTAGATCATCTATGAATTTTGACTTTATTTCATGCTCAGACGCAAAGCATCTTCAAACTTGATCTTGTTTTACTGCTGCAAGTTTTCACACGTGGGCGTGTTGCATTCCAGGTACACAATAAAAGATGGTCCAAGCTTGACCTCATGGGTCTTTTTCAATGTCCCTACACCTTGATTGTACCTACTATTTTGCCACCACACCACTAGCAATGATGATTTTCCCAATTGGTTTGTACCACAACGAACATAGCCAGTGATTGGGGTTGCAAGTCACTGCCATCCTGAGCCGTGTCTCTTTATTCACACAATATTCCTCATTGTTTGTTGATGATAGCACCAGGATGAAAGCGTTATCATGTGAGTCATTTGTTGTTGTTGGATATAGATGAAGGATAAAGATGTAAACAAGAGAACTCGAATATTGCTTTCAGTCGTAGTACCAACGTTTGAGCAAACCCAATACGTCAAAAGCTCCACGGATCGGATCCATTGTCAATACCGGGTGGTTCATGTGAGTCATTCCATTCGCCACCCTGCTATCCAAAATGGGAGAGAGCAGCCAACCTGCATTTAGTTTTGCATGAAGAGCTCGGCATTTTAAAATTCACAAAGTCATGAGAAAAGGTGCTGTGAGGTATAAGAATAGTAGAGATCCTTTACTTGACGTAGTAACCAAGATAATAGTGCATGGAATGTGAGGTGGTGGGGGTAATAAAGAAAAAAGGTGTGATATCTATAAGTGCTGTACAGTTCAATGGTAGCCACCTTCCTCGTTTCCATCTCGAACGGTTTGATATGCACCAGGGAAAGCACCAGGAGCTTCCGACCAATCTACGTATTGGGAGCGAGTGAATAAACGGGCATCACCAAGGATGATAAAACTTACTGCCACCCACGGTGAAAGTATCGCCACGGCTTTGGATGGTGTTGATGCTTGTGAATACAGTGATTGGCTAATACAAGGTGTAAGCATGAATGTGGTGGGTGCGTGTGTATGATGCATTATTTGTATTTACCTTTCCGATCAAGCTGATAATGTTCATGCTAAGATAAACGTCCTCGTCAGTAAGCGTCAAATACCAGGATAACCACATCTCCTCTTCTTACACCATGCAAAATGTGAAGCCACTTTCATGAGGGATCTCGATATCTTTGGCTTGTAGTGGACTGCCGTGCAAAATGAACCAAATTACATCAAGAACAATAGTCAGTGCCAGGACACTTGTGAACTAGTAGAAGGGGTCGTTTGAATGCTTTTCTTAATAAAGACTGTATATATCGCTTACTGTTTTGAGAGGGACATTGGAGTCGTGGTAATTGTAAGCCCAAACGCCAAAGAAGAAAACTGGGAGATTGTACACAGGACAAGTGGAGAGAGCACCAAACAGGGATAAGCCCTACACATTGCCCATATATATGAATCGACATGTCCATTGTAAGAGAGGGGCAAGTCAATGTACCAGATGCAGGTTCAATAAGGTAGCGAGATTCGTTTGCTGTGCTACAGATTGTAAAGCGTCCATAGTTTGTGAGTTGGGCGGTAGAAGAAAAAGAGATCAAGCCGTGGTAGTTTAGACCACGCGGCTCAGTTGAGTTGCAGGTGACTACCGCACATGCCTTTCTAGAATGCACGTGTCCTCACATCCTCTTTCACGTACGAACGCGTTCATATACATTATAATGATACAATTCCTGCTACTACTTGGAAGGTGCATAGCAACCGATTTAATCACTGCATTGGGTAATTAGCTTATCGGCTAATGATGATGATGATGATGATTCATATCATTAAAAAGTAGCAGGCTTGAATACAATAGCTTTTATATACTCTTTTAAACGCCCCATCAGCACATAGAGTTTATTCATCAATACGATGATGAGAAGAGGGCGAATCACGTGGATGAGTAGCAGTGGATATGATATGTACCGGACAACTAAATTTCAGCGGGCAATGCAGATCTCATACAAGATATATTTACAGTATGTTTTTGACGCCTTCTCCAAGTAAAAGTGATGATAAGCGTTTGATCCATGCTTTAATATTCGGAAAAACGGTGTTCCTGCACTCTCGCGATTTTAGGCAAGCCGCGTTTCTTTCTTTGACCGCACAAAACGTTTGGAGAAACTCCTTCTTTATCTAACACTGTTCTACACCATATCATGAACACACCACCTTCAACTGTTTCCGACACAGAAATGAGTGCCAAGAGAACGAATGCCTCCATCGGTAACGGCATGCCTGATTCTAAGCGACCACGAACGTCACACAAAGCTCCCGGTGAAGGTACTGCTGCTGCTGCGTACTTGCTTTGTCACTCTTTTGCTCTTTACCCTCTCTCTCTCTCTCTTCCTCTCTTGTTAACATTGGCATCGTCCTATGCTAGACACCTCCATGACCGAATGCATAGCACCCAACACAACAACGACTGACAGTACCACTATGGATACAAGCACACCCACTTCCCCACACGATCAAGTGGAAGACGAAGAAGACAATGGTCTCATGATGGCCTTGGATTCTCCTGATGTAGGCACTATGGATATGGTTGATAGGGTGTTCTGTTTTCTTACTATTTCCTTTGACGTGGATACATAGATTCAAGCAGCACTCGACGCATGCAAGATCCTTGTTATTGGTGCTGGTGGTCTTGGCTGTGAAATCCTCAAGAATCTAGCCTTGACAGGATTCAAGGAGATCCATGTCATTGATATGGATACAATCGATCTCAGCAATCTCAATCGACAGTTTCTTTTCAGGTAAGATCAAATACACGCGTCATAGATAACTCGAGCTCATCATCATCATGCGGTTGTTGATAGGCATAAGGATGTCGGCAAACCAAAGGCTACCGTGGCAGCGGAATTTGTCATGCAACGTGTACCTGGCGTCAAAGTGATACCGTAAGTCTTGTCCAAAAAGTGTTTATGATCATCTCTCTGACGACATGTGGAATTATAGCTACTATGGAAAGATTCAGGACAAGGACGATGAATACTATAGTCAATTCCAATTGGTGATATGCGGTTTGGATTCCATTGAAGCTCGGCGGTGGATCAATGCAAAGTTAGTCGATATGGTGGATGACGAGGATCCCACTTCTCTTAAACCATTGATTGATGGTGGAACAGAAGGTTTGTATGGAAGTTGGATTGTCTCATGGGATGCAATGCTCATTGTGAGAGATAGGCTTCAAGGGTCAGGCTCGTGTGATATTGCCGACAATCAGCTCATGTTACGAATGTTCATTGGATATGTTTAACAAGCCTACCACATTCCCAATTTGTACAATTGCCAACACACCTCGTCTTCCCGAGCATTGCATTGAATGGGCCTCGGTGCTGGAATGGCCAAAAGTCTGGGGAAGTAAGTGTGTCGTTTATCATTTTGAAAGGTCTCGAGAAGATTAACGTATGGATAATAGAGGATGTCAAATATGATACTGATAACCCGGAACACATTGGATGGCTCTACAATACTGCACTGGAGCGAGCACAACAATTCAAGATCACAGGTGTCACTTATGCCCTTACGCAAGGCGTCGTCAAGAACATTATTCCTGCTATTGCTTCAACCAACGCCATCATTGCTGGTATGAAAAATAGAGAAAATGGATGATCAAAAGGGAATATACTAACATGTTGCTTGATAGCATCATGCTGTAATGAAGCATTCAAAATCGCCACCGGATCTCCTTTCCTCGACAACTACATGATGTATACAGGCAATGAAGGCATTTATACCTACACTTTCCAACACCAAAAGAAGCCCGAGTGCCCCGTTTGCGGCAAGATTGCATCATCGATCCAAATCGACAAGACAATGAAGCTTGAAGAGCTTATAGAACAAGTCAAAGAGCGACCGGATGTGTATGTTGATGGATGATGATTGCGTTTTACATGGTTTCTAACAGGGTTTATTTTCTTCTTTAGCCAACTCAAAAAACCAAGTCTACGCACATCGTCAAAATCACTTTATATGCAAGCTCCCCCGGCATTGGAAACAGCAACGCGACCCAATTTGACCAAGTCCATGGAGGAGTTGATAGAAGAAGGGGATTATATCACTGTGACGGATATTGCTTTACCTGTTAGCATTCAGCTAAAAGTGTCCTGGAAATAAAACCACATCAGTCCTCTTGCTACAGAAAACGTGTACAGTGGGGCCATTATCATCGGGGACATACTTATGGCACCTATAAGAATCACATTTCAAACGGCAAGTGGATTTATCACTTGTTGATTGTCCATCACTTCGACTTAGTACTCCAAGATGCTTGACCACTTTATCAGTTCGATCCATCATGACAACACTTCCCACGCCCATTCACATATAAAGAGGGCTGTGGTCATCAACACTATCATACGCCCTTTCTTTCTACTTGTCTGCATATCATCATTAGTCTCTCTGGTAAGTCTCAAGGATAGTCTTTATTATGTTATCCCCAAAAATGAGCTTATTCTTGCATCCATCTATTATGTATGTAGCTCATCATAACCATTGCATGTCCAATAATAAAGAGCCATCGTGTCATCGCTGCTGATATGCTTCCTTTTCCATCCGCATGTTGGTTTATCTCTTTCTGGGTCGTTTTCTAGCGTAGATAGAGAGCAATATGATGCATGGAGACAGACATAAAGTAACGGCTTTCCAAGGTTGTGCTAGTCAGCGGCTGAACCACCTGTCAATATCCTGTGTTGCTATGAGAATCATCTCTAATCATTTGTAAATGCTTATATATCATGATGTGAATGGGATGTTTTTTATTGTTGTATGGTGTCATTGTTGAACATACCTTTATTTGAAACGTATCCTCTATGATGACAACCTCTCTTTTTCCACTATGTTAAAGGCAAAACCTGTTGCATTGATTAGTCAGTCATCTATTCATAACGTGGAGAGAAGACAGTGTCACTGGCCACTAACGTGAAACCTAAACTTACCAAAAGTGTCAAGTTGCATTTGAGTCGCTCAGCTCACTTTGGCTCGACGTCACAATGGAATATATGCGTTGCGGTTGCGCGTCTCTTGCGATCTTTAACCTTCTTTCCTAATCGTTATGTCAAAGATGGAAACCGACGAAAACACCCACACCATTGACGAGGGTCTCTATTCTCGCCAACTGTAAGTCCTCAACCATCACCACCCCAACAACAACAACAGCAACGCATCTCAATTGACCCACCGCACCTCCACCCCCTTCTTTTCATTTGACAGTTACGTGTTGGGCCATGAAGCCATGAAGAAAATGAGCGTTGCTCACGTTCTTGTTGTGGGTCTTAAGGGCCTTGGTGTCGAAATTGGTGAGTTGCAACAAGAACAGCTCGCCATCGCTGATTACTCATCTCTACCGCAGCCAAAAACGTTATTCTTGCTGGTGTCAAGAGTGTTACTCTTTATGACAAGCCGCCTGCCACTATCTCTGATCTTTCGGCACAGGTATGTTGTATTATTGAATGGATGATGCAAGGTGTAGCTGATACAATGCTTTTGCCTATGCGTGCTTTTCTAGTTTTACTTGCGACAAGATGAAGTTGGACAGCCCCGTGCCCAAGTCTCTCAACCCCGCCTTGCCGAATTGAACCAATATGTGCCCGTTCATGTCCTTGAAGATGATTTGACTGAAGAGACATTGAAGCGATTCAAGGTGGTCGTCGTCACTGAGATGCCCTGGAGCAAGCAGTTGGAAGTCTCTGAAATCTGTCATGCCAACAATATCCATTTCATCTCCACTGAAGTCCGTGGTCTTTTTGGGTAAGTTGAATTCATGCAAAAAAAGTCCTTGATTTCCTGACTTGGCCCTTTTATTTTAGTCGTATCTTTAACGATTTCGGTTCCAAATTCGAAGTCATTGATGCTACCGGTGAAGAGCCCTTGACTGGCATGGTTGCTGCCATCACCAATGTAAGTCATCATTCACAACAATGAGATCATTGGATGGCTGACTTTTTCCCTCGCTTTTAGGATACTGAAGGTGTTGTTACATGTCTCGATGAAACTCGTCATGGTCTTGAAGATGGCGACTATGTCACCTTTACTGAAGTCAAGGGTATGGATGGTTTGAACAGCTCTGCTCCTCGCAAGGTCAAGGTGCTTGGTACGTATATATCAAGATGGCATTTTTTTGTGATCTGTGACAGTCTTTAACATGTTGTTAATAGGTCCTTACACTTTCAGCATTGGTGATACCTCCAAATTGCCCGAGTATAAGAGCGGTGGTATTTTCGCCCAAGTCAAGATGCCCAAATATGTTGATTTCGTAAGTGACTCATCGATGCAGGAATTCAATCACCACTAACTAACGCTATGATCTTTAGTTGTCCTACAAGGAAGCACTTGCCAAGCCTGAATTCTTGATTTCCGACTTCGCAAAGTTCGATCGCCCTATGCAACTTCATCTTGCTTTCCAAGCTCTTCAACAATTTGTGGAGAAGAATCAGCGATACCCCAAACCTAGAAACGAGCAGGATGCTGTTGAAGTATTGGAACTCACAAAGGCACTTGTCGGCACTGTTGAGGACAAGCCTGAGTTGGACGAGAAGCTCATCAAGGAACTTGCCTACCAATCAGCTGGTGAATTGTCTCCTATGGTGGCTGTCTATGGTGGTCTTGGTGCTCAAGAAGTTCTCAAGGTAAGCGAATCATGATATTTGTTGGGGATATGTCATGTATAACGAGTCTCCATTTTAGGCATGCAGTGGCAAGTTTAGCCCTATCCACCAATTCATGTATATGGATTCCCTTGAATCGATGCCTGAAAGTGTCAACTTGAGTGAGGAGCTGTGTGCACCTGTAAGTGAATTCTTGAATGCGTGATACAATGGGTTTACTTATATTCGCATTCGTAGACCGGTTCTCGTTACGATGGTCAGATTGCTGTCTTTGGCCGTGAATTCCAAGAAAAGATCGCCAATACCAAGGAGTTCCTTGTTGGTGCAGGTGCTATTGGATGTGAAATGCTCAAGAATTGGGCCATGATGGGTGTTGGTGCTGGCAAGGATGGTGCTTTGTTCATCACTGATATGGACACGATTGAAAAGAGCAACTTGAACCGTCAATTCCTTTTCAGACCTGCCGATGTTGGCGTAAGTGAACTTATTCACTCTATCCCTTGCATCAGAAACTCATCATGTTTTGTAGCAATTGAAATCTGAGACTGCTGCCAAGGCTGTCACTGCCATGAACCCCGACTTGGATGGCAAGATCACCGTTTACCAGGAACGTGTTGGTCCTGATACCGAGAGTATGTAAAGCTCTTATTTGAAGATTGGATGCATTGAACTAATAGCCGTGTTATAGATATCTACAATGATGAATTCTTCGATGCTTTGTCGGGTGTCACTAATGCATTGGACAATGTGGAAGCTCGTAAGTATTCGATAAAAGCATTCAATGAGCCATTATTAAGGAAGATCGGCACTTGTAGGTAAATATATGGATCGACGATGTGTCTACTACCACAAGCCCCTCTTGGAATCCGGCACTCTTGGTACCAAGGGTAACACACAGGTGGTCATCCCATTCGTTACCGAATCCTACTCTTCCTCTCAAGATCCTCCCGAAAAGTCTATCCCTATTTGTACCCTCAAGAACTTCCCCAATGCTATCGAGCACACCATTCAGGTTTGTATCACGTAACTAGATCGCTTGAATGCCGCGTATTAACATCCATTTTAGTGGGCTCGTGATCTCTTTGAAGGTTTCTTCAAGCAACCTGCTGACAATGTCAACCTTTACTTGACCCAACCCAACTTTGTCGAGAGCACATTGAAGCAAGGTGGCAACCAAAAGGATACATTGGAGACCGTTTACAACTTTTTGGTGGGCGAGAAGCCATTATCTTTTGCAGAATGCATTGCATGGGCTAGATTCAAGTTTGAAGAGCTTTACCACAACAACATTATGCAATTGCTCTTTAACTTCCCAGTTGACTCGGTAAGTTTGTCCGTGGGGAATCTTTGGTTCTGTTCTAATATCATGCAATAGGTCACTTCCACTGGTCAATTGTTCTGGTCTGGTCCTAAGCGTGCACCTACCCCTCTTCAATTTGATCCCAACAACGTGAGTACATTTTACAAAGAAAAAGAAAACGACTTTATGCTGACAAGGATTTTACATTTAGACCGCACATATGGACTTTATTGTCTATGCTGCCAATCTTCACGCATTCAATTATGGTCTTAAGGGTGAAACGGACCGTGAGGTGTTCCGCCGTGAGCTTGAGAAAATTATCGTTCCCGAATTCAAGCCCAAGGAAGGTGTCAAGATTCAAGTTCAAGAGAACGAAAATGTGGATCAGGATAACCCATCAGGTATGTGACAGCCTATTGGATGACTTTTTGAATGTTTCTCGAACCATCTATGTATATAGACTCTATTGATGAGGTTGTGAACAAGCTTCCTTCTCCATCCACTCTTGCTGGCTTCCGCTTGTCACCCTGCGAGTTTGAAAAGGATGATGATAGCAACTTCCACATTGATTTCATTACCGCTGCTTCCAATCTACGTGCCATGAACTATGACATCAACCCTGCTGACCGACACAAGACCAAGTTCATTGCAGGCAAGATCATCCCTGCTATTGCTACCACTACTGCTTTGGTGACGGGTCTTGTTTGTCTTGAACTTTACAAGGTAAAATGCGTGTGCGCGAGTAGAGTCATACCCAGCAGCCAGCCACTCACCTTTTGTATTTGTGTAGATCATTGATGGCAAGAAGAAGCTTGATGACTACAAGAACGGTTTTGTCAACCTTGCTCTTCCCTTCTTTGGCTTCTCTGAACCCATTGCCGCACCCACGTCAGAATACAATGGCAAGACCTTCACATTGTGGGATCGTTTCGATATTGAAGGCGATATCACCCTTCAAGAATTCATTGACTATTTCAAGAACGAGCACAAGCTTGAAGTGACCATGGTATCATCGGGCGTGTCCATGTTGTACTCTTTCTTTATGCAAAAGAAGAAGGCTGAAGAACGTCTAAAGATGAAGTAAGTGTCCAATCGAAACTTTGTGTGTTGGATTCCAGAATTGACTGGTGGTTTGATAGGCTTTCAAAGTTGGTTGAAACCGTATCCAAGAACCCTATTCCTCCCCACGTCAAGGCCATTATCTTTGAGATCTGTGCAAATGACGTAGACGATGAAGATGTCGAGGTAAGCTCTATGCTGCCATTGCATAATCATGTATGTACTCACCTATGACTATCAGGTTCCTTATGTGCGAGTCAAGATCAGGCCGTAAAAAACCCTCCCACCAACAACATTCGAAAGCTAGTCGACATAAACCACCATGCTCTTTTATTTTGATATATCACAGCAGCTTTTGACGTTTTGAATTATGCATGTGTGCGTGTGTGTGATACGTGGATGGATATGGTGATGGGACGATATTATTGGGGCGACTGACAGCAAGCGATCAAGGGGTTATGTCAGAGGGGATGTTGTGTGTGGATAGGTTGGTGGTGCACCTCCTTAATCGTAAATTGTCTTTCACGCTCCACTACCACCAATACTCTCTCTCTTTGTGTGTGTGTTTCCCTTATCCCTTGTATGCTCCTTATTTCTATTTTTTTTTCTTAGAGCAGTGACATGTGTTTTGAGTGTACGTTTCTTTTATCTCCTTTCCTTTATTACCTCTCTCTGGATGGCATATAACGGTGACCTATCTCGGCTCCTCAACGAGCAACAACACCGAGAGCCGAGCAGTATCTTGAGCGAGGTACTACAGTCTCGTTTCAGCCATGATCAGCCCTACGCGTTACTTGATCAGCATCGATTATTTGTGACAAACCCATACAAAAAGTTGGAGCTGCTGAATGACGCATCTGTGCAAACCTATGCCGACCATGGTTACAAAAACTTGACAGCGAATGATGCATCATCGGTTGAACCACACGTTTATGAATTCGCTACACGATTGTATTATATTATGCGACGACGTAAAGAGCATGTTGGTGTGATTCTTAGGTAGGTTGGCTGACTTGTTGTTGTTGTCATGGAGATGATGATATTCATGTATCCTTGTTGCATGCAGCGGCGTTTCCGGATCAGGCAAATCAACCACACATCAGCATTTGTTAAATGAACTCCTCCACCTTTCGGCTCAGACCAAACGTGAAGACAAAATCCGTAGACAGGTTACCAATGCACAGACCGTGATTGAAGCATTCAGCGGAGCATCCACTGCAGATAATATGCATGCCTCACATTTCAGCCAATTCCAGACACTGTATTTTAATGAACGTGGGCGTATCCTTGGCTCCTACACGGCTGTTTACTTGTTGGATAAATTTCGTGTGGCACCCAATGCATCCGAACCAACCTTCAACATTTTCTATCAGTTGCTTGCTGGAACCACAGCCCAAGAGAAGAATGCATTGCATATCAATCATCCAGCCGACTACTTTAGCTATCTTAAAGATAGCCAGCATCATCCACATCGCTATGTGGAAGGCACACCTACCACACGTGATGAAGTGCTGTTTAATGATTTTAAAGAAGCACTCAAAGCATGCGGCTTCAAGAGTAAAACGATCGCCCAGATATGTCAGCTGCTGGCAGCCATCCTGCATCTTGGTAATATTCAATTTACGTCATCGGCCTCTGACAACTGTCGCATCAAGAATAAGGATACCTTGTCATTGGTGGCTGCAGCCTTAGGTGTGGCTACTACAAAATTAGAGTCCACTCTTACACACAAGCTAAAATTGCTCGGCAAGGAATTTTGTACCGCCTTTTTGACAGTGGATGGTGCTACGCAACAACGCGATTCACTCGCACGGACGCTGTACACGATTTTGGTGCTTTGGGTGACCGACCAGATAAACCAAAAGCAGCAGCAGATCATGACCGATACAGAAAAGCGCTATTGTATACGTATTATGGATCCAGCTTCACGCACTTCTTCGACATCACCACGTGGTTTCATGGATTTATGCAAGCATTTCTGTGAAGAACGTATGCGTGCTTTTCGGTTTCCTCGTCCACTTCATATCAACAACCATTACAATGGCAATCCAAACTCCAGCTTATTCATATTCCAGGGCATGATTCCAGTACTTGATCGAGAATCAGAGCGTTTACAAGCCTATGCTTTGGATGCCACGGATCAACACTTCTTGTCATTGGCTTCTAAACATATGGCGGTTGACAAGGCCAACAAGAGCTTTACCATCCAACATTTTGGAACACCAGTGGAGTATAGTGCAGATGGTCTTCTTGAGAATAATCTCGATGCACTATCACCCGATTTCATTCTACTTTTCCGATACAGCTGCTCTAATGCCTTTTTCCGCGAGTTGTTTGAGAGCTCGGTGGTGGTGACAGAAACACATCCACGTGATGAGAGGACGATCATCAAGGCACAATTGCCTTCATCTCCAGCAGCATGGGAAATACAACAACAAGATCAGCCACCACGCAAAATTGAGACTGTGATGGATCAAATGGTGCACAGCATGGATGACTTGATGGATGTTCTTGATACAGCGCGTTTATTTGAAATCATGCACATTCGTCCCAATGATCAGCAAAAGCCCGATTTCTTCGATCCAGCTGTCGTGCAACAACAACTCAATGCATTTCATCTTGGGCCACTTGCTTTGGATCAAAACATGTATCGATACACATTGTCTGAATTTCTTGAGAGATACTATTACTTGACTTGTATGCTTCCTGATCATGGAGAAAAAATGGCGTCGGATGACATGACCATGGTTTCTGGAGAAGGTGCCCAGAAACAAGAATACCCACAACAAGAAAAGGATGATTCCGAAACGGTGCTCAAACTTGTACACATGATGCAATGGACCGATCGACAAGTGCAGCTTGATAGCACCCACATTTGGATCGGCTTTGATGTGTGGAAAGATCTTGAAAACCATTTACGTGCACTGGAAAAAGAAGATCGTATTCGTGAAAGAGAACGACGCATGCTGGAAGAAGCAGAACGACAAGCAGCTGAAAAAGCTGAAGCTGAAGCTCGTGCAGCAGCAGAAGCAGCAGCAGAAGCGGAAGCTGCCGAAGCAGCAGCGGCTAAGGCTGAACAAGAAGCAGATGAGGGTGGTGATCCACATCATACAGGCGATAATCCATTCGATGATCCAGATGGTGCTTCCGATGTTTATTCAGATCATGACTTTTATGATGATCGAACTGAGGTGGATGAACGCGTGGGCAGTACTTTTGGCAAGCAAAGCAGTCAATGGGCTGATGATGATGATTACATGGATGGGTATGTAGTGTACATATGATTTGCACTTATATGCGTATGCTAATTTCAATTTTATCAGCTATGGGCCCAATATGGATATGAGCAAAATGATTGAAGATCATTGTCCTCCAGCTGAAGAGCTAATTGAAGTTGTGCCAATCACTCGTATTCGTCGTTGGTGGGCACGTTTTGTATGGTTCTGTACTTGGATGATCCCGTCATTCGCACTCAAATATATCGGCAAAATGCATCGTCAAGATGTCCGTATGGCATGGCGTGAAAAGGTGACCTTGTGCATGTTGATCTTTTTATTATCTGCAAGCGTCATCTTTTTTATTGTTGGTCTTGGCGAGGTGATCTGCCCTGGTACCAAGGATCTCTTTACATCAAATGATGTCACTGGTCATCAAACCATTGAAGATTACTGGATCAGCGTGAGAGGAAAAGTCTATGATATGACCAAGTTTGTATCCTCACCCCATGGCACGACCACGTATATGGCGACCAAATCGACCTTGGAACCTTTGGCAGGTCGAGACTTATCCTATACATTCCCACCACCATTAACACAGGCTTGTCAAGGCTTGGTCACCGATCCATCCATAACGGTCGTACCGAATGAAACCATTGTCCTTGGTCCCTTTGTGCATTATTCGGGTGATCAACAAAGCGAGAGCTCACTTGCAAGATTGGGCGACCCAAATTGGTTGGATCATTACTTTGCGCCAGCAGTGACTCCAAACAAAAAAGGCCAATTGGTGATATCGAAAAAGCAATTGAAAGAAGACTTTGAAGGATGGGGTCGACTTGCACTTGCCATTGACGGCAAAGTATACGACTTGACAGACTACATGACCACAGCACGTAAATATCCCCGTAATGCACCTGGCGTGCCTAATTATCACTATTTGGATGACGACGTGGAGCGCATGTTTCAAAAGTATTCAGGAACGGATGCCACAGACCAATGGAAACTTTTCACCGCCAGCATGGATGAAGCAACACGAGCCCAAAATCTTGCTTGCTTGGACAATGCATTCTATGTGGCACAGCTGGATTATCGTGATGAGCTGCGTTGTACCTTTGTCAATTACTTGTTGCTCAGCTTTGCCGTCATCATGTCCTTTGTGGTACTTGTCAAGTTTTTGGCAGCACTTCAGTTTACAGGCGAACCCACACCAGAGGAACAAGACAAGTTTGTCATATGCCAAGTACCATGCTATACTGAAGGCGAGGAATCTTTACGCAAGACAATCGATTCATTGACAACAATGAACTATGATGACAAGCGCAAGCTTTTATTTTTGATTGCCGATGGCATGATTATTGGCAGTGGCAATGATAAGCCAACACCTATGGTCCTTTTGGATATCCTTGGATACGATGTTGAAAAAGACGAGGATCCTGAACCAGTCATGTTCAAATCAGTAGGCGAAGGCAGCAAGCAGCTCAACTACGGCAAGGTGTATTCAGGATTGTATATGCATGAAGGCCACACGGTGCCTTATATTGTGGTTGTCAAGGTTGGCAAGTCGACCGAACAAAACAAGCCTGGTAACCGTGGCAAGCGTGATTCACAAATTATTTGCATGGACTTTTTACGCAAGGTGCATTTTGATGCTGAAATGACACCTCTGGAACTTGCTATTTATTACAATATCCGCAATGTGATCGGCATTGATCCCGCTTTGTATGAGTATGTGCTTATGGTGGATTCGGACACCGAGGTGTATCCCGATGCATTGACGCGGCTGGTGTCATGCATGTTGCATGATAGTCGCATTATTGGTCTGTGCGGGGAAACGGAGTTATGCAATGAAGACATGTCATGGACAACACGTATCCAGGTGTACGAGTATTATATTTCACATCATCTTGTCAAGGCATTCGAATCACTCTTTGGATCAGTCACTTGTCTCCCAGGCTGCTTTTGCATGTATCGCATTCGTACACCGCACAAACGCCAGCCTTTGATTGTGTCTCCTCAAATCATTCGTGGCTATTCAGATAACCAGGTGGATACATTACACAAGAAAAACTTGCTGCATTTGGGTGAAGATCGTTACTTGACAACGCTGATGATGAAGAACTTTCCACAATACAAGATCAAATTCACTCCGTATGCTCGTTGCCGCACTGTGGCACCCGATAGTTGGCGCGTGCTGCTTTCACAACGTCGTCGTTGGATCAATTCAACCATTCACAACTTGCTCGAGCTTATTCTCTTACCGGAGCTTTGTGGATTTTGCTGCTTGTCGATGCGATTTGTCGTCATGATTGATCTTATTGGCACCGTCACTTTACCTGCATCTGTCATTTATTTGGCGTATCTCATTTACATTGCAGCATCCAACACAGGGCCAATTCCTGTCATTGCCTTGGCTATGCTTGCAGGTGCCTATGGTCTTCAAGCACTGATCTTTATTTTCAAACGCCAGTGGCAGCATATTGGATGGATGGTCATTTATCTACTAGCCATTCCCGTATTCAGCTTTATCATTCCGATTTATGCATTCTGGCACTTTGATGACTTTTCTTGGGGCAACACACGTGTGGTGGTTGGCGATAAGCAAAAGCAAATCATTGTTACCGAAGACGAAAAGTTTGATGACAAGATGATTCCTATGAAGAAATGGTCACAATATGAGCGTGAAATGGAAGAATTGGCTATTCAGCAAGAAGAGGAAGATAACAAGACCCAGTTGACTGATGACCATGAGCACCACAGCCATGAAGGAGGAGAGGATGATCATGTCGGCTTGCAGGCACCAAGATTACTCTCCGAACGCAACTTGTCCGATTTTGCAGTGGATCTGTCAGGTGCATTGAATTATCCATCATCTAATAATGGGCCATTTACACAATCATCCATGCTATCGCAAGACGAGGAGCATGTATCTAAACCTATCCTTCCTGAAGATGAGGATATTGAACGTGAAGTTGCACGCATTTTGGCTGGTGCCAATCTTATGGAGCTTACCAAGAAACAAGGTATGTATGAAATCTCTTGTTTTGGATGCTTCATATGCTAATCATCATTGCTCCTTTATAGTGCGTGACCAGCTTTCACAGCGATTTGGCGTGGATCTCACCATCAAAAAGGGGTTCATCAATGAAGCAATCGAACGTACCCTCACCAACAGCACTCTGTAACAAAAATATAAAATGCAATCTATAATCAATCAAGTGTATAATTGTTCTTTGATCAAGTAAAGGTTCTCTTTTATTTTAATGCTTTCACAAAAGAAAGCGACGTTGTATCGCTGGGGTTTATAATTGAGCATGCTGGTATCATGCAAAGTGGTGGGTGTTCGTGGCTGAGGATTTCCATTATAGAGATCCAGGAATGGGTATGAGGTAATGAGTGTGTTCATAATAGGATGGACCTGATTTAAGACTCTCAAAATGGAATCAGGTCAAGTTCCTGAAGGTAACAGCAGGAGGCCTGGTAGGGAGTTATGTGGTAAAGTATTATCAATTCCCCGCAAACCAAACAAACATCGGTCACTTTCAAGTTGCATGAAATGATTTTATGGCTCACATACAACCCACATGCTCGGAAATAATTATAAGACGGTGATCAGGAAACATATATAAATAACATGGCAGTGTCACTGATTGTGTCGATCTCAATTGATTCTATGGTTATCCTTTTTTGATATCCTAATCGGCTTTGAACCCATCAATGGACCACCTACAGGTGAAAATTTGGGGGATGTATTCATCAATGTCCTTGAGGAGTTTGACCTTGGCAAAAGGCTCTTCACCGTTACCACCGACAACGCCTCCAACATGAAAACCATGGTGCGTCATGTGATGGAATATGGCAAGCAAGAGTCCAAACAATGGTAAGTTGGAAACTTTTCATGGTGATCAAGAGCTAACGTACATATATGTTGTATAGGCCATTCCGCCTTCGTCACCACAGCCCATGCGTTGGGCACATCTTCAACCTTGCTATCCAGGCCATCCTAAAGAATGGGTTGAAGGCCCAAGCACCGGAGAACGTGATCGATCATGATAACGAGGATCACCACACATCCGCTCTGGCCAAGCTACGAAAAGGCATTCTGAAGATTCGGTAAGTTTGTACACATATACTTGATATCGGTAAGGATAATCACATTTTATGCATAGCTCTTCACCGCAGAGATATGCCACATTCGAGCGCAAGCGAACTGCTATGGAGTGTCCACCATTGAATCTTATAGTGCTTATGAAAGAAAATTAAAAATGTGCTCTATTATCCTTCCAAAGCAAATATGACTTTGCTTATGAATCATCTTCACTCATACTGTGGGCAATGCATTAGGGTTGTATCTTTGGCTCTTCTTGGAACCAGCAGGCAGCTTACGAATCCTTCATACATTGACATTCTATGCTCAGTATCATTGATGATCTGTTTTCCACATACAGGTGGTATGGTGGTGGTATCCATGGATATGATCATATGATTCTTTGTAGTATTACAATAAGCGATCACTACTCAACCGTGCGTAGTGTCGATTTATAGGTAGTTCCTTAAAAGGCATCCGAGTTGTCCTTAAGTAAGTAGGCTATGTGCAAATGACACTTCAATAGCTACACCTATTCAATTGTAGCAGTGTATATCTTAAGAGGATAATGATAACTCAGTAGCGATGCGAGTGCTTTATATAAGTTCTGCAGTAATACAATAACAATGAGTGTATGGGTGATGATGATGGAACTATAACTAAGGAAGATGGACATATACCCCGCCATCAGCGATGTGTTCAAGAGGCGCCCATTCAAGCGTGGGTTCTACCAATGGCATGCCTGCGACAGAGAGAGTGAGAGTGAATGAGAGAGGGGAAATCATTTAATGTGCCATTAGCCCGCGCTCTCTTTCTTCTTTCCCAACCCATACCTTGTATACCCTTTTCCAATGCCATCGACAAAGCGAGCCATTGCCTTGCGACTCAATCGTGAAGCCTTGGATTTACTTCAAAACTCACCAGACAAGATTAAGCTCGACCTAAATCAGGACAATGGCACTGTAAGTGGGAGGAGAGGGAGAATGTTCTCAACAGAAATGGACATCTCATATACATACTTTTGGTACAGTCTCTTGTCATTGGCAACAAGAGGTTCTCAGTGAAGCGACAAGAAGGACATATTCCATATCAGCTTTATCGAGGGTTCGAGGAACTTGGCAGTAGCCAACATGGCACGACATCAGTAGAACTTGTAGCCAATGTGCTGCAGGTGCTCAATATGAAACAAGTCTTATCCAAGGAAGACAAGTCGCGGTTCCGAAGTTTGACCGAAGCAGCAGAACGAGAAAAGAATGCGAGACGCACCGAGTTATTACCCAATGTTCCCAAATTATCATCATCCTCTTCGTCAACAAGTTCATCCCCACGCAATGTGTTGGTCGGGGCAACACCACCCACCCGACGACCGATATCATCTGCATCACCCGTTCGTTCCACGTCCAAATCCAAATCATCCTCAGGTCTTTCTCCTGCTCGTCCTGATCCTGCATATGTGGCTTCTGTGCGTGAACGATTAGTACATCTATTGGCCATCTATCCACATCCATTGAGTCAACTCACGACCAAGCTCAAGATACGGGAATCTGATTTGATGCCGATCCTTAAAAAGGTATACATATGCATGTGATTAGGGGGCGTATGTGGTAAATGGTTACTAACCGAATTATTGGAAATAGGCGGCTGTAGAATCACAAGGCAGTTGGTGTCTACGTCCTGAAGTATACAAAGACTTGAGGATTTGGGAATGGAAACGATACGATGACAAAGAGCGGAGTATGGTCATTAAGAATGCTGAGGATGCCTATGATGCTCTCAAGTTGCCACGCAACGCTCCAGAACGCAATAACCTGGTTACGCCTCGCAAGAAAGCAACTTCATCCTCTTCATCTTCTACACCACAAACTGCCAGTCTCTTACAACCACCTCCATCACTACGTGTCGGTGATCAACATGCTTCATCCACAACACCGACAACACCGATCAAATCTCCTGGTAAACGACCCGCATCATCCACAAGCACATCAACAACAACAGCCAATGGCAATCATAAGCATGATGAAAAGCGGATCAAGACAGAAAAGTCATCCAAATCCAAGAATAGTAGCAGCACCAGCAGTGGAACAACAACAACAACAGCACGACATTCCCCACAAAAAGCAACCACCTCCACCAAACATTATCACAAATCATCTTCATCCAATCATCTTCATCCTCAGCATACCACACATTCGGTCAAAGATTCAACTGTTCCACCACCACTGGCGCCATCCCATCCTAAAGGTATAAACATTGGAATAATAGAGATCATCATCATCCAGCCATGCATGCTAATGTGCTATTAGGCACATCGTCTTCGAGCGGGTCGTCTTCATCCGACACAGATTCCTTTTATGAGGAAGAGCAGCAGGTTGTCCCTGATTACGAGCATCCATTTGTTGTGAGTCCAATCACCACCCAAGCTCAGTTTTTGGCCATGTGCAAAAGCCACGACGAAGCACAGGCAGAGTACATTCAATTGAAGCGTAGAATCAGCAAAGATCATCCCCATTACTTGTACGCTTTGGATCATGTGGAAGCACCAAGAGATATCAAGGACGAAGCACAACGAAGAGACATGTACTATGCAAAGGTCAAGGCTGTCTATCGCTCTCAAGGGGGAAACGACTGGCGTACGGTCATGCAACTCACTCGACAATTCAATCATCAATTGCGCAAAGTCAATGCCCTATGGAACGAAGTCGAACGTGCATTCCATGAACATCAATTTGCTTTACCCACCAAACGATAAAAAAGAACGTGTGCTATGCCATGTTTTTGTAAATATTTATATATATATACATCATCATTGTGTGATTTGTTCAAATGCGAATTGTGGGAAATGACAAAGGGCGGAGAATGGATGGATTACTTAGTGATAAGGTTGTTGTTGTTGATGGTAATAAGGTTGCGGCATGGCATTGAAAGCGGGTGTAGTGGATGCTGTAGGCTGTGGCGGTATAAAAGGTGGTTCAGGTGTAAAGGAAGTCATTGGTGGTTCGGGAGTGTGATGATAATAACCAGCACCACCGTGAGCTGCTATTGGTGGAGGTGGGGGTGATGTGGATGGCGCATAAAGCGGTTGCTGCACGCTGTCGATGGGAATGTTACTCATAGTAGGAGCTGGTATCTCATGTTTGTCAGCTGGTGAATGCAGGGGCTCGGTAGCTTGTTCTTCATCATATTCCTGCTGCTGTTGCTGTTGTTGTTCATTTTGTCTAAATTCCTTAAGATTCTTGTGCGCTAATTGTTTTTCGTTCCAAAATAGGATAATGCTGCAAGCAAGTGTGGCTAACCACATGAGCAGTAAGAACCAAGAAAACGCCGCTGCTGCTTTAGCGCAGTTGCACTATATACACGTAAAAGATGAGTCTTTTATATATCTCAAGGTCAGAAGGGTATACTATTTATTACCTGTGCGGGCCATGCAGATGCATAAGCATCATCTGATCTTGCACGACTGCTGTCAAGATTGCAGTGTTCTGGTTTATTGGCGTGTACGGTCATGGCAATACCTGCAGCTGCCCAAAGAAAAGAGCCTGCAGCTGTGAATATCAAAGAGGTTCTTGGTTTCATTGAGAATTTGGCAATTCGTTTGAATTTGTTTTGACGATCGTATGCCCAAGGAAAGTATACAAGCAACCCTGGAATCCAGCACGTGAATATAGCAACAAACAATGTCCAATTTGGGGCTGCTTGACTTCCTCCCTGTAGAAGAATTATATGCATAACACGTTAGCCATCATGACATCTTTTCACAGCAAACCACACGTACATAAAATTTGATCTCGGTAGCGATCACTGGTGCTACAACACATAAAACCAGCAACGTTAAGACCGCCTGGCCAATATGACACCATGCTTTGACGCTGCTAAGATGTGGCATATTATCCGGTACGTTGACCGGCATCGCAAGGTTCATGGATGGCATGCAGCAAAAAGTATATAAAAAAAGATGGAAAGGAGAAAAAAGAATGCGCCTTTATCTTTTTCGATCCATCCATATTCAAAAATAAAGACAAGGAGCAAGAGCCAAACCAAAAGTGGAAGTCGCCAAGTGCGTAGTAAAAACATAAACTGCGGATTTTGTTTGCCGATCCAAAAATACAAAGAGCCCCAAGGGTCGGATCACATCGTTGTATCACCTATTTCATCATGCTGCCAAGCATGACATATCTTGGCATAACGTTCCGTTTTCTCGAATGGCCATGATACTGGATGCATTGAATTGCTCAGCATGAAGAAAAGTCAATAGGTACCAAGCACTATACTTGTCTGAGCTATATTTCGTCATGGTTGCTGGCTGCTGATCTACCCAATTGCACTAAAAGAAAATTAACTCATTATAGACCCCTAAGGCTTTCGACCTTCATGGCCGCCAAATACATACATACATGATATTCTTTTTTGGAGTATATACAAGGCTGGATGTATAAAAACAGTCATTGTTGATTCTTCAGCCATGAAACAGCTTTATGGTCCATCCATCATCCCACGTCCTCTGAAACACTGTGAGTGGTAGGAAAGACAGGAAGACTCCTTTGCTTACGTAGAGACCTGACGTACTACCTTAATCCTTTACTAAGCAGCGACAAAGAAGCTATGTATGATGCGAGTGACCATATAATCTATAAATATATGCAGCATGTAGTGTCACGTCGCAACAAAGGACTACCACAAGGATGATCTCATCTCTCAACCACATACTTCAAAACTGGGTGATGATGACAATGACGCGTTTGTTTAGTAGAGTAAGCATCGAAAATTGGAAGAATCTCTTCAAGAAAATGGCATATCGACGATCAAATAGTATAAAGACACAATCATGCAACACTAGAGTTGCATCTTTATCTCAACCTTAATATCCTCAAGTGCAAAATCCATGAGCAGCAGGATCTATTTCTGTCTCTTTATAATTGGAATATAATCGAACAGGAAATTCTTTGGCTCGATACGTATCTGAAGGACAATGCCGTGTTCTTGTTGAATAATAACGTATAGTGCGAACCCTCGCTGAAATAGGTAATCTTGGCGATTTGATAAAAAGCTCTCTATCTTTGTCTAATGTTATCTTGATTAATATCGAGGAATGCATTTATGAGGAGTAAGGTATTTGGAGAGGT
Source organism: Lichtheimia corymbifera B2541 (assembly GCA_000697475.1). NCBI lineage: Eukaryota > Fungi > Mucoromycota > Mucoromycetes > Mucorales > Lichtheimiaceae > Lichtheimia > Lichtheimia corymbifera. Next base: position 105,976 of record JNEU01001161.1, read on the forward strand.
GAAGCCTGAAGTCACCGATGCAGTAGCCGTAGTATGGTAGGTGTACAACCCGTAACGTGATTCAGGTAAGTGACCAAGTGCAACAAGGCTGTAGTGCTTTCAAAGCTGCATGGTTTGCGGCTCTTGTGAAATAGCTGATTTCTATATAACGATGACACAAGTACCGTTTCCAATCTTACACGGTGATATCCAATCACTCGACATATCCTATCTTCACCCAAGTCTCAAACACAAAGCACACAGAACCGATGAAATATGAAAAACGAGTATATTGATAAAGGCGAGAATATCAAAAATGGAGAGTTACAACAATATGCGGCCTCTGTATGATGCCGATAATTGTGCCTTTTCACTGGCCCTAGCACCGGTCCTTGTCGCTTGCTCTTTTGAGATCCTGGTGATCGATAAGGTGGACATGGTTGAGCATCGCAACATGCCCATTTTTCTCGTGCTCTTTGAGCTATGAATTCATGCATCAACAATGACACGCTACCCTTATCATGTATTTTGTGAACCAATATACATTCATGCATCGACAATGACACATCCCCTTTCATTGGACGAAATAAAGCTTGTCCATGCAATTGTTCTCAAGGTACGCAAACAGCAGCATGGATCTTTTTCTCTTCCTACTCGGGAACCTTCTTATGGAGAAACGATATAAATATCGAACACGCCCCAATCTTATGCCTCTTTAGATTTATCTTCACACACACGCGGTTCGTAATACATATTATTCATTCAAGCTCTGTTTTTGCATGTACTCATTACAAATATTTCAACTATAGCTTGGGCATCTAAACTATCACGTCCTCCGCTTTGCTGCTGCCAACACCAAGGTTGCCCTCATCCTCCTCCTGTATTCTTTCTCATCTGGTACTTTCATCCTACTTTCTCGTTTCCTTTGTTCTCTCTTGTCGTGGATGTTTGTCAGGTTGCATGAGACGTTGGGTCAGCTGTAACCGTCCTCTGGTGATTCTGGAGTACCAAGCACTACAACACACACCAACAAGACCGCCCCAATCATGCTTCGGTGCCCTTTCTTGGTGAGGTGGGGGGGGGAAGCCGCGACAATGGGTCCATCTTTTTGATTGACCTGGCTCCTTACTCGATACGCTCTTGGCCACGATAGCAAGCCGTTATATCACCTCCACACGGATTGCACTTGATTGTGCTAGCTAATCCATCTTCAGATGCATCTTGGAATGTAGCTATATCAAAAGATTATACAATATGAGCATGTGCTTCATCAAGCGAGATGATTGTATTTTACCTTAGTAAAGGAGCCAAATATCACAATGACAATGAAAGCAGGATAACAATGAGACACTAAACATCATCACAAACATTAACACATGGCTCGCTGATGAAAAGGTATTATCTACCACGATACCTACCAAGGGATTTTAAATGCGCCAGAAATGAAGGAGGAATATGGTAGAAGAAAGAGTGTGTGGGAGTAAAACGGTGGGCGACAACATCCATCTTGTTTATATCAGCATGGTGGGCGTGGGTGTTGCTGTGATCTCAAACAAGGAGAAAACAGTGAAAAATGCCTGGTGGGAACAGTAGTGATGAGCTGATAGATTCTTCCGTGACCACAAAGAGTGATAAAATACCTGTTCCGAATGGTGATGTGTTGATGGATAGCTGGAACCACTTCCACAAAGAGCTTCGATGTGATCGGTTGTCCATGTATAAACCGGACTTCCGATGAACGAGGTGTCGATATCCATCATCCCATACTGCGATCACAAATCACTTGCTGTGCTCGAATTCCATGATATAAGGTGTTGGTCGTGATTGCTTGCGTGAGTGTACGTTTCAGAAAGAAAAAGTCGATGGCTCTTTGATCGATAAACATGGTCCACAAACGTGGGTGTGGGAATGATATTACAGCTCCTCCACCGTTGTGATGACCAGGCTCATAGTTGTTCCCATTCATCCTCTCCAAAACTAGGATTGGCACTTGTCTCTCAGTTCTCAAACAGTATGCACCAGCGTATCACGAGAAGAGCGCGTTGTTGCTGATGATGTCGAATAACCAAAAGGCGCAGACTGGGAGTCGAACCCAAGGATAGATGATGCCCAGAAATGCATTGCCTGACCAAACTATGAATGCGCATATTAATAGTTTATCTTTGAGATAGTGGTAGCAATACTTAGACAAGGCCATATAGCAATATATAATGCTTGATGCTACGCACACCCAAAGCCGGTTTCCTTGCTGCAGAGATGCCCATGCAATAGACGATTACTGATAGTCGTTATTCCAGAGGAAGGAGTGTTGCTTGATGACGGCTGTCTTGCGCGCTCTATAGACGTTATTAACACCAAAAGATACACACACATTGTAGCTTGTTGCTGATGTGACACACCCATAAGAGATGTGCGCTGCAGGATGCTCTTGATGAAAGTAATTGGCCAATGATGAAAACCCGCAGAGAATCGAGTAAATGCTGTTGACACTAAAGGTATGGATTCTGTTGCTCATGGTTGCAGCTTTTTGTGCTGGTTGCTGATATGATCCACCGATAACATGCATGCCTAGCTGAATACCCATCAAAAGAATTGTCGACCATCAGAACCACAATCGGACGAGATAAACCTTGGCGACACCGAAAGATATAGAAGTTGTTGCTTGTTGTTGCAGATGCATACAAATGAAGTGTCCAATAGGTGGTAGCGAGAACCATCGAACGATGTAATAAGCCAGCTGGTACTGAGGGTTGCTATAGACGTCTCTCCTTAACCATGACATGATTCAACTCTAAAAGATGCACGTCAGTAAGCAATTTTCCAAATACACAGAACGATACTTAGCAATGATGACTGTAATCCTGAGGATTTCAATGCAAGATAACCCATCTAGAAAAGACACATGTCAGTACAAAGTTTCCAAAAGTCATTGGGATGATACGTACTCGAATCTCTCCATCAGGGGGCAGTGATCCGCTAGAATTCCCGCCGCCAGAAACAATACATAATAATACGAAAAGGGCACAATGCCAAAGAATGCCAAGGTACCAGTACTGCCTACTAGCCCCCACCCGAAGGAAGCATGGCGCCAAAACACCGAATTTAACAGTGACCCATATGAGCCCTTCATCAGTCGACTTTGGCACCACCTGAGCCGTGGATCCGCACGCTGCAACTGTGGTAAGAGGATGCATTTGAATTGGGCTAAGCCCATAGCATCATGAGCACATGTGAAAGGGGCAACGTGGTCTCCCCAAGGCAGCACACAGTACAATAACATCCTTGACGTGCCAGTGATATAACCAAGGAAAGGCCTTCTTGATGCTGTCAATGCATATCTTTCATCGTAAGTGCACATGCATGTGGCACATTCCATGACCAATACTCGTACCTTGTAGTAATTCTCAATAGCATCTTTCCTTCGAATAAAAATCGTATTTCCATGCCAACCATATCACGCTGCTGCTATTCCATTGTAAAACTCGTTAACTGACAGCACTTGTATTGTAGATCCTATGCAATACATACCAATGAATCTCCAAAGGAACGGAACGGTACTTGACGACGAATGAGTTGCTCGATCGATAATCCTTGATAACACCGAGAACACACGTGATATTGTTGCTCGTTGCTATGCGACACCCATAAGAGACATGCACTGCTGAATCCTCTTGAAAGCAATTAGCCAATAACGCGAACCACCAGAGAATCCAGTGTTGCTGACAATAGAAGTACGGAATTCGTTGCTCATGTTGTTGCTTCTTGTGCTTGTTGCTGATATCCTGAAAGGACTGGCGGTAACCTTGGAGAGATGTATAGATGACGCTGGTATCACAAAATATGTTGGCATTGGCTCTCATTGCTTGTTGATGACATGATCCATCCATAAGAGGCGTTTAATAGCAGCCGTACATCAAAGGAATTGCCGATAACTAGAACCATCAGAAAATGGAAAGCCTGCTCACACCAAAGATATACAAGTTGCTCCTTGCTGATGACGTGATCAATCGATAAGAGACCTTGATTTCATGATGCCCACCGAATTGCCGATAACGAGAAGAACGAGATGATGGGATAAAGCTTAGTGTGACACCAACGATATGGATGCTGTTGCTTGTTGCTGATACACTGCCTTGGCTGACTCCCTTCGGAGAAATCGCCCGTTGCTTGGTAACCAACCACCCGAGACACGATAAAGATTGACGACACCAAAATATATAGCGCTTTTCCTCATGGCTGACATGATTCAACTATAAAATATGCTCAGTAAACGAAGTTTTCCAAACCCATCCAGTAATACTTAGCAATCATAGTTGTGATCTTGTGAACTCCAAAGCACCAAAAGACAAGTAGCTCTCTGCAATGGTCCGTCTGAATAATGGTAGGCGTTTCAGCAAAGGTCTCCAAAAAGCATGAGAGTCATACACACCTGAATCACGCAATCATCACCCGCAGACTTGGAACCAAATAGGCCACCAGGATGTAAAGTAATAATAAAAGCCCACAGCCAAGAAACGTCACAGTACGGCACTCTCCTGAATCCGGCGATGAGGTGCATCAATAGAGATACCCATCTTCTCTCTCTAAAGGCAAGGAGATCAATAGCCGTAAAACGATGGAGGCCGTGCGCACAGCGGATGCATTTTTAAATCCCTGAGGTCGCAACATGAGTCACACTGTCCCCGGGCACAACATGTCCGTCTCCCCTGGAAAGTGCAGTACAGTGACATCCTTGACGCGCAGCCTTGATAATAATAGTATCGCCGAAAGAGGCTCTGCCACTGTATGGTGTTTGGTAAGTTCACTTGCATCCAACCAATCCCAAAATGATGCACTGTACCTCTAGGTATTGCCAATACCGTTGTTGATGCAAATAGCCTGGTATTCATCCGATCCAGTATGTGCTGCTGCTGTTTCCCTGTGAGACTCGTTAATCAGCCAGTCTTGCTTTGTAGATCCAACACCATGCATACCATTGAGCCAACCATGCAGCGTTGTTGCTTTGAGATCCATATCTTGTTACTGCCCACAGGTACCATCCTCCAACATGTTCAATCTACCATGGGTACACTGTGAGATAACCAAGAAACCCAATCTAAACGCGTCTTCTTGTCAACATACCCAAAGGAGGCAACATAAAGACCTCTTGTTGTGGACAGCTTGGGAATGAACACACGCAAAACCACCATTAGATCTTGTATAAACGGGAGAACAGTATTCTACACGTGAACATTAGTACCACAATGTCCAACTTGAATAGTAAAAGAGTTGCAGCGATTAAACATACTTGTTGTGTTGGAGTGGAAGCTTGAGTCATCATAGATCGCGCGTGTCCTTGTCGTTGAATGTCTGCAGCCGAAAAGAGTCGTCATTGACCACCTGTTCACCCATTGTGGTCTTGCAATGAAGAGAGTGATAGGGGTTAATGCGTTGTAGCTTTGGAATGGAGACACCTCTTACCTTGCATTGTGAAGTGGGGGTGAAGAAGGGGCTCTTTGCCGTTCCTCTCAGTGTTCCCAATTTGTGCACACCACACCACCCCGCTTGCTACAGTTACTGTTGTGAATATGCATCTCAACAATAGCCTATATACTTGAGTCAATAATAAAGACCACTGAATACATTCCTTGTGATTAAGCTACGCATACATTATTTTACTGTGGCGGGATTGGCGTCTATCAGGTCCGTGCACATCAATGCAGATCGACAGCTCCTGGATTTGTGCAACCAATCCATGGTTGACTTGCCTACCAAACATGCAAAATATCCCTGTATAAATTCATTGTCATTTTCTTTGTTATTGTCATATTGATAGATATTTCATGATTGTGTGCTGTTTACGCACTTCCAAGATAATCGTCATCCATTTATGCAGCAACGTGTCAATCGCGCGTATTTGTAACCACTACGTGATGATCCAATCTTGCTTCCCGATTTCCCCCGTTTCAATCCAGAAACCAACCAAGTAATCCATATATTGCACACATGAGCTGATAGTATGATTACATTTAATCCAATTTTCATTCAATGAAATAGTCGACGAATAGTATATGGTAGTAAGGATGTCTATCAAGAAACTATGATAAAAGAACAGTTTTGAAAATCGGGTAAGGAATGGGGAAATCACATAGATACAAATGGGTAATTGTGTCATTGTATTCATGGTTGCTGCCGTCCTAAGTATGCTTCATCCGTGGTGGCAAAATAGCTGCTGCATGCATTGAATCGGGTGTGCCAATATTATCCATGGCAGCAAACCTCCTTTCGTCTAAGATATAAGCCTTCTCATCCATGCCATCCATGCCATCACTATCCTCAGCTATATCCACGTGGCACGATCCATGGTTCCTGCTGAGGACGCGCCAAGTCACCATAGCAACATTGCAGGATTTCCCATCACTGCACTTGATTCCACGCATCCATCCATAACCATTGCAAGTCCAACAAGAAAGAGCCCCAATGACTGCTGCTGGTGTGATTCCTTTTTCCATCCGGCTGTCGGTCTATCTTTTCTTGGTCACATTCTATTGCAGATCAACCAGGCCTGGATTGCTTGTATTGCGGTGAACTTGATCGCTGATATGATGACACCCCATCCATTGGAATCTGTATGCACCCAAATCAAGTCGTTGCTGCAAGTAACTTGAGACAATGGAGTAAGGGCCTTGCTAATAACAGCAGCTGTTACGTTTGATTGCGGTAGAGGAGTGTACAAGAGCGCGTGTGTAGTAGTAAAGTGACAAGGCTGTGAACGCTGTTAAGACAACGGAGTAAAGACCTTGCTAATTGCAACTGCTGAATGAGGCTGTTACGATTGGTTGTGGCAGAAGAGTGTACAAGGGAACCTACAGTGTCAAGGAATGCGGGTGTTGCTGTAGTGGGGAGTACACGCCATTGAACTTACCATTCAGTCAAATACAGTCGGATCAAGACAGTTGTACGATCGACATGATGGGGCGAAACAGCACAATCGTTTGCAGGTTGTAGTAGTACTTGAATGCATCAACAGTTGAGAATGGGAAGAAGAGGGAAATAAAGTGGGAGTGGAAGAGATGAAAAATTAAATCTGTCAGGCAGTCAGACATATCCATATACACTGATATCAATGCATGATATTGGGGATTGCCTGTCTCGAACCCCAAACTTTCACACAATATGCTCTAGGACATGCTGAACAACTTTGTATTAATAAAGAACCCACACTTCATTTGAAAATTTCGAAAGGGAGAGCATAATGGGGGATTGACTATGACGGATGAAAATTGGGAAAGCGCCGGATTTATGGAAAAGTCATTTAGTATGTAGTTTCTTAAGATTCCCCATCTCGTACTTGAAACTTGGTCAGACGGTACTCTCGCACATGCTGATCAACTTCATTCATTTAAAAACCGCATGGTTCATTATGAACATTTTGAATGCCGGCCAGCCCAAATTTAGGGAAAAGGAGGGTCGGCGCTCCTGTTCCCCGAGATTGCCCACCTCGAACCTGAAACTTTCACACAACATCCTTTCGACCACGCCGAGCAATTTTGTTCTCATAAAGTCCCCAGAGTTCATTATGAAAAACATCGAATGTAGGAGAGACGGCGAAGAGATGGGAATATAAATAGGGTATACGGCCGTGCGCGCCGATATTGCCGATGGCGACATCGAAACTTGGTCAGACGCTGGGCTTCGACACGCTGATCAACATCGTTCTCATAAAGCCTCTACACATCATTATGGAAATTTGGAGAAACAGGCACCATTATTTTTTTACATATGCTGTAAGCGTAATACTATATGACAGGTGGTCTTTGTTCATTGTCAAGTAGGTTGACCCCGATAGAGCCGAAGATGCAGACGGACTTCTTTGTGCAACACAGCTCATTTGCATGATACTTCACAATGAACCAACACCACTCTCCATATAGCATCATGGGTGCAGCCTATGTAAAACACAAAGATGCCCATAACTAAAAACTCTACAATGAAACGTGGGGTCATCAATCGAACAAAGTTGCTCGTCGGGGTGAAGCGCACCTTGGGTGCAAGTTTCACGATCGTCGTGGCCGATCTCAGATTCACCCAATGTCACCACCAGCCTCGTCGAAAAAAAATTCAAGAGGTCAACCGCCGACCCACTTTGGCTGGTGACGACATTGCGAAATTTGGGATTGACCACCTCGATCGTGAAACTTGGATAGTATACGCTTTCGACCACAACGAGCAATATTGTTCTATGAAAGACCCCACGTTTCATTGTAAATGTTAGAGATACAGACACCTTGATGTTTTACATATGTTGTAAGCGTGATGCTATATAAAAGGTGGTCTTTGCTCATTGTCAATCGCTTCACTCATATTAGAGCTAAAGATGCACAAGTGCCTGGTTGTGTAACACAAGTATTTGAATGGGCAATCCTATTGGTGCAGAGTGCATAATAGATCCTCCCCTACTAAAGAATGATGATAGTAATGCAGTGGCTGCTGATGAATCACATGTGAAGAGATCCTTTGCTATACATAGTGACGATTCGATTTATTTACATGTAGCATTATCTACCATTGTTGCATTGTATTTGGGTGAGGGGTGAGTGGATGGGCTTAGTATAAACCCAGTTGATAACTTCAATTTAAGGACCAGCAGCTACACGACTTGAGACAAGCGCTTTTTTCTCTTTCCGTCTCCTTTTATCCCAATCACGGCGTCTCATCAAGGTAATGCTCTTGTTGGTTGTGAGGCATTGATATGGTACTGTATACTCATTGACAGAAGGCGTGTGTAAGTGTCGTAGTCAAGGTGCTATCGTCGCTCTTGTTCGTTGTCATGGCGCCCTACGCTTCGTGCATTAGGTACAGTGAGAGCCCCAATGCAGCAGCAGAACGTGTTCCATTGACGTGTTAGCTTGTATAGATGGCACGATTCGATCGCAAAGACACTGGATCCTTTCACTTTTGACTCGGCTCGACTACACTACTTTGGTCTCCAGTAACCCAACAACAAAGGTCTTTATACACATGGAAAAAGCAAGTTCAATGAGAAGTAGTTTATTGCGTATGTGCGCTAACAATGGATGATGCTACTATTGAATAGGTTCTTGGTCAGGTAGTGCATTTCTGGGCATCATCTATCCTTGGGTTCGACTCCCAGCCTGCACCTTTTGGTTATTCGACATCATCAGCAACAACGCGCTCTTCTCGTGATACGCTGGTGCATACTGTTTGAGAACTGAGAGACAAGTGTCAATCCTACTTTTGGAGAGGATGAATGGGAACAACTATGAGCCTGGTCATTACAACGGTGAAGGAGCTGTTATATCAACCCACAGCCACGTTTGTGCACCATGTTTATCGATCAAAGAGCCATTGACTTTTTCTTTCTGAAACGTACACTCACGCAAGCAATCACGACCAACACTGCATCTCGTGGGATTGGAGCACAGCAAGTGATTTGTGATTGCAATATGGGATGATGGATATCGACACTTCGTTCATCAGAATCCTGGTTTACACATGGACAATCAATCACACCGAGGCTCTTTGTGAAAGTGGTTCCAGCTATCCATCAACACGCCATCATTCTCAAAGAGGCATTCTATCACTTTTTTCTCTCCCTGATCTATTCGACGAAGCAGTTTCTTTTTCGGTGCTCTTTTCCACGCTTAATCTGCTTCCTCCTCACTCCACTGGACAGTGTCCCCGACAACAATTTCTTCGCTACGCTTTATGCCAAAACCATGATACATGACACCTTCGTCAATCATTCTTCAAGCATTATGCAAACTAAGGCTCGAGCACTTTTTTCAACCTTGACGACGACGAGAAACCAGTTCCAGGAAGCCCCCATTGGTGATGTTATACTGCAACATATTGATACATAAGTTTCATGTATTATGCAACAACCATCCCATTACGATATCAAGATACATAGAAGGAAATGGAGGGTCAATTGATCAAGGAGTGTTGATTACTATTGCGGACCATTGATTGATGCTGTACGACGTGATGTTCAGTTTGGTTGATGCCATGTCAGCCATCAAGTACGCCCCAATACATGCAATCTTATATGATGCGATGGAAACGACCAAGCAAGTGGGATTGACCAACAGCCAGATGGAAAAGGAAGCATAATACACCAGCAGCGATGCGATCACATTCAACCAACATACTACTGGGATTTGCAAGGGCCACATATGGAAGAAGGGATGCCACCGCTTGGTTACTTGATGTGTGCCAGCAAGGATGGACCATATCACATGGATACATACAACTAGGGATAGTTGTGGATTGGATGGCGTTGAGATGTACTCGAGCCAAAGAGCAGCAACTACATATCGTGCTGGCGGCAGCAACCCAATATACCCCCCTTGACTCTATGTAACCCTTCTGTACATTATCCATTTGGGCAATGTTGTTCAACCACCACTTGATAAAAAGTCAATCTCTTTTTCTGAATCGTGCACCAAAAGAACATGTGCAATAATTATCGTGTTGTATTTATCTGTTGTAGCAGCAATAGGTCGGATGTGAATGCAATGATTTGTAGTAGTATGTGAGGAGTGAAGGTAGAGTAAATGCACAATGGGTGTATAAGATGGGAATCCATGATGGGGGATAACAAAAGGTGTTGAGGATGGTGGGAAAAAATCTGTACACGAAGATATGAATTAAATAAAAAACAAGTGTGAAAAAGTGGTGCTGATTAGGGTGATCGGTGTGGATCAGCAGCGAGTCCAGTAACGTGGGAATACATTTGTAGTGCATGTAGCAGATGAGATGGGTCCAAGTCGATGGCTTCACCAAGTTTTTCCAAGACATGAGCAAAATGGCCCATTTTTTGTAGATACAAAGCTGAGACTGCATTCTGTAAAGAAAAATAGTTCAGTAACCCTATGTTGTTTCTTGGAAAGATAAAAACTTACCTCGATTCGAGTAACAAAATTCTCCATCAATAAGAGCAACTCATCATCCGTTGCCTCGTTCATGATATGACTCTCCACCATACGTTCGATAGCCGTTTCTGAAGCAACCCGCGTGGCCGATGTCATGTTGGGTAAAAGATCCACCATAACGGGAGGTCGACTGATAACATGTCCCGTCGTAAGACTTTCCAAACGCGTGGCCAAGTTGGATAATGAACACACCATGACAGGATCAATGGATCGATTCACAGGCCGAGTTGCTGGTGTCTTGTAACCAGAAAATTCAGCTTCCAAATTCTGTACTGCTGTTCGGCCACCAATATCCTCCACTTCTTCAGCTGGGGAAGGCACACGGGATGGTTCAACGGATGTATCACCTTCCAATCGAGGAGAAGTTGTTCTTGATGTATCCGCTGTAGCAGCAAGACGTGGGGATGAAGGTGTCCTTTTGGCAACTTGTTGTTGCTGTTGTTGCTGTGGTTCATCAAATATCATTCGACCAGCCAATTGCTTAGGATAGACAAAGCTGAGCATCTCTGGTGTTTCGAGACCTTTGAGACGACGCATGCCTAATTCCATCACCCTGAATCCAAGTCGTTTGAGTTGCTGAATATCGCGATTCACAAGATAATTGCTGGTAGATGATGTGCTATTATCGCCACCCGTTGAATCATTCTCATCAAGCATCGTAGGACATAGGTGTTTCAATGCTGCCACCACATCGGAAGAGACACAAATTTGGCCACCATCAGCAGCATTGCAGATACGGCTTGCCTTGTTAACAACAGGTCCGAAATAATCCATGCGACTGGTGATCGGATTGCGTTCGAAGACGGGTGTACCCCAATGGATACCCATACGCACTGAAAGACCACGATAAAGCATGACGCCATCCTTCTCAATCTCACGTCCTTCTTCACTTGCCAAGATACCCACTGGCCAATCAGCTTCCAAAAGTTGCAACTGCACTGTAAAGCACCAAAGCAACGCTGATGTGATGTTTTGGAAACACACCATGAATGCATCACCTTCGGTCTTGACTTCATAGCCACCCACGCTTCGTAATGTACGTCTCATCACCGCGTCATGGATTTTGATAGCGGATCGCATGTTCTCAGGTTGGGTATCCCATAATGCCGTTGAGCTCTTGATATCCGTAAACACCAGTGCAACTTGGTTGATGGGTGGTGGTACTTCTCTATCCAAACGTGCCAGCGTCTACAGAAAGCGATTAGATTACCTTTCTATTACAAAATAAGCTGCAAATAAAAACTTACCGAATCACCAGGACTCTCTTCTTTACCACGTCTTTTGTTTTTGCCAAGGATAAGACCACCAGGGCCAAGGGGTACATCATCCAAGAGCATACCTGCTGCATCCGCAGCTGCACCTCCACGACCAAGTGCTCTAGCGTACCGTAATCGAGTGTCGCGTTTATCAAATAGATCACCAACATCAATGATCATGACCATGAGATCCTTTTCGGCACCATAAGTGATGGCAAAATCACGTAGCTTTTGAGCTGCAGCCATCAAGTCATCCTTTTCAGTTCTTGCGACATCGACGGCTGTTTGGTAATTCATGCGTTCCCATAGACCTTTGGAGGCCATGATGACAAATTCGTCGTTTTCTGTCAATTCAATGGTGGCCACATAAGGGTTGGCATTCATCACAGGGATCATATCAAAGTAGCCAAATCCACGAGAGACTCTGTGTTCGCCATTCAATTTGCCCGTGTTGGAAACATAGCCACCTGCTTGATGAATCCGTGCAATTTCAGAAGGATTGAGCGCAATATGCTTGTGCGTGATCTCAGAAGCTTGGCCATTGTTGCGAGAAATCACCGCCATGGCATCACCCACATTGGCTACAAACAATTTGGTGCCTGCAATATAGCAAACAACAGCCGAGGCGCCCGTGTCCTTGTCCTCGATCAATTCATTGCCCAAGCCCTTTTCCATGGCCAAAAATGAGCGTCGTAGCGCACTGACCACCGTATCATCGGGTTTGAGCTTGGAAAGTTCGGCTTCCACATGGGATGTCAAGCTGTCATTCAAATACTTTGCCAATTTGCTGCCTGTACGTGAACTCTTGCGACCATCAAAAAGACCGAATATGCATTCATCGTCCCTGTTTCGGAAACGTGGCATCACCAAATCCCAGGTACCAAGATGTTCGTTGGATCCAATCCAGTCGGCTACGCCATATGCCATGTTGTTGACTTCCGAAGGTGTCGTACGTACACGTCGATCCGATGATTCTTCTGGAATGGATACACCCAAGATGGTAACATCCATCAATCCAAGCATGCGTAACCGTGTCAATGCACTGAAATCCGCCAAGTCCTTTTCCTTTGGGCTATGTACATCGGGATGTGTCTTTTTGATCTCCAATCGTTTGTTGCCTGATAGATTAAGGAACTTTAGACTCAAATTCCAATTCCTGAAAAAAGAGGGATGCATGTGTCAATAAAGATCATGTTGTCAAAAGCTTAATGCTCAACTTACCAATTCCAATCATAAGGCCAATTGGCAATATTGTACTTTAGGACATTGTTACCAACATCCAGCACAAGAAGCTTTCTCAATTTCCCAATCTCGGCAGGAAGGGTCTGCAGCTTGTTGCCATTGACCGCCAATACACGCAAGTAGCTAAGCTTTTCAATATCGTCGGCAGGTAATGATGTCAAATGATTTCCCGAAAGATAAAGCTCATACAAGTGTTGATGGCACAAGTGCTCGGGTGGGATTTCATCCAAGTCGTTAAAGGATAAATTCAGTGTGCGCAATTCCAGAAATAGCATCAAGGGTGACCAAATATCATTGGTGAGTCGATTGTCTCCGAGGAAGAGTTTTCGTAGTGATAATGATAAAGGCGGTGGATGATTGCGAGGACTGGCGAAGAATGAAGGTGGATTGAAATTGGGAGGTGATTGCATAGTGCTTGTTTGTGGACTCGTTGTCGTTTGGGAATCATCCATGCTTCGTTGTTGACGATGCTTTGATAAAATAGCACTCCGTCCTCCTCCTCCTCCTCTTCCTGCTGTAGCTGCTGTCGCATCAGCACCACCTGTACCAGGCACAATGCCTTGACCTGAATGCTTTAGGCTTTGTAATGTGATAGGATCAGCCGCACCACGTTCTGCACCTGCTATGGTTGCTGCTGCAGCTGCAGCTGTTTGTGGCGGCATGTTGGGAAGTTGTAATGCTGAACCAGGTACAGAAAATGGCTCTGGGAATGTTTCCAACAGATTGGATGAGCAATTGAGCGTTTGCAATGATGCACACAGCCATATTTCCTTGGGTAATTCCTTCATGTTGTTGTTTTGTGCATGCAATGTCTTGAGCTCAAGAAGGCTTGATATCTCAGAAGGCAGCGAATCCAGGAAATTGTTCTGCACTGAAAGTCGAAGCAATCGTCTCAATGCGCCGATACTGGAAGGAATCGAGTTGAGCGTGTTATTGTCAAGGATCAATTCTTCCAACAATGTCGTGTTGAGAAATACATCTTCTGGTAATGATGTGAGCATACAGCTGGAAAGATCGAGGTTGGTCAACATGGAGCCTTCATAGTTGCAGGCAATAGGAGCTGGAATGCCCGTAACAGACATCGCATGGCCTTCAGCAGGTCGACTACTGGATTCACCCGCCAAATTGAATTGTGTTAAATGGTTCTTGATCATCTTTAGCTGACGCAGGTTCTTGAACTCAGACCTAACAATGCTGATTGCATTGTATCCCACAAAGAGAATCTCGAGCTTAGGCAGCCGTGACAATACATCGAGCGAGGTGATATGGTTTTGTCGTATATCCAATTCTTGTAGATTTTCAAGTTGAGCAAAGCTGGCTGGAAGACTGCCTGTCAATCGATTGGCAATGGCAAATAGCCATACCAAATTCTTCAAATTGCCAATCTCTTCGGGAAACGATTGAATGCGGTTGAAACTGATATCAAGATACGTAAGGCTGGTGATCTCGCAGATGATTTGAGGGAATGTTTGAAATGCATTGTTGGATATAAAAAGCATGGTGAGATGCTTGAACGTCTTGAAGGATGTTGGAAGCGTCTCAAGTCGATTGTTGAATGCACGTAATGTCTTCAATCCCGTAATTTCTTCCAAGTGTGCATGATCCAGGTCACGTAACCGATTGCCAGAAACATTGAGATGTTCCAAACCACGAACATAGCGAATCGATGGTGGTACAGCCATGTATTCATTATTGGCGAGCCATAGCTGCTTCAAATGTCGGCACATTTGAATGAAATCCACAGGAATATCCATATGCACGTTCTTTGATACATCGAGTGATATGATACGAGAAGCGTACTTGTACAGAGAGATTGGAATAGTCTGGATATTGCGTGCTTGAAGATCAATGTTGTGCTGATTCTCATTGTAGTCCACTGCGTCATGTATCATTTGATCCATATTGGGGCCGAATATGTAGCGTACAAGATATGAATTGTCTTCTCGACCCACATCCTCGATACGATCCTGCTCCGTATATCCCATTTGTTCAAGCAATGTCTTTTGAATCTGGATAGGCCGTTCATGGGGTTGAAGGACACGCTCTATGGGATCTTTTGGTCAGCTGACACACTATGAAACACAGTTGATCACTTACCGAGTTTCTGGCGTTTAATCACGAGACTCAGCTTGCTTAGATCATGCATGAAAAACTTGCTTGCAAGCTTTTGAACAATCTCGCCTGCCGTCACTGTCAAAGGGAGCTGTAATGTCGCAAAGGTACCATCCATACGAAAGATCCGAATGAAATACTACGCATATTCCCATGTTAAGCTTGGATGGAATCCGACATTCACCCTTCCTACTTACGTTTCTCTTTCTCAAGTCGTATCTCGTCGATTCGGCTAATGAGAGCGTATCATCATCCGCATCATCACCATCCACTGATTTCCTTGCTGTGTTTTCATGTGGTTGAACAACGCCCCAGCTATCAGGTGGAGCCCAATACTCGGGGGACTCGTGGTTCTACTCAAATAGTTCGTTATCGCTCCTATGGGTGTGGCCATGGGTAAAACTTACGGGTGGTTGACCGCTTGTGGGATGCTGTGATTGCATGTGATAATAGTGTTCTGGGTTGATAATTCCTTCCATGGATCCGAAATCTTGATCGACGTATACTATCATAAATCAATCAGTCCCCATGTTGTTTGTATCAGTTCATTGTTGCCAACAACGTACAGTCAAAGTTATCCTATAATTCAATCAATGTTAGCCTTTGGGTATTGATTCTTTTCGACGCGCGCAGATACATGCCTTTGATTTGAATCCACTGTCAGAGCGTGTACTCTTGGTAAAACTGGAGACGCTGCCATCCGATCGTTCACGATCCTTGCCCTTCCGATACCCATACGATGGCGATTTACGATGGCAGAAAGGATTACTGCTACCACCTGATGATATGCTGCCATGAACAGTGTGATAAATGGATCGATCATCAAAGTTGGATGTATTATCTAATGGATGAGGTTGTCGATAATCAAAGTCATAGGATCGCTTATGTCGATGACGTGGAGTTGTAGTGCTGCTGCCGTGTAAAGTAGTCGTGGATGGTGATTGTGATATAGTTGTTGGTGGGCCTAATACAAAGTCAATGTCTCTTCTCTTTCCTCCTCCAAAATAAAAGCAATACCTTTCTTTCTTCCAAAGCGAAATAAAGTCTTCTTTTTGTCCTTTGTTGGAATATTGGAATCATACGCTAAATCATTAAAAAGGAAATCAATAACATGATGCAAAAGAGACATAGACACAAAGACTTACATGGATGATGGTGATGCAATGAAGAGGTTCCACTATCATAATCACTTCCTGAAGCACTTCGATGATGACCTCTGATATTACTGTTGTTGTTGTTATTGTTCCCACCAGCAGCAGCGCCGCTTAATGTTGTTGAAGAGACGGATTCACTCAATGTAGGTGGTGATGGTTGGCAGTGGAAAGGCACCTGACGGCCAAAGGTGGTTGGATCTTCTACAGGTCGACCACTTGAAGCAGAAGATGATGTTGGTATCGTGGGTCGTTTCGGTTTGTTGCTATTGTTGCGTGCTCCTGTAGTATTGCCATGGTGTCGAGAAGCACCGGGTAACATTGCAAACTAATGGTCTGTGCGCAGGCAATACGCGAATGATGATGAGGGCGACAAGTTGTACGATTGGATAAACGTCGGCGTGTTTTTCAATGTCGAGCGCGTATGTTGAACCGGAAGAGAGATAAAGAAGGGAGAACGTATTGGCAGTTGTGAATGAAAGCGACACAAAAGAAGAGAGGAAAGCTGTGCAAAATAAAGAGTCGTTAATGGGCTGGGTTCTCCCATTGGAACAAGAGGAAAAAGACCCTTTTACCTTTGAATGGCGAGTGTCGTTTCTCAAAGAGATGCAATGGGGGAATAATTGGTTCACACTCAAAGGAGCGACTGGGATGGAGGGTGGGGAATGAAAGAACAAGAAGAGAGAAAGAGAGACAGAGAGAGCTGTCAGTCGTGTGTAGCAACGGATGGCGGGCAAACTGGGAAAGAGTTTCACAACGATGAGGCTCCGAGCAGCAACAAGATTTATTATGCTTTATACCTATTGTTGCAAAAAGAAGGGATTCCTTCTCCTTGCATTGTCTCCCCAACCCGCGCTCTGCATCTCTCTTGGTATAGTCATGTAAATGCATATGCATGTGGATGCATACTTGACACTACTATTACTAGGTGCGTCATCATAGAGCGTATGTAAATGAGCCCTGTTCTTTTGTGGGAAACGGGAATTTGCAGACTGGACCACCAGTTTGGTAAGCAAGCCCATGTTGTTACGCAACATTGGCTCATATTGTTAGCTTAGGATACATTGCATGCTGCTCCATGACATGAGACTCCATACAATACACACCACGTTATTGTTGAACGATTTATAATATATACAGACACTGTGTAAGGGGAAGCTTATGTAATTGTACAACTTTTTCAGCTATCTGCAGAAAGCAAAATCCTTGGTATCTTGTTATCGTAGGTACCACAAACATTGGCAAGTAGAGGAATATCATCCACGTTCGCTCTATGTTTTCCAGTATCAGCCCTTTGATGTCGTCATTTCTTCCTCCTCCTCCTCCTCACTTTCCTTACCCAATATCATCAACGATTTTCCCCAAATCATTGATAGGATCAGCATCAGCAGTGACAAGCCATTCAGTGACACTCTCTTGCAAAAACAAGCTCTTTAGATACACCATTTGTAATCCATCCTCAAACAAATCAATAAGCTGTGTGAATAGAAAAAACAAAGTTAATGAGCGTGGGATTAGAGGGAGAAGCTGGAACAGCAAAAAGCCTAACCTCATCTGCAGATGCACCGGTCCCATGCTTTTGTTTGATAGTCGTCAATAACTCGTGAATCATACTTGAATGAGAAAGTAACTGCCATTCTTTGGCCAAAGTGCTACGATCTTACGTTAATAACCCCTCTTGATAACATCGCTTTAATCCTCAAAGACTTACTGCTTGTCTGATGATGTTGCGTCAAGATCCGCTGCTGATTGCTGCATAATACGACATTGGCTATTACAAAACGTAAGCACCATACCGCCTTTTTTTCTCTTTAAAAACTTACAACTTGTTGGTATCGATGATTAGGCATGCCGCATCCGTGACACCATCCGACAATGTAAATTGTTGAAGCATGTTTTTAAGATCAGCTTCCACTTGATGAGCAAAGGTATCCGTGGGTACACCCATCAATACGAAATCAGGCTTGTAAACTTCACAAAAGGTAGCCATCAGAGATCGTCCATAGGATTTTGCATAAAGGGTATCTGCTCGCTCGGTGGTACTTGTATCTTCTTCTTGCACTTGGGTAATATCGGGTATCATGCGATAAATGGATGATCTAAACAGTCATGGCATGAGTAACCTTGCTATTATTATCTTTTCTTTTTCCTTACTTTGGCATTGAAATGGAACAGGTGCCTGATGCGGATACCACGGGTGGCTCGTCATTGCTACTACTGCTACTACTCCATCGAGCTGTGGGTGGCCTTGCTCTTGATTCCATGATCGGATGATCATTGGATGTAGACCATTGATGAGCGGTCGAAGAACCAAAAGATGTCGAGCTGCGATTATCTGTGATCGATTCAGGTGATTCGGAAGATGGATAATAAGTTTCTGTGCCTGCTGCTGCTGCTGCTGCCTGAGCCACCGTACCGGCACCACCACCACCATTACCATTACCACCACTACTACTACCGCCACCATCTTGGGTACGAGGTATAGCAATCGATTCCACATCCGTCGTTGAGCCAACAAGTTGTTTTACGATTTTATCTTCAAGACGAGACGCATAAGTGTTATCCATTTCTCGCTCATGACTGAAAATGTTGCCTGAATCCGATTCTGATCGTGTTTCCAAGTTCTCATAGACTTCATTGCATCGGATAAGATAGGTCAAAATGTACAAGATACGCCGTACGAGGCTGGCGTTTTTTCCGACCACGATGGTGCGTGTGATTCGACCGGGATTTCCAACGAATCCATACAAGTCGCTGTAATTCAATTCCAATTTAATGCACATTGTTGACCCCTCCTCCTCATTCACTCACCTCAACTGGGCCCATAATGGATCATAATTGCCATGCCTACAATTGATATTCTTTTGTGTTTTCCTGTTAGCGACTTTATTTGAATTGTGTGTACACACATATATACCTTGAAATCGCCTGGTGGAACCACTGTATGTACCCAAGACAAGTGAAAAGTCAATACAGCAGTGACGAGGGTCGATATGAAATGGTGCCGACTTTCAGTGTTGTGCTCTCCAATGAGATAGGCCAATTCTTTAAAGAGCATTTGCCCATATTCTGATCTTCGGTGTGGAAACGTTGACATGTTGAGCCAAAGAGGTTCCTGTATTCGAGGTGTGCCATAAAGATCATAAAACGCCCGTTTGAATTGAATGACCGCATCCATCATCGCCTGTTCATGCTGAAATATTCCAGGTTCAAGGTATAAAGCCCCATTCTTTAAGCGCCTAGGCTAAAAATGGATCCAAAGGTGGGTGAGATGAATCATTGTAATAGTTCGTGGTGCTTACCTTTATCTGTTGCGGGCCATCCGTGTTATGCAAATGGTTGTTCAAAAGACGAAAAGTGGATGCTTGTAGCTGATGCAAATGATTCTCGATCAAGGAAAAGTGTGAAAAGATGAAATCAAACAAGTTTTTGTTCTTGTCATCGAGCGTAATGATCAAAGCGACGGCATATTTTGCAGTCTTAGTGCCATGTTGAATAGCCTATGATGTTGTTACTATAGAGTGCAGCATGGATGATGATGATGATTACATACCCCTCCACCATTGGCATGTGTTGCTGATGTTGATGTTGCAGTGGGTGTTGTGGATAGATCTGCCATAGCATTGGGTAGAGGCATAGGGCGAAATATACCATCTTCCATGCTTGTTTGACTGAATCGCCGTGACCGTTTGCTATGGAATGATTCTCTGGAACTCGAGCGTAGACCAAACGTGGAAGGATAAAAAGAATAACCAGAGTAATGACTTTTATCATCATCGCTTGATATCTCGGAAGCATTATCATCCAACGACATGGACAAGGTGGATACGGAGCGTTTTGCATATGGATCGGCGGTGATGGTGGTAGGAGGAGCTGTAGCTGCATAATGAATTGAAGAAGTCGTTGACCAATCACTGTTGATGGATGAGAATGATGCTCTACGCATTGCATCCGAATCTTGTGTATTGAGCGTGAATAACTTTGAGAGCACGATTTGCTGATCCTTGTCTCGTTTGTAATGTACTTTGGTGTTCATTCCCTTGTATGCGAGAGGTGCAGTGCCAAAGATCATGTCTCCAATCAAATCCAAACGACGATTCACCTGATGGATCATGATTAATATGTTATAAATAGAATGATAATAATAGTAGCTTACTTGACGAGGATGACGATGAGGGGATGATGAGAGAGGATGATCGGTGAGTGGTAAAGAAGGTGATACCATGCGCATGCTTGATGGCCGACATTCAGTACGACGGTCGTATCCAAAAAGGGCATTGGACCGACGCCCATTATGAAACTCGTCGTTGCCGTTCCACGAACGAGCGATACCAGCTGCGTTTCTCATTGAACTACTGCCACTACTACTACTGCTGCTGCTGCTGCTGCTGCTTTTCTTTGCAGGGACAATGGGCGATGGGGCTAAGCCGTGGCAGGAATCGTATAGAATGGTCTTGTTGGCATCACCGGCATCCTGGCAGAGGAGAATACGCACTTGACCATCAGCTAATGGACTCAATGACCACCTGGGCTGCTCATGTTGGCTGCTTGTTTCATATCATTGTTGTGTCTACTCACGGTTCTGGTTCTAATAATAGACGTGTGTAATTCTCTTCAGAATCCCTCGACGATTTGGAGCGAAACAGTCGTTGCAACATTGAATGAAAAAGTCAAGAGTAGTAACGAGCAGGTTGGTAGTTGCCTGAGGCATTAAAGCAGATCTTGTGACGCTCACACACACTCTCTCTGTCATTTCCGAAAGACTACTGCTTTTTGTTTGCTTGACTATTTGAAACAACATCTACTTTTTTACCCGCGCTATCATTCAAGACGTCTTGATCCACCTTTTCTTTCTTCATCCATGGAAACGCGACGCAAAAGTAAGTCTACACCCACCCTTACTATACTAGCTTGGGGAAACTGACATCATCTTCGTAAAAATAGGTCAAGATTTGCTCCATAAAGCATTATCAAGCGGGCAAGATAATGGAGGACAAGAAGGTAACCATGTCTCTTATTGCATGTATGCCTTTTGTTTACACATACAACCTTTATTAGATCTTACTGATCTTGCAAAAACCATCGAGGAGGCCATATACGAACAACAAGATTGCCAAGTGGATTCAGCATATAAAGAGACGATTCGATCACATATTCTCAATCTCAAAGACAGTCGAAATCCTCTAAAAGATCAGCTGTTGAGCGGACAAGTGGATCCTGTGGAATTTGCTGCCATGGTATGTTGTATATATATATGCATGAATGGAATCAGGATAATGACGCTGATACCGCTGTAATAATTTGTAGACGGCTAGTGAGATGGCAACGGCTGATAGACGTCGGTCCAATGAAGAATTGAGGAGGTCTTCTTTACAGGCATCCATGGGTTACACTGCTGATAACAGACCAAAACATCGAGATCTCGAAGGGGAAGAATCCTAGTAATATGCACGTCGGTGGTGGGCTTTATATGACTAGAAGCGTGTTCTTTGTAGTAATAGTAGTAGTGTAGTAGCCATAGCTAGTTCTGTTGTTGTACCCCAAGTATGAATATCAATGCATGTTTTCTGCCATCTTTGGGGATTTGATCACCATGCCATATGCATTCCCATGTCATTGATGAGCGGAGGAAGAGGAAGGAGGGGTATCTTGATCCCTGTCAAAAAGTTACCCCAGGAGAAAATTTCAAGATCAATGATCAGGGTTATTGTTTCAAGGGTAACAATGAAGGCGCTGATGATGATGGTGATGATGCCAAAATAGCTGAAACCCTTCCGTTGCTCTATAGATTATTTGCAAGAGAGCGAGGATCTGGATGAAGCATTGCTTTCACTTTTTTGTCACACACCATGCATATTTCCAAAGTGATAGCTATTGTGGCACTTGGTGCCAGCACTGCATCGGCTCAACTGACCGGCAGTAGCATCCTTGAAATCCTCAACACGACCCAACTCTCACCTGCTACCAAGTTTGTGGACTTGTTGACATCCAAGCCTGAATACAGCACTATATTGCAATTGTTATCACAGCCTGGTAATCATACGTTGTTTGTTCCTTCAGACCAAGTTTGGGAACGTATGATGGGCAGTTCATCAGAATCGAATGGTGCTTTTGGTGGCTCCGGTGGCGGTTCAGGTGGCTCTGTTGGCGAATCACCTATGGCTTCAAATTATCCTTGGGGCACTGGTAGTGGCGGTGGTGGTGGTGGTGGATCATCATCTCCCACAAATATGCCTTCATCACAGCAACCACAACAGCAAGACCAAGAACTGGATCAAGAAGATTATTATGATGATGATGCCAACCCTTGGAGTATTGAAGCTTTCAGCAGATGGATTAAATTGGGTACCAAGGACATCCATATTGCCCAAAGCCAACAACAGCCTGGTCAAGAACAACCAAATCAACAGCAGCCAGGTCAGCAACAACCAGGTCAACAGCAACCAGGTCAACAGCAGCCAGGTCAAAATGGTGGCGGTGGTACTGGTCAACAACAACCTGGACAACAACAACCTGGACAACAGCAACCTGGACAACAGCAACCTGGTCAGCAGCAACCTGGTCAGCAACAACCTGGTCAGCAACAGCCTGGTCAGCAACAGCCTGGTCAACAACAGCCTGGTCAGCAGCAACCTGGGTCTTCAAGCAGCGGGGGAAATGAGACAACGAATCCATTTATGCAAGGACCTTTGGCTAATTACACTGTTGAGGATATCATCCAATATCACTTATTGAATGGCACTTATCTTTTGAAGGATCTTCAAGAAAATACAACGGTTGTACCCACCATGGTGACCAACAACACCCTTGCATTGAACGGTCAACCTTTGCCTCTCTTGATTATGCGCAACGAAACTGGGTCCAGTAATCAATCTCAGCAGCAAGGTGGAGCAGGTGGCGGTTCTATGACCATGTCTTCGATGATGCAGCAACCAACCATGTCGTCTTCGATGATGCAACAACAACCTTCAAACCAACCAAGTGGTGCAGGTGGCATGAGCATGGGATCACCTCAAGCCTCTCAACCCATGCAAAGCCCTACAAATCAACCCAGCTACCCTACTCAACAACAACAGCAGCAAGATGATGGCGATGATGGCGGATTTTCATGGTACCCTTCACGAATGGCTGTACGTCAAATCTTGCAAGCCCAGCAACAGCAGCAACAGCAAACGACAAATTACACTGTTGGCAACGGCCTTCAATTTGCCAACGTGACATTGTATGATATTGTTGCTTCCAATGGTGTCATTCATGTGGTGGATGATAGTAAGTAGACTACTGCTCTATATTGTCACATTTCTATCTTTGCCTAACGCGTCCTTTTTTATAGTCATGATTCCACCTGCAAAGTCTTCTGAAGCTCTTCAAAATGTCTCCAGCATCTCCCAATTTGATCTTTTTATGCAACATGCGGGCAACCTTGCATCCCAGCTCGATTATGCACCAAATGTAAGCAGTAGCATGATTGTGGCATATTCCCTCGTCATTGACAGCCTATTGTTTTAGGTTACCATCTTTGCACCAAGCAACCAAGCATTGCAATCTGTGAACTTGAACAACATGGATAACAACACTATCTCGCAATTGGTTGCTGGTCATATTGTACAAGGCGATGTAATCTATTCCACCAACGTCACCAATACTACAGGTAGCAGCAGCGGTACTGGTGGTAGCGGTACTGGTCAACAACAACCAGGTCAACAGCAGCCAGGTCAACAACAACCTGGTCAACAGCAACCTGGTCAAAATGGTGGTAGCGGTACTGGTCAACAACAACCTGGTCAACAACAACCAAATCAACAGCAGCCAGGTCAAAATGGCGGTAGTGGTACTGGTCAGCAACAACCAGGTCAGCAACAACCTGGTCAACAGCAACCTGGTCAAAATGGTGGTAGCGGTACTGGTCAACAACAACCTGGACAACAACAACCTGGTCAACAACAACCAAATCAACAGCAGCCAGGTCAAAATGGCGGTAGTGGTACTGGTCAGCAACAACCAGGTCAGCAACAACCAGGCCAACAGCAACCAAATCAACAGCAACCAGGTCAACAGCAACCAAATCAACAGCAGCCTCAACGTAGACAACAACAACCAGATCAACAGCAACCAGGTCAACAACAGCCAGGTCAACAACAGCCAGGTCAACAACAGCCAGGCCAACAACAGCCAGGCCAAAATGGTGGTAGCGGTACTGGTCAACAACAACCTGGTCAGCAACAACCAGGTCAGCAACAACCAGGTCAACAACAACCAGGTCAACAACAACCAGGTCAACAACAACCAGGTCAACAACAACCAGGTCAGCAACAACCAGGTCAACAACAACCAGGTCAACAACAACCAGGTCAACAACAACCAGGTCAACAACAACCAGGTCAGCAACAACCAGGTCAACAACAACCAGGTCAACAACAACCAGGTCAACAACAACCAGGTCAACAACAACCAGGTCAGCAACAACCAGGTCAACAACAACCAGGTCAACAACAACCAGGTCAACAACAACCAGGTCAACAACAACCAGGTCAGCAACAACCAGGTCAACAACAACCAGGTCAACAACAACCAGGTCAACAACAACCAGGTCAACAACAACCAGGTCAGCAACAACCAGGTCAACAACAACCAGGTCAACAACAACCAGGTCAACAACAACCAGGTCAACAACAACCAGGTCAGCAACAACCAGGTCAACAACAACCAGGTCAACAACAACCAGGTCAACAACAACCAGGTCAACAACAACCAGGTCAAGGTCAACAGCAACAAGGTTTCCAAGTGCAATCAATTGCAGGTCAGCCACTTATGCTTCAAGCTATCAATCAGACGGCATTTTCAGGTATGGTTATAACAAAGATCCCCAAACAAAAACGATCGTATTAAGAAATGGGTATTCTAGTTAACGGTGCTCAAGTCATCCAACCCAATATTTTGACACAAACGGGCGTCATTCATGTTATTGATCAAGGTATGTGTATCCTTCGTGGCATCTTGTAAGTAAAATGAATACTAAAATGCGATATGTATATAATAGTTCTCGGCATGAATCAGCAACAACAAGGTGGTGGCTCTGGAACAGGATCACAACAACCACAACAAGGTGGTGGTTCTGGTAGTGGTCAAGGATCCCAACAGCCACAACAAGGTGGTGGCACTGGTCAACAGCAAGGGGGTCAAACACAGCAACCACAACAAAACCCAACACCGTATCCCGAATCTCCATTCCAGCAGCAGTAAATGCAACGTTAAAGCCTATATATAATAATCCCTTCCAATACAAGAAACAACCTTAATAAATTGGTAGTAATATTTGATACTCTTATCATTGCTTTTTATTCTCATTCTCCCGTAAAGCGTATATATAATGGGATCGGGTACATATAATAAAGGATTTCTAGTCGAATATAGAAAGAGATGACAGCTTTTCGCTTGGGAAACAGAAAGGGGCGATCGTCTTGTAGTGCAAATATGCAAGTCCTGCAAGTGTGTGAAACAATGATGGGCGTGGCAAATGCAGCTGAGTCTGCAAGCAGCATGATGAACACGCGCCTAATTCTCTTGTTACGTTGTACCTCTCTCTCTTTTCCCTTTCTCCGTGAACGTCCGTTTCAAGCGTCAACACACAATGCCAGCTTCAGATCTAGATACAGACACTCAAATTGAGACATCCTCTTCTGCTCTCATCAAGAGTAAGCTCCTAATCTGCTCATGGCGACAACTCGACGATTGATTGACACTAGAGATGCTGCTGCTGTCATAGATATCATTGAAGACCTCTTTTCATACAGCACGGTCCGCTGGAGACGCATATTGGAGTACTATTATTTTGAGGATGCCACCTTAACATCACCCATCATGTCGACTGAAGGCATTGATAATATCCAATAGTAAGTAAGGAGATCGTCTACCACCAGGAACACAATGAACCTGATCGATCCATTTTCTTTCTTTAGTGTGTATACTGTATGGCAAGCACTGAATCGCAAGGCACCCACTATCAACAATATTGTGTTTGACGGGTATGTTTGAGAGTGTGTGTGTGAGACATTCATGTGCACTATGTTTACTGATGCGTTGGCGTTTTACTACTATTACGTACAGCCGCACAGCAGTGGTGCATATCACACAAAACTTATCGCCCAGCATGTTTCCATCGTTTATTCAACTCCAAGTGCCGGCGATTACCACGCTT
Organism: Lichtheimia corymbifera B2541; assembly: GCA_000697475.1. Taxonomy (NCBI): domain Eukaryota; kingdom Fungi; phylum Mucoromycota; class Mucoromycetes; order Mucorales; family Lichtheimiaceae; genus Lichtheimia; species Lichtheimia corymbifera. The sequence continues at coordinate 132,848 of JNEU01001161.1, forward strand.
CATTTTCGAGAGACAGAGGCTGATAGCGGCTTGCTAAAGATTTATCGTCAAGAGGATAGTTGGACATTGGAAGGTAAATGGGAAATTACATTTCACGTGAATAAATCATACCAACCTTGTCAGCGGGGAATATCATTTAGGCCTTATCCAATCGATGCCTCTCATGTCCTTTTGGTACAACGACGTTCTCCGGGTCGTCATGGGCAAACTTGTAACAGCTACAGGCGATTTATTGGATGCAGCATTACGTCATGCACACAAAATGTCGATGCGTGGACGAGAAATTCAACGCAGGAGTCGTGATTTGGCTATTGAGAACATGGAAAAGCTGGATGAATACAGAGCCAATTTACATGAAAACTACCTCGAAGGCATCCGCGGTTGGCATCATCAATACCAAGATCACCAAGATGATTATTTACTCGAAGATGATTTTCGACCTGTCAAGGAAAGCCGTAATGGCAACAACGACTTTTATGATTGAAATGCGCATACCTCTTCATTCATTTGATCAACGTTACACATATCATTTCCATTATATCACTCATTGTTTCATATATATATCTATTCACACCCTCTCCTCAATATGTACGTTTTCTTTGTTTTATTCATCATTGTTCAATACCAATATATTATCTTGTCATGTATATATATCTAGTCCTCGCTTGGTGGGATTTCCTTGCATGAATAAGTGCGTTCATTGACATCCTTGGGGATCCAGCCCTGTTCCCATCCAAGAAGATAATCCCAATGGGGGTTGATGTGCTCCTCAGTCTTGTAAGTCCAAAAGAACCAGCCATAGCCTGTTTCAAAGGCATCCATTTGACGTTCAATGAATTCATGCAAGAACTTTTTGTAATCATCATCCCAGTTCTTCCAATCATCAACGCCTTTGCAAGTGCAAGTATCACACACAGGCTTTCCAATCTTGCTGTTGCCTTCTGTGAGCGTACCCTCGTAACGAGCACCAAGTCGTACACCATTGAGATATTTGCCGCAATCATTCGTAGCCATTGAGAACTCGCCGACCATGGTAGGACCGTTTTCAGCCATAGATTTGCCAATGTCACGGTTCCAGGCTTGGCATGGGAAGGCAGCTTGCTTATCACGTGGCATCGACACCAAGCCGTCATCAAAGATTAAATAGGTATGTGTTTCTATGTCGCGTGGATTAGTCTAATGGTGCTTACACATTGGTACCTTTTTATCTTACCTAGGATAACACGATTGAAACTTGGATCCTTGAAGAAACCATTCCAAGCGTTCATGCCCAGGAAGCCATCATGATATGTGAGGAGTGGACCTTGATCCTTGCCGGTGATGTTGCGGATGACATCATGGCTTTGATGATACCATTGTTCAACACGTTCACGTTCAAGGCGGAAAATAGCCGGTTCATTGAGAACACCAAATACGGGAGTGACATGGGACCATTCAGGCTTTGAAAAGAATTCGGTCATTTTCTTGACAACTTGAAGCGTGAGTTCAGCATTGTGCTCGCCATCGCTGCCATTGAGCCAGCGTACTTGTCCATAACGACCCGAGTGATTCCAGCCATTTTGAGATCCTGGTGCAGTGTGCAATTCGACCATGACGCGGAGACCATACTTGCGAGCCCATTGGATACCACGTAACAAGTACTTCCATGCAAGCTTGGGGACGAACGGTTCTCCTTCCACAGGCTGTACTGCCCAATGACCAGTAGGAATACGCACATGGTTCATGCCCATATCACGCATCTTTCTGAAATCATCCTCGGTAATAAAGGTCTCGTAATGGTGTTCAAGTTGTTCACGTGCTTTTTCGGGACCCAGTTTGCTGCATAATCCCCATTCATCCACAACATTATCCTTGGGATCAAATTGGTCGAAAAGAGAAGGTGTAATAAACGGCTCAATCACCAACCATCCGCCTAAATTTACACCACGAATGGGTTGCTCGCCATACTTGAATGCTTCCTTGAGAGGTGGGACATGGGGATTCGCTTGAGCAGAATCATCAAAGTTCTTCATCAGTGCGTCATCATCAGTATTACCACTACCACCACCACTTGTACTATTGGAGGAAGGTCGTGGCATATTCGGATATCCATAGCCACCGTCGTTACGATGTCCTTGTCGCCATGTGGACGGTTGGCTGGAGGCTGAAATCGGGACTGCAATAGCAATCGCCAACACAGCTAAGACTGCACCAGCAAGGAGTGATGCTTTCAGCTTGTTACGCACAAACCAATTGCCTTGAGATGCTGGAACAGGCTCGATTTTTTCTATTCCCATATCTTCTTGCCATTCTGGTGATGATGATCCATGCCTGGTGGCATCCATGGACGTGTGTGCCGTAGGCGGCTGACGTGGTGGTTGTGGCTCTTGCGTTGTTTGAGGATTGTGGTCTTTTATCATGCAAGTTAAGTCCATGTTTGCTTGGAAATTCGGTTCTATCATACTTACTTGACATTTGGATTTAGAAATCACACCAAGCAGCGTGATGATGGTGATACTAAGGGAATATGTATATTGGCGAGGAAAACGGTCCATGCACGAAGATCCTATGCATATATATACGCAAGTTGGCGGTATGTCTGAAACGATGCGTCATTGCTTTTTCCTGATATTCACCTATAGATATGGAACCGTATCGCTATTTGTTATCCACTCCATGAACATCGATTCTTGTTTGCTTTATGTTCTAGCCTTCTTGTTGTCCATTATTTGTATTAAAACTCAACCAAATACAATGACCCGTGAGGAACGGTGATCCATTGGTGGGGGAGGGGCAACCTATATGAGGCGTTACATAAGGAGAGTGATGACTTGGTACCCTAGGATGACATTGTTAACTTTTGTTATCAGTAAGGGGGAAGCAATCAAGAATGATATCCCACTGAGAGAATCTACCAATGCAACGTAGTTACAATGTTTCAAGATTTCTGTGTCATGTTCGAGATCGCTAGAATCTGCTGTTTGCTTACTGTGATAACAAACTAAATCATGATGAATGCAAGTTGACGATATGGACGATTAACAATACAAGACACAGATTCAAACAAGATGGATCACTGATGTCTACGCCTTGTTAATTCCGCACGCGTATCATCATCGATTACATAAATAATCAGAATGCGTGTACCAGAATCGCTGAATACGCATGTTAGATCCACGCCATCGGTTATGACTGTGTACGTAGACTTGTTGGACATTGTAAACTCGTTTACTTACAATAAAATGATGCATTGCAAGCCAATAATATCACCCTTTCCGGCCTTTTACTGCCACCATGGCTAATACCTTGTCACTTTGATGATGATGCTACTTATATCACTTGTAGGATGCACACTGTTATCCATATTCTATAGTGTGGAAATCCCTGAAGTCCATTGTTATATAATAAGGGGATGGTTAACCTCCTAAAATGTCGAGCATTTACGTTGGATTAAAAGACGTTGTTGGCATGGATCATGCATCACTATCCAAAAATGGTAACCTAGAGGGTAACGCACAGACCGCCCGCACTTTTGCGGTGTATGCAGAAAGTTCATGCGGCGCGTAAAATACCAGCCCTCTAACATTTCCTCACTCGGCCGGTATATGCAACCTCGCTTGTTCAACCACTTGCAAAGAGCGTGCAGGTATAGGTACCCAATGATCTATGTGCAACAACATGTACCGGTCATTTTAGTGTAACACTTTTACTATCCTCTGGTGGTGATGTGTGAGTGAATTTCTTTTCTTCCCTAAACAACGACAGCTCCACGTCCAAATAGTCGTTCACATGGCCCACAACACGCGTGAGATCCACTGTGGGAATGGTCTCATATTACACACATCGCCAGGATGATGTGAATCAGCGATGCTGAGATCAAAAGATGCGGATTGATAAGGGCAACACAATCCATCGTCTGCCGACTTTTACCGACGACGTTCTTGATCAAGGCATGTACGTACGTAGATCATCATGTAGCCATCCACTCAGATGATGTAGAATGCCTCATTCAAAAGCATCTACATGGTGGATTACGTATCATGAACGTTGGTAAAAGCTTATACATGCAAAGATAACTCGGTCCATCACTGACACTTTTTTTTGATCGTAACATTTCAAAAGTCGTGTCATGATGATGATGCCTGACCCTGAGACAAAACACAGGCAAGTTTATAATATAAATCGTTGCATCTGGTACATGTGATTGTGTGTCACTCAATCCTTTCTTTTTGAACATGCAGCGCCACCATCATGCGCAATGCTTTTGTTTGATGGTGAAAAGGAAAGAATCCTCGTCATTATGTAATCCTGAAGCATGGGAAGCATGCTGGATAAGCACGTTACAAGAAGACGAAAATGTACCAAACCATAGAAAGCAACGCTGTTTGTTATCAGGAAACGACAACTACCAACCTGCCTATGAATGATCCGATCCACCATCATGGATTGACTGTATTTTCACACACACACGCACACGCAAAAGCATGCAAAACATGTCCACCTGAGATCAAAAAATCAAATGCAATAAGGTATGTGCACGAGAAAAATGTCAATGATTGGGCGCGTGATGAAGGCTTCTGTTACTGTACCAGGACCAATCACTTTTGGAAGATCTTGTTAACAAGGTACATACAACAACCCCTTAATAAACAAAAAACAGAGGCTCATCTTTTCAATAAAAGTTGTACGCATTGCTGGGATACGTTCCTTTGTGTTTATTTAGCTAGCCATTTTGTTTTTGTTTTTGGTCAATGGGTCCTTGATTTGGCTAAAGACATGTATCACATAGTGTTCTTTGGGCAAAACTTGCTAGTTCCAAATAAGTGTCCATGAGCCGTACCGTGTGAAAACAGAAACATTAGAAGCGTACTCGAGAGGCAACAACGGTAGTGAAGAGACAATGCAATATCCTTACTTGCAAGAAACAACGGGGGCCAGAATGAAGGATGATGGTGATGCCGGTAGAAGATCATCTCGCACACACCACACACACGTACTCATGCACATACTCAGCGACGTACAAGCCTAATCCGCGAAACAAAAAGGCTGCATTGCAGCAAGTTGAGCATCACAAGCTTAGCAGCCGTGTAACCTAATATGCTGCTTTTGGGCCATTTGTCCTCATGACACAGGCTACAAGCGCTTCATTTCCAAATGTGGACGTTGTTCTTGATCCTTTTGCTGCTTCACCCTTCACATCCATAGTATGTACCACTCTTGGCTATTCTACTACTATCGTGAGAATGCAATTACTTGCAGCGGTAACTGGTGATGGGGGTGGTGATGTTGATCATGGAGCTGTGGCTGAGATAACACGTGCTGAAGAGATAAAGAAAAAAGAATGGGATAGTGATAGTAGTAATGGCAGGCGATAATGGATGTTCCCTTGTCCCAAAGTTCTGATACCCTTATCAACTACGTGTAACAAGGCCAAGATGAATCGGACTAGTAAACATGCTTTACACACCAATGCATTTTTCTTATCTTGTCGTCAAATAGAAAGCTAGGAAATCAAGTTGATTGTATTGCACCATAAAGAGTGTAAAATATAGACAAGGAATGACCGAAATCAAGGGAACAGGGTGCGTGAGCCTGTGGTACCAAAGTGACGGAAAGGTAAAAGCGACATGATGGCATCACAAAGCATACAAAATGAGACTTCCAAATGATAGTTCGATGGGTGGCTAAATCGGCTTTTTGCTTCTGGTGGTGGTGTGGTGGTGGGACATTCATGGAAATAAAAGCCATTTTTGTCCATGGATCAGAGAAACACACATACACAAACGTTCTCTCTCTCTCCCACACCCACACATCCACTCTCTCGCTCTCTTTTTCTCCCTTTTTTGCTTTTTGTAAAAGACTGTATTATTCCTTTTTTCTTTACTTTCTTTTTATTCCCTTTTTTGCGCTAGACTCAAATCTTCAGCATGGCAGAGGATAAGGGATATGGAAGTGAAATCCACGAAGTGGAGAAAGGTAGCGAGCATGGTGCCGTAAACTTTCTCCATAGCATCCAAGCACGTTATGCCAAGGTTGATCCTGCTAGCTATTTACGTCGCCCCGATGAATCAAGTAGTAGTTACTGGGTACGACGCCTTGGATCGCTCAAACCCATCGAGCTGTTACTGGGAGAATACAATGCCACACCATTGAGACGCTATTTGAATGCATTCCACTTGATATTTTTCGGTATTGGTGCTATTATCGGCACAGGTATGTTATGCACATTAAAAGTGAAAAGAAAGAATATAGCTAAAACGCGCGCGATCCCATCCTACCAGGTATTTTTGTCTTGTCGGGTCAAGCTGCTGCGAATCACGCTGGTCCTGCAGTGACCATTTCGTTTATTGTTGCTGCTGTCGCATCATGTAAGTACAGGCGAGCCGTGCAAAACACCGATGAATAAATGCATACTGATAACATTCGACAGCTTTTGCCGCTATGAGTTACTCGGAATTGGCATCCATGATTCCAGTGTCCGGTTCAGCCTATACTTATGCCTATGCTACGATGGGCGAGGTATGTTGTAGTAGTTGTGTTTGATTTACCAAAAGTGATTTTATAACATGCCTGTATGTATACCAGTTTGTCGCTTGGACGCTTGGCTGGGATTTGATTCTCGAGTACATGGTGGGAGCTGCAACGGGTAAGGATATCACATGAACTGTTGTCCTGTTTGCGGATATTAATAGCGCGCTTTTTGTTGTTCCCAAATAGTCGGTGTCGGCTGGTCCGGCTACTTTGTCACGTTTTTCAAGGTTGCTTTCAATGTTGAATTTGGCGCAAACTGGACTGAGCCTCCTATCAAATGGCAAGAGAGCCCTGCTGCCATCTATTATGACGAAGGCCATTACTTTAATGTGCCCGGTTTTGTTATTGTCATGATTGTGACCACCATCTTGTGTATTGGGTAAGCATCCTAACAACGCTTTTACCTCTTTTTTTTTTTTTGCTAACACGATGATGATCCCTTATGTAGTATTCGACAATCCTCATGGGTCAACTCTGTGATTGTGGTGATCAAAATGCTTGTTGTCTTTATCTTTGTGTTTGCTTTGTGCGGCTTTGTCGATCGTGATAACTACAGCCCCTATGTTCCTCCCAACACCACAGGCGATTGGCATTTGTTTGGTGCACCAGGTATATTTGCAGCAGCCTCCACTGTCTTTTTTGCGTAAGTGATGATGATGCTATCTATTTGGTGTATCACGACATTTAATTTATGATGTGATGTGATAGGTTTATTGGATTTGATTCGGTGACCACTGCTGCTATGGAATGCAAGAACCCACGTCGTGATCTTCCCATTGGCATCATTGGTAGTTTGATCGTCACCACAATCATGTATGTGGCATTCTGTACAGTGATGACAGGTGCCGTCAGCTATACCGAGCTCAATGTGGCTGCACCACCCACCGTTGCTGTATCTGCTGTGGAAGCTCGCACAGGAAAATCATTTCGCTGGCTCAATATTATTGTATCACTTGGCGCTCTATTTGGTCTCACCTCGGTCATGATGATCATGTTGCTTGGTCAGTCTCGTGTGTTCTTTTCCATTGCCAAGGATGGCATGTTGCCATCTGTGTTTGCCAAAGTACATCCTAAATTCAAGACACCCTATGTGGCAACCATTGTCGTGGGCACCATTACTGCCATCCTCGCAGCTATTCTCCCCGTAGACCTTTTGGGTAACATGACATCCATTGGTACACTGCTTGCATTTTTCATTGTGCATGCTGGTGTGATCTTGCTTCGGTTTACTCGACCCGATGTTGAACGATGGTTCAAGATCCCTGGTGGCAAATACCTCTTCGCAGTATTCCCAATTCTCGGCATGGTGGTGTGCGTCCTTTTGATTGCCGTGGCCGAAGTAACCACCATCTGGGTGAGTTTTCAAATACGACATTTACAAGTTGTTGTTGTACTCATATTATGTTCTTCTTTTCTAGCGTCTATTCGTCTGGATGGGTATTGGTTGGATTATCTACTTTTCTTATGGCATTCGCAAATCGAGACTTCACAAAGACCCCATTGGTCGCTTTGCCGAAGTACACGCCCATATGGATCCCAAAGAGGAATCAAGATATGAAGTCCAAGATTATGATTACAACCACGAGCGAATGTAACCTCTATTCTTATTATCTAAAATCTTCGTGATGTATAATAATACTATCTTAATGGGCTTTATCATTACAGCCCTTTTCAATTGACATTGGTTCTTTATGATAAGAATGGGTTGGGTGGGTGCTTACTGCTGTTCATGGTCGAATTAAACACCGCTCATATGGAAACAAAGACTACCAGGGCCGAAACGATACCATCAACAATATCCGCTTAATTTGCATACAACATGTTGGAATAGAAGCAAACACAAAGAGCATTCTTCTTTTAAGAAAAAAGATGGTTTAATTCATTGTCGTCTAAATCGGTATATACAAAGAAAAGCGAGCGAGCGATAAGAGAGAGAGAAAAGGGTGGGCATGAGATGTATGATACAATGTTGTAGAGTGGGGTGGTGTTTAGATCTTGAAGCCCAAGTCGCGCATGCACTTCAAGTGAGCGTCAATGAGGTGCTTGCAGTTTTCTTCGCCATTGTCAAAGATGCACTGATCGCGGACCTTTTTGGTTTCTGGACAAGCGCAGCATGGTTTGAGTGGTTTTCCGTCAGCACCGATGGGTAATTCACCAGAGTGAGTGGAGGTAGTTTTGATAGGTTGAGACATTGTGGCCAAAGAGAAAAAGAGAGAGAGAAAGTGGAAAAAGGCACCGATATTGTTGATGGCTGAATAAGCAAACGGGGTTGTGTCAAATAATTCTGGCTCAGAACCATCCATCATTCAATAAAAACCCTTTCCCGATGTCCTGTTGACAGTACCACGGGAATTATGATGATACTATAAAAAAACGTGCGTATCTGTATATATGCACATGTATGCATGTGTTACTCTAAGTGTGTTCATGATAATCAAGGGATATTTGCAAATAGACCTGGCTCGATGAAACAGCAGCGGAGGATGTATAAATCACAATGTTTATGGAGTCTCCAATGCAGCAACAGCCCTTTCTCCTCTCTTTCTCGGATCCATCCATATTGGCGTTGATACAACAACTGCCCTCTTCTCCCTTCCCACTCATGAAAACAACTTATGCTGATGTACGAGAAGACGAAAAAGTAAGTCGATACAAGGCATTCACCCATTCGTGTTTACTCATGCTTCCATCAGGGTGTGCTAGATCGTCAATTCCAAAAGTGCGCCTTTTTCAAACATGACACTCGATTCGAATCACCACGACCTCCACCAACACGACTTGCCATCTTTGACTTTGACTCGACTTTATTCTATTCACCACTCCTCAGTCCTACGATATGGCATCCTACACTTGTACAAGCAGTTACGACCGAAGGGTTATGTGGCCCAGGATGGTGGAGAGATATTCGAAGTTTACAACTTGGAGCTGATGTGGAACAGACACGATGGCAAGGCTATTGGAATCCAGGAGTGATGGTTGAAGTGCGAGCAGCCTTGGCAGATCCAAAGACATTGACAGTGTTATTGACTGGAAGACGGGTGCATCCATTCTATGATCTGGTATCCAAGATGATAAAGTCACAAGGATTGGAATTTGATATGGTGTGTCTACGTCCTGATCCAGAAGAACCTCATGGCGCATCTGTATTTGACTCTACAATGGATTACAAGCTATCCTTCCTATTGCATTTATTACATACAGTACCCACCCTTCAAAGCGTGGATATGTGGGATGATCGTCCTCCTCACGTACGTCGTTTTCAAGCTTTTCTCGATCAATTATGCTCGGATCAAGGTCTCATCAAGGATGCGTCGGTCCATGCTGTCCATGGTATACGTCCTCGGTACAATCCAAAATGGGAACATGATACAGTGGAGCGCATCATAGGACCCAGTAAACAGTATACCCTCGTTCCAGTCGCTTCTTCCACAGTCATCACGCTCGATCCATCCACCATCACCAATCTCACAAATCGCTTTCATTACAATCCTCCACCAAAAATGACCGGCGAAGTCCCTGTTTTATTTGCTGACACCATCGTACTTTCACTCAAACCATTATCCAAACACCGTGTCCCTTTTGGTGGTATCGGTACTCGTGTCCAAGCAAAGGTCGTTGCTCTCTACGAACATCGTTTCCGTGGCTTGTTTCTCAAGGTGCGTGTCCGAGATGACAGTGGTGATGATGATGATGAAGAGGAGGAGGATTATAGCGAAAACACCTATTGCTTGCCCCTTTATTTCAAACCTTCCGAACGATCCCACTTGTCCCGGTTTCATGAATGGAAATGGGAGCCTGTACGTCCGATGGATCAAATAGTACTGCATGGAAAAGTCGACTACTCTTATCTTTACGGCCTTGATACCCCCATCAAACATCCAAAACGTAAACGAGACAATTAAATCATTTCCTTCCTTCCTTTCCCCCCCCCATCGTTAAAGAACATTGTATAATATATAAAATTTGCTGCTATGACCCCAAAATCACCACCATGCTGTGTTACCATGTCATTATTGCTTCCGTTACACAATCCCTCCCCTTTATATTCAACGCGTATTACTACTAGATAGCTTGAGCTGTTCAATCTCTTTGCGTAAAATCTCATTTTCTCGTTGCAATGCTTGATTTGCTCGCACACTGTTTTGCAATTGTGCCTCCAATGCAGCCTAATCATTTCCTTATGAGTGATGTTGGAGGGGACGATATGAATCATAAAACGAAGCACTTACCACGGTTGATTCCATCTTATCACTGCTATATATAAAAGCGACCGTTGTGAGCATTGTGATGTGTATCCGTGTTGTATATATTATAATACCTTTCTGAGAATGACTCTGATATTGACAATGAGGACGAGTGTTGTCTAGTGGCTGGGGGGGTTTTACTTGCTGCTGCTGCTGCATGGATCATGCCAGATAACTCTTGCAACATATGTCGTTGGGACTCGTTGACTTTGACGAGTTCTTCCAATTGTGATTGCAGGTTTGTTGGTAGTGCTCTTGAAACAACATCACGCATTCCTTGACCACGTAATAATGAAGCTGAAGGCGAAGTACTGGATGATTGTCCCGATACCGAAGAGGAGGGCGATGATTCTTGGATGCCTATATAGCAGAGGGTTTAGTATATATATATATAGATCTAAAATATGGTTGTGTTTGGCCATTTTACCTTCTGGACCCTTATCACTGCTGCTATGGGACATGGGAGGTCGCACGATTGCTTCGGATGTGGTCAGTTCAAATCGGCCAATCATCTTGCGTGATTCCACACCTTGCTGATCGTCAAAGGTCGATGCCATGGGGTACTTTGCAACGCGTGAATGAGTGGATCCATCTCGCGTAAGAGAAATACCATTAGAAGATGAGGATACGGAATTAGCACGTGATAATGAATGGCTGGTGGTAGTGGATGTCGCACCGGTGGTGATGATGGGGGTATTATTATTGTCACCAAGTTGAATTTCAAATCTTGATCGACGATCACCAGCAGCAGGGTCGGATGATGATACGGCAGATTCAACAGATGACACTGTAGGGTATTCAGATCCACCACCGCCTTGCTTGACACTGAAACGTCCTCTTTTGATTTCTTGATCATCATCACCAGCAACAGTAGTAGTAGTAGTAGGTACTTGTAGCATGGCATTGTCAGATAAACTGGAATCACGTGAAATCGAAGGTGGCGTGGATGTCAAATTCTCCCCTTGTACCGGTGGTAGTGTATGAACACTGCCATCTTCCGATATCTCTTCCACAACGAAGCGTGATTTCTTTTGAGGAACAATAATCTCGGCTGCCGCTGTTGTTTGCTGCGTTTGTTGATTGCTGGATGTTGAAAATGGCTGAGGTGGGTTGCGTACTACAACATCGCCAAAGGAAATATGCCGTTTGGGTTGTTGTTGGGATGATGCAGGTTGCGAGGTTTCTGGTACAGTAGTCGAATCCTTCTCTTCTGGTGTATCATGAAAATCCCATTCATCGGTTTTGGTAATCGATAATTGGCGTTGGGGTATCTTTTTGTGAGGTCGTTGTTCAAGTGGCGGAAGATCACTCAACAATGTCTTGACCAAATAATCACGTCGTTTGGCTTGCTTAAAGAATGGATGCTGTAATAACTTTTCTGCAGTGGGTCTATTCAGAGCATTGCTATCAATCTAACGAGTTCAGCTGAAACCAATCAACACACGTACCGCTTGGAAGGATCCTTATTAAGACAAGAGTCAACCATATCCTTGAAAACGCGCGAATACTTGTGCTTTGTCGTTTCACGAACAAGCGTCGGTGGATCACTGGATAAGGTCATCATCAACACCTATAGAGAGAAAGAGAGAGAGATCAATGAGTCGGTTTGGGTTCCTACCTTTATATTATACTGCGATTTACATACCTTGAGTGGAGGTAATTTTGCAAAAGGTGCATGACCGGTGGCTAATTCAATGGCTGTGATACCAAAGCTCCATATATCTGCCTTATAGTCATATCCAGCTTGTTCCATGACCTCGGGAGCCATCCAACACGGCTAAACGGTATAGATAGAATCGTTCTTTAATTAATTTCGACCGTCATGTCATTCAGGGTCTTTTTTTTTTTTCATCTTACTTACCGTACCAACGAATGTTTTACGCACTCCTCTCTCACCACCCGTGTCCATCAGACTGCTTGATACTCCAAAATCAGCCAACATGACCGTTCCATGCTCATCCATCAACAAGTTGCCAGCCTTGACATCACGATGAATGTGATCATTCTTGTGCAGATACAATAATCCCTCCAAAGCTTGTTTGAGAATGGTGGCAATGCTCAATTCATCGAGGCCTTCGCTAAACTGCGTCTTCATGATATCCAAGCAAGAGCCTACATGGATGCATGAGTATTTCTCTTTTTGTATCCTTTTCTCGTGTGTCCCTTTTGTCCCTTTCTCCTTACCCCCAGCAAGGTATGGTGTAACAATATAAAGTTTTGATCCATGAACAAAGGATCCGAGCACTCGTAATACGTTAGGATGCTTTGACAAGGCCATCAAGGTCGTTTCCCGCTATGATAATGATGTACGATGATGAATGAATTCGAAAAGGAATACGTATCACCCACCCACCCACCCACCACTACTTACCCGAAGTTCATCGATCTGATTCCTTTCAAACTTATCCAAATCAATCATTTTCAATGCAACACGAAGATTCAATGGGGTATAAACGGCACTGTACACCACGGCCGATGATCCATAGCCTACATAGATACATGAGGCCCTGAAATTGCATAGATCCAACAAAACCTTACCAATAGGAGCCTTGATGGTGAAATCATCCATATTCCCGCTAATAACGTGGCTGTCGAGGCTGGAAGGAATAGGCGACGTGGGAGTAGAGTGTTCGTGGTGATGACCACTCGTGGTAATCTTTAGACTGGAAAGAATCTCTGCAGCACTGCCAATGGAGCGTTTACTATGGGAATGGCCTCGATGATGACCACCACTGCTGGAACGTGTCACCAAGATAGGGTCGGGTGAAAGCGTACTGGTCGTGCTGACAGTCGTGATAGCAGGTGCGGTAAACTTTTCTGGTGCCTGATCGGTGCCATTGGATCGATTACTACCGTTGCCATCCGATGAAGAAGACGAGGGTTGCTGCTCGTTGTTGCTGGTATCAGTAGAAAGCATAGTAGACAGATATATATAAAAGGGAGAGAAAGAGAGAAATAAAATAGATCGGTGCTCCTAAACGCACGCGTTGGGATATTGCAAACAACAAGTGAATGAGTGAGAGAGAGGGAAGAGAGAAAGAGAGATGACAATGCAATTCTTCCAAAGTGACTCGATTGCTCCTATGTGGGTGTATGTGTCACCTTGACATTTATTAGCATTGCTGCCCTTTCCAGGACGAACGCGGATGAGTTTAGGCGGAGCACACATTCAAAAAGAACAAGCATCCGAAACATTGTTTCTAAAGACAACATTTTGGATGTGGGTATCAAAGTATGACTAATTTCAATCAAGCAAGAATTGGTACATAATGAATTTATGTATACAGTATATCACAAGGAAACAATAAACATACATAAAGCATAAATGAGAGTGTGGTTTGTGAGAGAGAAGGGATTGTTGTCTTCGTGTGAGATTATCCTGCGTTTATGCTGACAAGTAGCATGATATGTATTAAACCGATCACCATGCCCCCACGTCAAGAAGATTCTAAAGCTTATTTGAGACATTTGTCTTCCAACATGTAAAAGAAGCCACTGCATAACCGATCTCTTTTGGCAACGATGGTATTGGCATCGAAAGATCAATTACTTGCAACAGCAGCAGGAATATGCCTTCAAAATAAAACCATGGACCCCAAATTTAAGCGGTGCCGTATCCATGGATACTTCGTTTAGTCGGCTACCCAAGACTTTAGCCGATCTTGAACAGGCGGATGCCGTTGTTTGACAACTTAACCCACGGTTTTCGCATATGAGACATGTCATTGTGACCAGAAAGTTTACCCACTTGACGCATGTATCCATGCACGCAAGCATTTGCTTTGCAACGATCCGAATTTCAATAGCCGTAGACCCTATTTACAGGGTGCATGTATAGGCCTATGGTTCAGCAGTATCATCGGCTAATACTCATTGACGAATTCATAGCAGGACGACCCATATGGGAAGGGGCCATGCTGGGAAAACGGCAGCAGAAGAAAGCAGCGACTGAATTGGCTCAATCTATATGAGCTCAGGCACTAGGAAGTTATACCGCTGACGCCCCGTCTCTTGTACCTGTCCACCATACTCGCTCAAGGCTTTCTTTTTCTTTTTCTCTGGAGAGCCTTCATGGCAACATTGGCATCCTTTTTTGGATGGCGAAAACCATCAAAGAAGGAGCTCCAGAATACCATTACACTTTCTTGGGGAAAACAGCACTATGATGTCTCCTTCAAACGTCAAAATCTCGATCATGTCACTTTGAAAGATCTCAAGCTTCAGTGCAAAGAACTCACTGGTGTCCCTGTGGCCAGTATGAAACTCACAGTCTCTGGAGGCAAGTTTTATTATTATCATTCATTCACTTATATACAAGTATACTCAATAATGCTATAGCTAATCTTAAGGATGATACTGCTTCGCTGGCTAGTTGCGGTATTCAAGGTGGATCCACCGTTATTCTCACGGGTGAAAAAGTCAATGTAGGTCCATGTGTGTGTGTGTGTGTGTATATGATGAAAAGGTAATAATGACTTTTATATGGATGATAGAAACAAGCAGCACAACAAGAAACAGCATCTGGTAATCCTGAAGAGTACGCCTTAATACAGCGCATTGTCAAGTTACTGGATCCTATCAAGGCAACCATGGACGCTGATATCAAAGCATTCAATACATTGGTTCAAGAAAAAAAGAGTCAGGAGGAATCATTGTCCGCTGCCGATAAAAAGATCTTGTATGAAAAAGGCGTCTTCCTTTCTGAAAAGTTGATGCAAGCACTTATTACTCTGGATGGTGTGGAATGCTCTCCCGAATTTCAAACTGCAAGACAACGTCGACGCGAAGGTGTTCGTTTATTACAAGCTTTTCTGGAACGGGTCGATGCAGCAAGGGCTGAAGCAAAACCTCTCCTTCACGCATAGAAGATTTCCTTCCTCACACTCTTTTTTGTCTAGACAATCCACCATCCCCTTTATCGTATGTAGAAACAAAAATACAACACTTTTTTTTATATACCACATTTCCTATCCTTAATGTTTTGCTGAATACAAATAGACATGACCACTATCATCATATACAGCTATAATGTTGGAGAATGGATGACTTGCAATGCCGATCAGCTCCGTATTGTCGCCAACCTTGGTATCACCAGCTAGCTCACCCGAAGCCATACTGAAGCAGGCCATCCTTGAATCTTCTGATATGCCATAAACAAGTTCGCCTTGGGGTGACATTGCTATTGATACATAATCCGATGCCGAGTTGCTATGCTTGTATGACTTGATAATGCGACCATTCATGGTGGATTGTTGGATGCTAGCGCTCTTGTAACATACAGCCAACTGGTCGGGGTGTTTGGGTATGTTCAAAATCCTGTGTACTGGATGATTGGCATTGGATGTGTTGGGTTGTATGGTGTATAAGCAAGAGGCATCTTGGCTATCCCAAATCTATCATTAGGGAGGAAATAAGTATCATGTTAACATTTATACCTTGTAGATCGCTTACCTTTATAGAACCATCACTGCTACCACTGATGACTTTGGTGTTGTCAGTGGAAAAGAGAACGTCATTGACAAAGGATGTATGGCCTTTGAACTCGGTAAGAAGCTTGCCATTGCGGATATCATGTAATTTGACCAATCGATCATAGCTCCCACTCAATACGCACGTGTTGTCTTTGTTGAAGCACACCGAGGTTACACCTTGGCTATGAGCTGGTGAAATCTTGCGTTGACAGGTACCGCTTTGAATTCTCCATATCTATAGAAAGATTACTGGATTAGTCACATAGGCCAAGCTCGGATTGCCATGTGTGTGGGGGGTACTTGCCGCAATTTTGCCATCCGTTGATCCAGATACAAGTTGCTCACTATCCCGACTGAAGGACAAGCATATGACTGATTCATCCATAGCCATCAGATTCTCCTATAAACATGATGTGAGCACCATCCTTCATCCAAATATCCCAAAACTTACGTCATTTTGGTATATCAAATCCTTGCGTAGCTTGCCAGTACGATAGTTCCATACTTCAATAAATCCATCCACAGATCCCGTTACCAAATATTGACCATTGGGTGAGAAGGTGGCACATTCTGCATATGTCTTTTTGCTTGGGAACTATACATACATGGAGAGTGTGAGTGTTGTGAGAAATGCAGGTGAATGTATCATTGTTTACCTTTATGGTTGCATATTTTTCCAAAGCCGGTGCATCCTTTTCTGTTGTTTCAGTGATAGACTTTCTTTCAAAAGGATTGAATCGGGTATCAGGCGAGAGTAGCCCTTGGTGTTGTTGCCATGTAGCTGACTGGCTTAACAAGGTCAATAATCGTGAGCTAGGAACGACAGTGATCTCCGCAACAAGTGCTACGGTGTGTCCATGAGTGAGTGAGTGATCCCCTTGACCTCTCTTTTATATACATACCTTGTGCAATTATTTTCCTGCGTTTTTCTTTGGTCATTCCTTCTGTATAAACATCCTTTGGATCGAAAACAGTGCGTGATAATAAATGCTCAAGTCGAAGATAGCGTTCTGGATGGCGTTGTTTCATAATGTGCATAGGCTCGGTTTGGCGTAAAAGGGTCCTTGCAGCACCAAGTTCTCGCATCTCGCATAGTTCAATCACGACCTGATATAGCTTCGATAAGAAAACAGCACAAAGGATGAAACGCGTGCAAGTAATTATACCTGCTCGTATAAATCGATCAGCTTTCGTGGTGCGATATTAAGGTGTACGATATCCTTGAGCACTGTATCCCATTTTCCTTCGGTGATGTCCTTGACAAATGCACTGCGATTGTCGATCGTGTTCAAGTTCACCATGGTTTCCTCGGAAAGCGTCGCCAGCGATCGATCCAAGTTGGTTTCCTTAAAGAACTGAAGGATAAGGCGAATGACACTAGAAAAGCCATACCCAATGTATTCAATTCGACCATTGCTCTTTTGTCAATAGAATAAAAACGCAACCACACTTACTCTTCAGCTTCAATTTCGACCGACATGTTATAAATATACGAAATGAGAGTAGGGTGTAAAGCAGAAAGCCATTGTGTCGCCTGTTTACTGAAATGTCATTGGGCGAAACATTCTTAGCTCAGCAGAGAAGGATTGTTGAGAGGGGTGGATGAGGGAAAGAAGGGGAGGAGAGAAAAGGTAGTTGGTTGATGCACGCACGCACACACACACTATCCGTTTTTCATCCAACTTTGTAAGCCTTTGCTCATTACTACTACTGCTACTACTACTACTACTACTACACATTATGACATGATGGTGTGTATCGTCGAATGTCGACATCCGGGCCAATGGTGCGCTTAGTGACACATCGGTTGATGCTTCCGAATAGGGTTATTATACTTTTAGACGCATACATGTGAAAAAGCTTTATATCCATATCGAACATGGGCATCAATGCTTATATATACCAATTCTAAAGACATTTCCCATTTTCTATTAATGACAAAGACTAACGAGTGAATAAAAAGACGTTAAAAAACAATCGGCAACATATCAATGATGCATGTCTGCATTGTAACACAGGCGGTGAAACACATATGGGTGCGGCACACTCGCCATTTTTGTTCCAACTGAAAATTGAATTTGACCCGTGAAGGGGGCCAAGTGCCATGCACGTCTGTTTTGATGGATGATAAGAAAGAGCCTGGAGAATACGTTATATTACTATAGAGTGACATGACATCAGGAGACGAATACTTTAGCTAGGATCTTGCTGCAGTTGCTTAATCTAACTATAATCACTCACTCACACACGCCATGGATGGAAAGGCTTTTTGGCTTCTCCTATACTGTCGATGGCGAGTCACAGCTATATTGTACATGATGTGGCAATAACATTCGATCGCTTGTGACAAAAAAATAAAGGCGGGTAGGATATAAACCATCATACAGCGGCATGAACCGAAGGAACGAACGACGACCAGTAGTCACGCCAACTAACGCAATCTACCTTGTGCAAGTGTCTACTATCGTGCGAGAGAGAGAGAGTCTGCACAACCACAACAAACGTTTGGGACCGTTTTTTCCCTTCTCTCTCTTTCTTTGTAGCTGCATGTAAGTTATGCGTTTAGTATGATATGGGAGAAGATGCACCTGCTTTCCAGTGTGAATATTTACATCAAATATTATTGCAAGAGGAAGACACAGATTACCATTTTAGTTATAAACTTTGATGAGGATATGTGTGGGTATGTATGGCAAGTTAGTGTCCTACATATAAATTATAAAATGTCCCTTCATGATGGAGATCTTTTTTTTTCTTTCTTTCACATAAACGGCTCTGCATCGTTTTTCCTCTTCTTTTTTCGCATCATTTCAAGAAGTATGAAGAGATCCAGCTCACGGTAAAAGACACGGCAGCGCAATACACTGTAATCAACCCAGCGTTGACTGACTTTTGACATCAACAACAGCAAGTTGACACGGATCAAAAAGTCATCTCCTTACAGGGTATCCAAGGTTACCAAGCAGCAGCAGCAGCAACAGCACCACCAGGAGCAGCAGCAGCAGAAATTTTATGAGATTGCTCTCAAACGACCCTTGTCATCATCATCGTCATCATCACCGTCATGTCCTCCTTTGTCACCACCCTCATCCATCTCCTCCCCTTCCTCTTCAGTGGCAACACCCTATGATGCCATTGTCTCTGATGACCCACAGGTGCATTTTCTTGCTGACCAGCTCAAACGGCAGCTGTCAAATGCACTTGACAAGGTATCCTCCTCCTCCTCTTCCTCTGAACATGTAGGAAAAAGTGGTGATGGTAATAGTAAACCTTCATTACGGACGTCATCTTTATTATCGACAACAACACCACCTGACCTTGTTAGTGATGATGTGGGTGCTCCTGCTGCTGCAAGCCATCGGCGATTACACAATCTGGATCTCTTGAAGCAATACCTCATGTTTGTCGCACAAGAGGCTTCTATTGACATTCAGCACGACGACGACGACAACAACAACGATGGCTGTGGCGAACGAAAAATCGTGATTGGTATTCCAAACGAGAACCATCAAATACATCCTGGAGCACGTTTAATTGAGAGTTATGTTCATGGTCAATCGAAAATGACTACTGTGATTGAAGGTAACGTTTTATTTATAATGTATGTGTATGTGTGTGTGTGTGTGCATCCCTGCTGACCCCAAAGTACATCTAACTATAGGACTAAATAAGGCGTCGTCTTCTCACACTGCACCAGCACCAAAGCAACAACAACAACATCGTCGTCGTCGACGTAGTAGTAGTAGCCGTCAAAAGCAAAAATCAAATGCCGTCCAATCTTCTTCTGCTGCTTCAGCAGCAGCGACAGCGGCGGCGGAACCAACCCGCATGATCAAGTGTATTTGTGATACACCCAACGAAGGTTTTGGCGCCATGGTCCAATGTGACGATTGCCATCGCTGGTTGCACTTGGAATGCCTGAAAATGACCAATGAGTTTGCTCATCAAGAGAACTTTGCATGTCCTCAATGCTTTGTCTCCAATGACACCCTGGGTCGTCGTAGTCGAGTGAGCTCAAGTATCACCTGGCGTTATGCTGCTCGTAGAGAAAGTGAACGTATGGCTGCTGCAATGGATATGGAAATGACCAGTGATGAAGAGGAAGAGGTACAAGACCAAAAAAGCTGCAGCATGAGCTGTTGCGATGACAACGACGATGACAATGATACGGATTTTGGTACGAGTAGCTCTGAAGCAAGTACACCAGAGTATTACGTACAAGCTCAAGAGGGTGCATCTCGGATGGATTATTTTGCACCTCATGCCTCGGATGTCTTTTTATGTGAAAGCTCGTACGTCTTTGTTTTGTTAAAGATGCTCATTTACACCTTGCTCACATTGTGTTACAGGATCCATGGCCCCACCACCATCTCCCCGACTACTATCACTACAGACGCTTTGCCTTCGTCTCTATGCACACAAGACTTACTCGAATTCTCCTTTGATACCGGCCCCTTCTGGAAACCCATACTTTGATTATTACTTACATGCATATATAGCCACTGCACAAAAAAAAACTTTTCATTGTACATATATCCTTTCTCTCTCTCTCTCCCCCCTTACAAAAAAAAAAAGTCGTACCATTGTTCTCTTTTGCCCCCGATCTTACTTCCTTCTTTGTAATATACAGATAACATTTCTTATATATACACATATTCTTTACTTTTTAAAAGGACAAGCGACAGAGCTTCTTATAAGGTCGGAAGGAAGCCGAGCTAAACACATCTTTATTTGCGCAGCACATCCCACGTGTTATTGCCAAATCCATATGCTTGACGCGGGGCGTATATATATGTTACCATGTTGTCAATAGCATGTTGGTTCGCTGCAGCAAAGTAATAAACGAAAATTCGTGCTCATAGTAGTAACGAGATATCATTCTTCTTCTTTACTGCACTCCATTATCCTCTTTGTCATTGTGACCATTTTATAACATCGCACCATGTTTTTAGTGCAAATGTTGTGTGCCTTTGCTGGTAACTGACATGAGAAAAGTTGTACAAGTATATTTCATTCGCATATAAACTCTGCCGGTGGTGTTCAGCGATGGCTGGCTGGTATCACTGCTCACATGGCGATTTTACTCACGGTGATTTCCATCCTTTTTCACTATGGAATGTAAAAGGAGGGAGAGAGAGAAAAATACCTCTTTGTCCCTCAGTATATCCAGGAGCCATCATAGGTGCGTAGTAGAAATGCTTTTCCGACCAAGGAGCAACACGATTTCATTAATCGTTCGCATCCGCTCAACTCCCCGCATTCCATCATGGTAACACAATAAGGCATGCACACTGCAAACAATAGGAAAAGAGCAATCTTTGTTATCATGTGAAAATCCCTACTTCATATAAAGAGCATACAGCACCCTGGGTGATATTACATCTTTACCCTTTTTTCTTTTTTTCCATTTCTTGCATCATCATTATCATGACCACCCATCAAGTTGCTGGTTTTGCCTTGTCTGAGGTACTATTATATACTACGATATCCATCATCGTGATCGGGGAAAAGAAGGTCGTCGGCTGACATATGATGCCATCATCTAGTCTCCTTTGATATCCACTTTGGGTGTAGAAGAACTTGTCAATCGAGCCACACAACAAGGAAGCTTTCTAGCTGAATTGCTCAAAATGCTTGACCCACAAAACATTGCAACCAATGAAACAGCCAAGGTAAATAAAAGTGGTTTTCGAGATAGGAAGGGAAAAAAAAGGAGGATGCCCACACGAAACGTGATTGTGTTTGCAGGATGCATATGAAGAATGTGTCAAGCTACGATCTCATATCTCTGAACAATTGTGGGTTGTATGCGAAAATGAAAACGTTACGTCTTTGGAAACGACTATGGAATCCCTTGCTCGTGTATGTGCTCGATATGAGTTTTTAAAAGACGTAGCGGAAGGTGATTGGTAGGTATGCATTTATCCTGATAAATAAGATCATTGACGCCATCCATCCATAGGGAGATTGTTGATCATCGCGTGCCAATTTGTTGAAATAAAGAGGGAATAAGAGCAAAGATGATGTGTGTGTGTGCGCTGAGTTGAGATATGAATGGATGGCCAATGGCCATGTTCCCGGGCCGACGTCACCCAGCGTGAAAAATTCGGGAAAAATTGCGTGTATCATCACTGGTTGTCGGTAAACACCTCTCTTTCGCCGGACTATTTCTTTTCGTACGGCTCGAACTCTTACCGCACACTGCTTGCCGACTCTTGCTAATCCTTCATCAACGTGCTTTGATCTCGGGCATCCTGCAATACTATACATTTTTTTTCTCTCTCTCTTTTTTTTCTTCTATCCCCAAAAGAAAACGAACGATAAACGAATGGAACCAAACGCTTCTCCTCACCAGGACACTTTTCGGATGCAACCTGCCACGAACAACCCAGTTGGCAGTAGCAGCAACACCACACCTGGAAGAACTGCTGCCACTGCCACTACTACTACAAACAATGCTGGTGGCGGAGGTGGTGGAGTCAACCATGATGATTGTATTTTTTTATCACCTACGCTTGCGGATATTCTCAGTGATGATCGTATTCTTCGATTTTATCAATGCGTCAAGGATATCAAAACACAACGATCACCAATGCAAACAGCAGCCATGTTTTTCGCTTTATGCCACGCTCTAGGCGACAATGTGACATTCCTCAAGCTGCCTCATATGCCCAAAGTCATGTTTCGACAAGAGCAACAAGTGTATGCAGTCAATGTAGGTGGCACACAACAAGACATGTTTTCAGCAGCAGCAGCACCACCCACACCCTCCCACAGTAACGATTCGTTTACTTTTCCACATCATCATCCTTCTACAGTTGAATCAAATCTTTTTTCAGCCGCTGCTGCTGCTGCTGCGGCTGCTGCTGCTGCTGCCGGTGCAGAAGGATCACCGCATCAATTGCTTCAGGCGGCATTAGCCTCGGTATCATCACCGGCTACAACAGCCGAAACCAGTAGCGGCGTGAAACGAAAAGGACATGGTGATAAGGAACCAGTGAAACGTGCCAAAAAAGCGAGTCCACGAGATAAGGAATACAGTGTTCGACGTACGTATGGGTGCACATATGTATATATAGGATCCTCACACTTTTCTTATGTAGGTAACGAGATTATTCAAGATTTACTCAAAGTGTCCGAGGCCGATCTTTTTCACCAGGCCAATATGGTGGAGGATGATGTCAAGATGATTATCCAGGAGCAAGAGAAAAACACAAAGTACGCACAGATGTCCCCCTTGCATCGATTTGCCACTTTTGCGAATCTGCCCGCTCATTATGATTGCGACTTTGCACCCAAGAACGCTGGGGTTTATTTCAACTATGAATATTTCCAACTCTTCCTTGCGTACCGTGATCTGGAAGCGGAACGACAACGACAACAACAAGATACCAACAACAATGATCCTCGACCTGTCATGGTCCAATGCCGTGCCGATATTGAAAAGGTGCTTGTCAATACCAACTGGGAAGCGATTCGTCGACGATTGACGATTGGTGAACGCATTTTCCAAGTATGTGGTATTCTGAGTCGTGGCTTTCTACTTCTCAGCAAGCAAGTGTCTGGTCGTAAATTGCTCCACAACTTTAATACCGGTGAATGGACCGAATTCATGCGTGAATTTCAACGCCCCGAGAATCAAACTCTGTTACAAACCTTACAAACAAAATACGATCCTAAACGATTGTATGCTGCAACACCATCCGTACCGCATCAGCATCATCAGCAGCAGCCTACTACTACGGTTGTACATCAAGCATCAACACCCATGGGTGTAGTATCATCATCATCATCATCTTCTGATCAACCACAACAACAACAACAACAACAGGCAGCACCATCCTCCTCCTCATCAACGACAACCCCCTCTTCTTCTTCACAGCAACAACAACCACAACAACAATCTGCAAGCCCAATGATCCATTCCAACAATAATGATGCATAAAAGAAAATGTATACAGTTAAAGACCAATAAAAAAAGCAATTTGCTCTATGCTATTCAAGTGCTTTTATGGGTTGGCTTGTAAATGTAAGGATCATGCACCGTGCTGTGTTTTCGTGCAACCATAAACGGCATTTGATTTACGGGTTGTTGCGTGTCAAACTTGTTGTTTCTTTGTTCAGCTCCCTTGTCCACATGCGACATTTCGGCAACCTCATTCTACGACGCGCCTTTGTTAGCAAGGCTGCAAAAGCACGACGGCCATCAACGGCACCCGTCATACCCACCATGCGTGATTACCAACGTGAATGCGTCCAGATCTGTTTGGATTCCTTGGCACAGGGCGCTCGTAAACAAGTGGTGTCTTTGCCTGTAGGTGAGTCCTATCCAGGATGTGTTCTTCAGCCTTTTCTTTTAACAAGTCGCTCTCTTTTTAGGAAGTGGGAAAACGGTAATGATATCCACATTCAAGATGCATCGTGGTGATGATGATGGTGATTGACTGAAAAAAGTGGTATAGGTGGTGATGGCCAATCTTATCGAGCAAGTGCCTAATCCGACTCGACTGGCGACCAAGACTTTGATATTGGCTCATCGCACTGAACTTTTGGAGCAAGCCAGCAATCAAATCATGCGATTTCATCCATCATGGGTAAAAGGGAGAGGATCAGGGAGCCTTGACAACATCCATACTGATACGCTTGTTATTTAGAATGTGGTGATTGAGCAAGGCAAACGAAAGCCAGATATTGATCAAGCCAATGTCGTGGTTGCATCAGTGCAAACCCTTGGAAGAGATGGTTCCTGTCGTTTGGAAAGATACGATCCTAATCAATTCAAAACGATCGTGATTGATGAGGCAAGTGGATGGGTAATATGATTATACACTTTACTGATCCTCCTCCTCCTATTTTAGGCCCATCATGCAGCAGCCAAAACCTATTTAAGGATCCTCGATCATTTTGGTGCATCCGATCCCGATTCGCATATCTTTGTTTGGGGTTGTTCAGCGACTGTGAGGCGACATGATGGTCTGGCATTGGATGGTGTGTTTGACGATGTATCTTATCATATGGATCTTTTGCAAATGATTGAATCAGGATGGTAAGTTTTGGGCTATATGGAAGTATTGTGGATAAATGATTGACATTTCCTTTATTACATACAGGCTATGTCCTCTCAAGGTCACCACAGTGCAAACAAGCGTTGATTTGAACAATGTATCCATACGCAATGATGACTTTGTGCAATCGGAGCTCGCACGTGTCGTCAATACTGAGCAACGTAATAAGATCATTTTCGAGAGTTGGAAGAAATATGCAAGCCATACCCGATCCGCCACTCTGGTGTTTGCCGTGGATATCAATCACACACTCGCATTATGTAATGTCTTTCGTGAGCAAGGGATTGACGCCGAATACATTACCAGCAAAACATCCACCACCCAACGAGCTGATATTCTTGCACGCTATCGGAACGGTGATTTCCCTGTCCTTGTCAATTGCGGTACATTTCAACTTTTGCTGAAAACAACATCATAGCCCATAAAACTAATGCAAGTAAGGTATATAGGCATCCTGACAGAAGGAACCGATATTCCTCGTATTGACTGCATCCTGATGGCTCGACCTACTCGCTCAAGTGTACTCTTTCAACAAATGTTTGGCCGTGGCATGCGTCTTTATCCGGGAAAAGAAGATTGCACCGTGATTGATTTTGTGGATAATTTCGAACGAGCCGGTCGTGCAGGTCTGGTGACGTTTCCTAGCTTGATGGGTCTTGATCCACGACAAGTCGTTCAAGGTATAGGCCGTTGTCTTTGTGGGCGTGGATATTTAAGAATTAACCGGATCTTATAGACGAGAGTTTATTGATAATGGAACAACGAGCTGAAGAACAAGAACAAGAGCAAGTACAAGTACAAGAAAATCCAAACCATGGTAAGCATAATTTGGAGTGCTCGCATACCATTATACTAAAACTATCATGTCCGTAGGCATTGACATGGATGCTATTCGACTCAAGATTACCGAATATGATGACCTGAATGAATTTATCACCGAGGCTTCACTATCACCAGAGCTACGAGACATTTCAGCCAACAGCTGGGTCACAGTGGGCGAGGATACATGTGCGTTACATATTCTTGATCTTGGGACGGTGGTATTGAAACGGGATCCTGAGGATGGTAAGTAGTAGGAAATGATGATGGAGAACACCTATTGACAAGTGGATGCTGGTGTCACAGGGATCTGGCGAGGGAAAATGAAACGTACCAGGAAAATCCAACGAGCATCAGAGGAAAAGAAACAGGCTGTGCATTGTCGAGCTCAATCTATACCCTTGGCGTGTGATACACGAACGTCGGCTATTCAAGCTGCAGATACCTGGCTTAATCACGAATATCGCAAACACAAGCATCTCCTCCATCGAGCCAAGCGTAATGCTGCGTATCGTTTCAAACCAGCGACCAAAGCACAATTGGAGTACTTGTCTAAAAGGTTCAATGTACAACCAAAAAAGAAACTGACCAAAGGCCAGGCGATGGATCTTCTTTTACGGTTATCGAATGGGCAAGGCAAGATATGGCGTCATACACGTGCACAAGCTATGGAACAACGACGTGCCACACAAAAACAAAAAGAGTCAGCTGTCCTGCGCAGGCGCAATATAGCAGTATAATGTCTGGACATAAATTTATGTATATGAAAAAAAGTAGTGATGGTGGTATGGAGTGTAGTAATGTACTTTAACAAGTGTGTGAGGAGGTGTAGTATGAAAGATGCAAAAGTGAATGAGGTGATGATTTAAGGCTTTTTGGAAGCTGCTGCTGCTGTTGCTGATGTTGCTGCTGCACCATTACCACCAAAGAGACGAGGAGCGTATCTATGCCAACCGAGTTGATGGATCTTGCGAACAAAGGCTGGGGTGACAGCTGCAGTGACAGTTACTCTCAATGGCAAAAACAAGGTTTTGTGGATGCCATAGGCCAACAAAAAGACTGAAGCCAATGATGGTTGTTCCTTGGTTTCCAATTGTTTGTTGCTATCCTCCGTCTGCTGCTGTTGTGGTTCGGTCTGCTGTTCTTGCGCGGGTGTTCGGTTCAACCACTTGTTGACTGTTTTCATAACATCGTCTTCCAATCGCTTGACCTGATCTTGACCCACCCACTGGATCCCGGCAAATGCAATACCCAAGTCGACCATGCCGATACCGAGATAGACCAAGACGCTTGCTGCACCATACTTTTGTGCTAGTTCCTTGAGTTTACCCACTTTGGGAGCTGCCTTGTCTTTGGCTTGTTGTTTAAGTCGTTGCGAAGTAGTAGTGGGAGGAGTGGTGTTGGTGGCGGTGGTGTACAAACGAGAACGCGAAGCGCTTTGAATGGCAGCTCGACGAATAACGTTGACAAATGACATGGTGTGTATGTGGGTGTGTGCACGTAAAGGGTGGCGATACAAGTGAAAGAAAAAAAAGAGTATAGATGTCTTTGTGTGTTGGTTGGTGTCTGTGCCCTGGCGGTTTTAAAAAACAGGCCCTCAATTTCCGACGAGGAAGCTTTGACGCATCCCGGCTCCGAGCTTATTCCATCAGCCGATCCCTTCAAGTAGCCGAATTGCCCTTTGTAGCAAATGCTTATGTGGCATAACCCATGATTGTCAATACACTTTATCCTCTGTCACACATACCTCGTATTCACTTTTTGCATAATTGCATTCATTCAGAGGCGACATTTTAGCCTAGAAAAAACGACTTCCTTTGTCCCTTTCCTTAATGATGCGCTTGTAGATACATATAAACTCGACACTTGGATTATGAAACATTGTGTTTATTCTTATGGGGTGTAGGGGTCGACATAGGATATAACAGCATCAATCAAATGGGAATCGCTAATCGTATCTTCATTGCTTTGTCGCTTGGGATAAAAGGGATATTGTATCGCTCGTAATCCTTGGCCAAGATAGAACGTTATCCACAGGAAGCCATCGGTTGTACGCACTCAATGGGGTTGTTCCAATCGCCAATAATGATAACCGCAGTCAACTTGGTTCCTGATTCCTATCCACGATCACCCCTCGTTAAAGACACATTCCTGCAGGGTCCATGTTCATCCTCTCCTTTGACAACATTACCCGAATAGTTTTCTTGAGCCCACCACGGTAACTTGAAAGAAAAAAAAGTCTTAATCTCAAGGCCATTTGGATCATATGTCCCAATTTACTTACCATACTGTACGGCTTGTGTCGATCTTGTTCAAAGCATAAACTACCACTAAGCAGCCTATCTATCCGAGCCATCAATGTAGGGTGGATCACAAAGAGACCTAGTAAAATGAGTCAAACGAGACATCCTAGCCATATGTTAATATAGCATACCTATCCATACAACCCGCTAAGTACACGTATCCTTGAATAAATATTGTCGAGATATGCAAGAGCAAAAGCGTCCTTGGCAAATGACAATGTGTGTCGGCACATTAGCCCTTATGACATGGCCAAGCAGTGTAGCTTTTGAATTGAGCGATTATGGTCTTGACAATGCGTCGCCAGGTTGATAATGCTGCTTCCAGAGACTGGGTGTCCAGGATTGTGCGTGAGTGGAAGAAGGATAATCCGGTCCCTGTTTCATCCACCGACGGCATAAGCGGTTAGTGCATGGAATGCGTCCAGACGAAGTACAGTATACACCTATAAAAACTTTTTTATGGATCGGTGCCTTGGATACCAATTGCTGGTCCCCATTCGATGATCGTTTATGGTTGAGAAACATCCATGACGCATCCTAGGAACACACGCATACACCCATGACAAGAGATTAATGCTGCTGGAACGAATCAAGTACTTTTATCCACGTGGTGCGTGGGAAGCTAACAATGTTCACGGGTAATGCAAAGTGCATCATTGGTGCAAAATAAAAAATTGCATGTGTCTCATCTTTGAACCATTGTCTCCATGTTGTATGGGTAGGTTTTCCAAGTCGTTTGTAGTTGTATGTAACAACCTGAGTCATTTTCATCGTCACGGTGACTCATGTACTATGGCACTTTGAAGCAATAAACTACGATTTGTACACCCTGAGAAAATCCGAGAAGCCACACTTTCCATGCATTGCCACACAAACACACGCAAAAAGGAAATTTCATCCAATTCAAAAGAATGACATGCTAAATCAAGCAGGATTGGTATTGTAATAGGGGGGCATGGTGTAAGAGTAAGAGTATCTATGTACACAGCAATCATCGTCGGTATTACCGGATGATGAGGGAGGAAAAAAAGTGTGTTTGTGGCTAACAAGGTTGTTGTTGTAGTTGTAGTGCGAATAATGATGATGATGGTGTTACAAGTGTGATGGGGGGTATGATAAGAGGCGCACGCGCGCGACACCTGTTTACGCAGCAACATGATAATCCTGTTGTTGATGATGTTCTTGTTGTTTCCGTTTTTGACGCCAGTAGTACAAAAACTGACAAAAGATGGTGAAATCAAATGTCAAAGTACCTGCACTGCCGATCAAGTAAGGTACTGCTTCCAGAAGCGATTCACGTGTGTTGTTTGGATTGAGAAGGATGCTGGATGTGTATGTCAAGTTGCCACTAGCAGCAAAGGCGAATAAAGCAGGTGATAAGCCGTCAATGGAACGACGACGGTAGTTTTTAACGATCTGGGGAATACGAGACAGAAGATAGAGTGCTGTACAAATCCATGCAAAGAAACGACCAATGATCAAAGAGTTGTCAGCGACGAGAGTGTACCAATCTTCTTGTTGGGATGATGATGCAGCAGCAGAAGATACCAATGAAGCGGCTGGTAATCGAGTACCAAAAAGAAACAGTACCATCAACACGGTCTTTTTGGTCTTGTCATCGGTGTTGTTAAGCGTGTACCATTTGCTAGGTGAAGAAGACGCTGAATAAGGTGCCAGCTCATCATCCAGGGTCTTGAGTGGAGCAGGCTGTTGACCTTCAATCAAAAGTGGAGTGCGAACAGATGGATGCTGAAACACTTTGGATAGTGGGTCTGTGTGCGGTGATTGTTTGTTTGTGGAGAGGCGATGTTTGTTGCGTCTACGTTTATCGCGGGAGTTGTAATAGATCCACTGGCAAAGAAGGCAAACGTCGATTGATACGAAATAGATTCCAAGATAGCGCTGAAATGGCAGCTGACCAGTCAAAATACATCCGATTAGATTGGCTGCATCGCCTATTTGAGAAAGTATAAGCTTGGCGTATTCTTCAACGACATCATA
Source organism: Lichtheimia corymbifera B2541 (assembly GCA_000697475.1). Taxonomy (NCBI): domain Eukaryota; kingdom Fungi; phylum Mucoromycota; class Mucoromycetes; order Mucorales; family Lichtheimiaceae; genus Lichtheimia; species Lichtheimia corymbifera. Next base: position 163,261 of record JNEU01001161.1, read on the forward strand.
ATAACCCCCCCCCCCATCTCGCATCGAAATGTCACCTGCCTGCAAGCCATATTGATAAGAAATTGATACTGAGTGATTCTGCTGAACCCACTTTGTAGTTTTCAATTACTTGGCTATAACAAACACAAAATAAGTTTAGCTGTTATAATACATATATTCACAGTATCGACTTACGGTATCTGGGCATTTAACCAGCAAAAGATGGAAGCATAGCCAAGGAGAACGCTGACGGCTTCTTGTGTGCTATATACACAATCCCCAAAGATGAACTAGTAGGATGATGTGTTATGACTTGAATTGTTTGAAAGAAGGATATGGACATACGTGTATCCAATGTATATAGTTTTCGGAGGGAATGCATTGAGTCATGAGCGGTGGGTGGTGGTGACAGCGATGAAGAAAAAGAAAATAAAAAGATATGCGGGGTGATGCATGCCGGTTTTTATAGTCATCGGGAGACAGCGGCAATTTTCTATCGCTTTAGCACAGCTATCTGAGTGGGGGGGAGGGCTAAAAAGATACAGGATTTACCACTTTGGGCGATTCAGGGACATGAATGATATCATTGGTGTCTGATTACCTTGAATTCCCCACCGGATCAGCCTCGTCTCGTGTCCCATTTATTGCATCTGATATAGGATCGTGGTTCACCTCGGTCGTGACCGTTAAAGCAGCATGATGATGATGCTATGCAATGTATGTGTGTGGGGAGATCGTGTCACTCTGTGGGTGGCATCTCGTAAGCTTACGCAATGGCTGTGTATGGTGTAATAAATAGCATATAATATGGACCCCCTTAGCATCATGCAGTGTCATGTGTGTGTGTGTGTGTGGATCTCTTTGGCCTTAATCCTGGGTACGAATCTGTTGTGAACAAAGGGGATCGGACCAATCAACAATCCTAATGGTGCATAGCCAAGCATGTGTGTTCTCCGCCCACCCCGTTGTGTCGCGTGTACCACTTCGGCCCGGACTTGTTTGTTCGGCGGTTCCCGTTTATTCTCCTCTCCCTCTCCCTCATTCTCATTGGAGTAAGCACATTGTCAACGCTTTTTCTCGGCAGTCTGCGCGTTCACTGTGTCTTGATTCAACTGCGATCCCACTTTACATGTCGCTAAAGCGCAAATTCCAACCAGCTTTTTTTGAAAATAATATCACCATGGGAGCAAAGCAAAGCAACATGTCAGCAGCACAAAAGCAACAATACCATCCAGCACAAAAGCGAGCTAAACCACGATCCTCCTCCACAGCAAGTAATACAGCAGCAACACGCCATAACAACAGACCAACTCAACCTGTTGCAAATCCAATGTAAGTTGACAGCCATGTGTATATCCATGTTAATATTCAACCTACAAAAGTCCACAGGTAATCTATCTCTATTACGACGACGATGCGAGACATACAAACGACTTATCCGCATCTAGTTTGATGAACAACAATGTCGTCTCCTCTTTAAGAAATATGCTGATCCAGACACGCCAAACACCATTTCCCCTGAAGGAATGCAACGTTTCTTTGAAGATTTAGGATTATCAGTGGAGGATGTAAGTTGTTGATGATATTCAAGAGAAGATTCAAGGTTACTAAGAAAGAATGTAGGTTCTTGTGATTGCATTTGCTTGGAAGATGAATTTGCAGACAATGGGTAAATACAATGGGAGCTACCTTCAATTCGCGTTTAACCTCCCATCCACATATTAGGTTATATCACAGAGGATGAATGGATGCATGGAATGAGGGAACTAGGGTAGGTTATTTTACATACGTGCCGGCCTTTGGAATTGACAGGGTCCCCCTTTCTATAGTACCGATTCCATTGAGAAACTTCAAGCCAAGCGTCCTGAATTAGAAAATGTACTGAATGATGCGGAACAAATGAAGGAAATGCATCGCTACACTTTTGGATATGCAAAGAACAAGGACCAAAAATGCATGGATGTTGAGGTATGTATCCTATGAATGAGATAACGATGGATGCTCATGGTTATATTCTAGGTTGCCTCTGCTTTATGGTCTATGCTATTGGGTCCCAAGTTCCCAATCGTTCATGATTTCCTGACATTCTTACAGGTAATTTGTGTGGGTGAGCCACTCAACGGATGTAGTTTAACCTTGTTTTTCCTTTCCGGGGGTGCGATAGGAAAAATGTCCAGTCCGGGTGGTCAATCGTGATCAATGGCAGAGCTTTTTAGAATTTGCAGCAACCGTGTCGCCTGATCTATCCGACTATGATGAAACATCCGCATGTAAGGAGATAAAAGGACGTGATGGCTTGCATAATAGTGATTGATCGATGATTATTAGGGCCTGTATTATTTGACGAGTACGTTGAATGGAAGCGAGAACAAGCATAATAATTCATTTTGTATTCCCCTCCCCCGGTCTGGAGCACTTTCAAGTTACCCCCTCTCCCCACCCCCCATTTCTCATCTTTTTCATATATAAAAGTGGAATGTGATTATAGAATTATATGCTGTGTTTATACTGGAGACGACTATGCTTCTTTACTAGTGTCGGATCCGATCCGCCGCAGCTTTCGGACATGAGCCGAGTATGGTTTTTGTTTGTGCTACCTCTTTGTGCCAGAGCCCAACTGTGCATGATTGTTGTTATCACACAATGAAAGTTTATTTCTAATGGAGAGTAAAATGCGTGCATAATGAGGAAAAAGAACAGTGATGGAATGAAATAATGGATGCGAATTTATAATTAGACAGCGACGTTTCGTACAACATCGTCAATGGCCTTGGCAAAGTAATCGATATTGCGTGTAGAAAGACCAGCCATGGAAACACGACCATTGTCAGTCATGTAAATGTGATATTTTTCCTTGAGCACCTTGACTTGGGGAGCTAAATACCATATAAGTCTCGCATCTTTTATACGTTTTGATTCCTTTTCTTTTTACCTTTCAGGCCAGTGAAGGAGAACATGCCAATCTGATCAGTGATATGATTCCAAGTGCCAGGCGTACCCAAGGCGACCAAACGTTCATAAAGAGCCTTACGCATGGTAATGATGCGGTTGGACATGTATTGAAGGTTTTCTTTCCACTCGGCGTAAAGGGCTGGATCGTTGAGGACGATATCGACAATGCGAGAACCATATGCAGGAGGATTTGAGATTTCAGCGCGTTGAAGCTTTTCAAGTTGTGAAAGAACACGTTGCTTATCGGCAGGAGATTTGCTCACCACGGTCAAATTGCCAGCACGTTCACCTATAGAAAGCCTGTGGTTACTACTTACTATTCCCAATATCACACACACACACACACAGACACACATACCATAAAGACCAAAATTCTTTGCAAAAGATTGAGCAACGAACAATTCAAAGCCTTGATCAACAAAGTAACGTACAGCCCAAGCATCACGGTCCAAGTCACCCGATGCAAATCCTTGATAAGCACAATCAAAGAATGGGAAATGATCCTTGGCCTTCATAACCTCTGCAATACCCTTCCACTGTTCAGGCGTAGGATCCACACCGGTGGGGTTGTGTGCACATGCATGAATCAAAAAGATACTGCCATTGGGAGCATCACGCATACATTGAAGCATGCCTTGATAATTCAATCCTCTAGTCTCTGGGTCCCAGTAAGGATATTCTTCGACTTGAAAACCAACACCTCCAAAGATAGCACGATGATTGGCTACATGTATAAAGAATGCATTAGCAAATCCTGTTCTGCTGCCTACTATCCATTCCTATGAAACACATGCTTACCCCAAGTAGGCTTGGAAATATAGACTTTGCGACTCTTGGTGTAGTATTGAGAGAGGAAAGCAGCGCCTGTGTGATTGGCACCAGTACCAGAGATGGTTTGCACACCACCCACACGGCCTTGTTGAATAGCAGGGCTGTTTTCACCAAGGATCAACTTGCTGGCAGCTTGAGTGTAAGAGGGTGTGCCTGCAATAGGAAGATATTCATGGTCGAGGTTGGGATCATTGAATAAGATAGCATCTGCCTAAACCATATGCAATCGTATATTAGCCCTCGAACATAATACCACTACCAGTAAACAATACCTTTTTCACAACAGGAAGAACATAAGGCTTGAGCTCATCGGTACGGAATGCGCCAACGCCAACGTTGATCTTTTGTGGGTGGGTGTCAGCCTTGTAACCAGCTGTCAAGCTGAAGATCACATCGGCAGGTGCTTGGGGCACATTTTGGAACACTATGCAATCGCGTCTCAATATGCAATTCGGTTGTACATTGTGTTGGCTATGCTGTCTTCTTTACCCGACATTTTGGAATTGTCCAAGTGAGCCGAAATCTGACCGAGACGTTGAGAGGAGGAGGTGGTGTTGGGCATGTTTTCTGTTTTTGAAACTTGGTCGAAAGAAAGATTGTTTGTTATGATAGAAAGGAAAGGATAAAGAGTCGTTGGGTTTGCTTTTGTATACTCGAGTCAAACGGGTTTATTACATGATTATCATATGAATGCCTCCACCCCATTCGCTGCGCTGTCAACATGTTACCGTAGTAGCACATATTGCCTACCCAACGTGTGAAAACAACCACGATCAGAGCACCTTATTTGGGCGTCGTATTACTCATCCCGATAAAACTCCCCATTACCAAATGTTTCTTTCACCTTAGATAAACGCTCACTATGTGTGTGTTTCTTTGTAGATTTTCCCTGGTTTCGTCCCACCCATGTACCACATGGTTCGTCCATATCGCAGGTTCGATGCATGAATATTCCTATACACCATCCTTTTATATTCATCGTCAGCTCTCGGGGATGGCAATTATCATGTCTTCTCAATAATGCCTTCAATTGTGCCGTATCAACCATAATAAATCACGCAGTTGTTTTTTTATTGATAATGGAACAAAGATATCCCATATTAAGCGTGGTAAGCTCACGTGAGGACTTTTTTGGTTGGAGGTAGAACAATTAACCGTGGCACGAGACACGCCCATCTAATGACCCATCCAAAAACATGCCCCTCCTTTATATTCCCGTCACTCACCACCACCACACACCAACCGCAGCAGCAGCAGTCGTACCTTTTGGGGTTCCACACTGGTGCAACAATGAGGAGTGCAAGTGGCCGCATCATCAATCACCATTCATCTCCTTTCTTTTCCTTTTACGGTCACTGCATAGTCACGTCCAGTCGCACACGAGCTGAGAAGGAAAAGGGGGATGGAAATAGCAAAGTGTATGCGTATGCGTGTGTGTGTGTGTGTGTGTGTGCATGTACGACATCCTTTTTGTTGTTGTTGTTGTTGTAGTGGTAGTAGTCATTCCAAAATGCTCTGCACTGCACAGATATATATATACAATCAAAGAAAAGAGAAAAAGAAAACGCAAGGAGTACTTACATCCTAGACGGAATCCATTTTTATTTGAAAAGCACACGCTGGGGAGGTTTTTTCTTGTTGTTGCTTCTTTTGAAGGTAGCCATGCAACAAGGTATACCACTTATCAAAGGTCGGCTTACTGATATGCAGCTTGTAATCAATCAAACGCAGGAATGCCAATTCGGCGGTGTTGACTTCTTTAAGATCCAATCCCGCAATCTTGGCCCATGCTCTGTTGCGATAGTTTTTATCTTGAAGATACTTTGAAGCCACCATCAAAGAGGCAAGAAACATACGTCGACCACATAGCATCATGTCTTCCATACGATCTCGATTCTTTTTCGCACCAACATGACCACTGCTGTTGTTATCACGCGGAGGTGAAAGTGGCGGTGATGGCGGCATACGATGGCGGGTTTGCAATCGATCATGGACACGTTTCTTGACTCGAAACAGATAAAACAAGCTGATCTGCAATGTGGAATAGGTCGCTTTGGAACGTTTCAAGATTTCATGAATAAAGTTGCGTGTAGACACCACTTTTGAATCTCTGGCAGGGTTCCAAATAGAATCAATAATCTCGGCAGACACGTCTAATAAATAGACTGATATTAATGACAAGCCTGGTCATCACCATTGTTATTTTTTTACACTCACCAACCAGCTTATCAATCACGACAGTGCGTTCTTGTCGTGTCGAATGCAGAAATTGCCTATATTTCTCACATGGCTTTTCATCATCTTCAGGAGTGACCGTAGTAGAATTGGTAGCTGCTGAGGCAACAGAAAAACTGGTATTGCTGCTGCTGCTGCTGCTGGTCGAACTGCTACTGACACTGCTAAGGTCGGATGGCATGCTTGAAAGCGCAAACGGTGGTTGCTGTGGCGGTGGTAGCTGTTGCAATGGCAACGGTGGTAGTGGTTGTGATTGTTGTTGTTGTTGAAGCAAATGGAGTGGATATTGATAGCTACCATGAGTAAGCGAGTAAAGACTAGGATCCGTAGTAGAATTCAATGCAAAAGTCGTGGTTGTTGTGTGTGGGTGAGTAACAGTAGTAGTAGTTGTAGTAGTTGTCGTGGTTGTCATGGAAGGCTGGAAACAAGGGTGGTAGTACGACCCCGGGGCCGTAGCCCTCGTCGTTACGGAGGTTGTAGTGGGATCAAAAGCTGGAACATGAACATCAGATGTGGTCATTGGTTAGTTGGGAGACAAGGGTAATTCGATGGATGTCTTCAATAGATTGGGAAAGAAAGGAAACTTATTGGCACATTGGGTAATGGAGAGTGTGTGATGAATAGAAACAAGTGAAACGTTGAGTAGTGTTGAAAAATGGCTGAGAGAAAGATTTACAAGAAACGTTGGATGGAAAAGTGCATATCAATAAAGGTGGTAGAATGTGGTTTGTGTTGCTGTTATTCACGCAAGTGTTGAGGACTGAAGGCTGTGGTTGTTGAAGCGATAAGGTCGTGCAAGCACTTGAAAGTAAACTGAAAGGGAAAAAGAGAACTTAATGAACTTTGCCTTCTTTTTATACCGACTGCGGTTGGTTTTGGGGGGTGAAAAGGTGTTGGGCTGTTTCGTACACCAAAGGTCAATGTCCAATGATGTGGCTTGGTGGTGGGCTAATGCTGCTGCTGCGCCAAATTGGGGGGTGGGTATTATAAGGAAATTATATAAAAAGATGTCACCGACGCAGCACAATCATCCGCAACGCCTTATTAACATGGTAATGGAAAATGGTCGAAAACATTTACATTTATAGATAGTGGGGGACGCCTTGATAATATACCATGTCAACACCACCACCACCACCACCACGCAAACAACATCATGGTTTCATGCAAAAAGTACATATGCAAACAGATTAAGATGCGGGATATAAACTACATACAACTATTACTACTATTACTATGATCGAGCACCTCCCATACGACTTGCTATCCTTCGATCTCGCCTGGATATAATATCCAACAAGTCTTCATCTTCTTCTCCATCACTAGAATCTTCCTCGCTGTCGGTCACTTGATCTGGTTTATCGATAAAGGTGGAAATGGCCAGGGGTTGTGAACTAGGCTTATCCATGCTGATACGGGCTTCACTGACTCCCAGATTATTGGTACTACTGTTAGGCTTAAAGAATCCGGTAGGCGTTGCTTGTACCCCGTCATCTTCTTCATCTTCAGAATCATCAAAGATGTAGAAATAATACGTGTTACCATCCATGTGACGTTGATCCAATTGTGATCGTTCAAGATGATCCGCCATTTGTCGTTCCTGATCTTCTTTTTTCCTTCTCTGAGGGTCTTGACTTTTCAATAAGGGAGGAACAGAGATCATTGGAGGATGTTGCTCTTCTTCTTGTAATATGGATTTGCGATGGTCATTAGGTTGCTTTGGCTCCTCTAAAGCGGGTGATGCGTGGGATGAAGATGATAGGCGTATGAACAATGGTGGTGGATTATTGTTGTTGTTGGTATCAGGAGATGATGATGAGCCATTACTGGTATGTTCACGTGGCGTTGCTGTCGTTGTTGACAAGTAGTGTTGATCAAACCAGCTGCTAAGGCTAGGCCCAACCGAAAGACGATACGTGTCTTCAAGTTTTGGTGGGGAGGAAGAGGAAGAAGATGTCGTGGCGGTGGATGGTGATACCACAACTACAGGACTTTGGCTTGTGGATGCTGTACTATTATCGCTTGTAGAGGTGGATGTTGTAGTGTCATTGTTGTAACTGGCACTAGGATCATTGATAACGGTCTTGATAAGCATGGAACCAGTATTTCTCAATGATAAGGAGACGTTGGAGGATCGTCTATTCTTTTTGGTGTTGATGGTGAGGCTATTGTCGTTGCTTTCGCTCATGATAGGCAGCGTTTGAGTGCTTCCAGTTGATGATGTACGACGTAAAAGCTTCCTTAGGATTTTAGCACGCGACTCAGTGTCAGCATCTTCAGGTTGCAATTCAGGCTCTGGTTGTTCGAATGGATTGACAAAGCGTGGGCTGATAGGAGACATGGGTGTGTGTGTAGGTGATACTGGTAATGTGCCGATTGTGATAGGGATTTCAACCGTCATTCCTGCTAGGCTTTGGAAATCGCTTGGAAAATTGACCACAGGCAATTCATAGCTGGTTTCTTGTAACTGTGCTCGTACGCGCACCTTATAGCTCACTTCCAACAATTGTCCATTGATCTCGATGGTTGGGGTAATGGTACCGGGTATCAGGATTGAGCGTACAATGGTCTGTGTAAACCCGCCATCTTGTGTCACATCAATATCCGCCTTCACATAATGGACAACGGAATCCGATAATAAATAGGACCTGGCATACACAACACACGTTATGAGCTTCATTCATTCCTCATCATCCATCCCATACTTACACTCCTCTGCATTGGATACGCGTTACTCGAATCAGTGCAATGATAACTGAATTGGGTCGTTGAAACGTTGTAAAGTGCTTCAGATCCACAGTGACCGAGACGGATTGATCTACATACATGAAACGAATTAGTTTTGGTGGTGAGAATATCATCCTAGGTTGTATACTTGCTTCGAAGAAAAGCCCTTTTAGGCACTGTAGCGCTCAATGTGGCAAAATGCTCTTGATCATCATCATCCTCAGCGTGACAATAAACTTGCGATGATTGAGGGCTGTCAAGTTCATCCACCAATGTGTCGATTTCTTGCAATACAGGGACATTGATGCGTGCTTTGGTAGGAGCAGCAAAGTCTGTGGATCGTTGTTCTACTTGAGCCTCGATGGTATATTCGACAATGCCATTGGTGCTGGTTTCACTCTAAAAAGAAAAGTTAGCATGATCAAGACGTATCAACGTGTCATTTTTACCTCGGTACAGCTCGGAAGAGGTGCATCAGAAGGAACAACAAAGACAAAAGGAAATCGGTATTGCTTATCAGCTTCGAGTGAAAAGACTGGGCTTGGATTGGATGTTGGGATCATCATTCCATAGGCTGTCGTGGCAGCAGCAGCATTCCTGAAAGCTTCTCGTCGCCGACGTGCTTCAGCTTCACCCTTTTGCTCGTTTTCTTCTTCAGCTTCCACAGCAGCAGCAACAGGCAAATCCACATTACACACTTGATGAAACAATTCTTGCTCATCTTGAATACCAGGCTCCAATTGCACCCGAACGACTCCCATCCACACCATACGAACGCGGCTAATCTTGATCGATTTGGGCGATTCCAACACGATATGTCCCTTGACAGTGTCACCAGCATAATAGTACGTCCAGTCATCGAGTTCGATACCCAATGCAAGTTTGGATCGTCGGCCTGTAGTTGCGAGAATACGCTGCATAGAGTAGTAGTACTTGCAATAAAGGAATATTTGGAAACAAGAAAGGTGTGGGGTTGTATGTGTAGTGACAATATGGCCAGCTATTACTCGGGTTGGGCTTTTATGCTGTTGTGTGACAATGCTACTCTAATATACGCTTGTGTCAACTAGTAGGTTATCTATTATCTCTGATTCTCTCCTCTTCTTCATAATAAAAATGATCCCTTACAAATACGTACATGACCAAGAATGATAATGATAATGATGATGGTGGGGATGTTGTGCTTATGCTTGATCTTCACTTGTCGTCGTCTTGAGGATCCAGAAAAAAAGTCTCGTCTCCCTTGTCCCACCTCCGATAGAGCACAGTGCGTTTGTATAGTGGCCTTCTTGATTACACCAACGCGACAATCCACGTGCCATCGCACCAATCTCCAATGGATACCTTATAAAGCAATGAAATAAGAAGAATACTAGAATACTAATACTAAAATAAAGAACTCTTTGCCACCAACATTATTGTATCTGCCATCTGGCTTAAAGAAATGAGAAGTCTATATGTGGAAAGGCGTGTGGCCAAGGTAAATATTGTTTTGTTATATTTAGCTCTAGGTGATGATGCCTTTCCCCCCAAGTCAGTGACACAATCAATCAATATAATGGGGAATGGTTCTTGCGTATGATAAACCCATTTCTCAACCATGAGCAGCTGTATCCCAGGATTGGGAATACCTTCTTCTTTATCACGTGTATATATTACGATTTGCATCCCAACCCGCACGCAAGCAGTTATATTACCTCCCATACTGCAGGTTGCGCCATGTTTTCGATGAAGGTGAACACTTTATTTCTTAGAATGTGAGAACAGCAAACGGGCTGATGGATGTGATTGTTGGTGATGATGGATATTGCCACTTTGTTTATTATCGATGATCATGATTTATTATGAATAGGCCATTCAATCAGACCAAGGCTCTTCAGACAAATCACCGATGAAGGTGTCCCATTCTCAACCACTCTTGTGAATCACAGGAATACCCACGCCCACCATGCACATAAAAGATGTTGTCGCCCGTTTTCACTCCCACACGACTCTTTTCTCCCAACATCTCACTTTTGAATGCTGATACTTTAAAGCCCAAGTTGATGTGAGTAGTACCATGCCATTTTGTGAGCGGTCCTTACACTAATATTTGTGATGATTTTTAGCATTTCATTGTTCTCCTGCTTTCATTGTCATTGTCATCATTGTGGTATTTTGGATCCTTTATTATAAGGTAAAACCTAATCATGGTACTTGATAACGAAGCACATACTCACACTTGTTTTGATATAGTGATGCATCTTCAAAGTTGATTCGGTGCCCCGCTCTTTATCAACTGGGATAAAATGAAAAAGTTCAAGCAGCCGTATCAAAAGTCCGGATGACATGAAAACCCAAAATGACCTGCGTATCATTGGTTGCTGAAATTGACGTGGTGCATGAAGCATGGTGTAAATAGCAAGGCTAATTAGGACGTGAGCACGTCCATCGCTGGTGTGCTATTCATCATGAAAGCTCTGACAGTGATCACGCTTTGCCAAAGCGAATCATCGTCATAAAGGGCTTAGCATTGAGCCAAGCCAGACATACCTCAAAAAAGTAAAACAGCACAAAGGGCAGATTACTCCCTTGTCGTCAACCATATGCCTGAGCCAAAGAACCAAGATCTGAACCAGTCGCTGGTGGGACCCGAGGATTTCCAGTCTGTATGGAAAGGTAGTAAGCATGACTATTTACGAACAATGCTAACGTATAATGTACAGACGGGAAAGCATCACTTCAAGTTGACCCATACAAACTGATTTCCAACGCAAACGATCTATGGGGAAACTACAACGCCTGGTCTTCCAGAATGACAGACCAAGATATTAATTGGGCAAGTATGTAGATTGAAAGCAAATCCATACTTTACACACGAGAAGGATAATAACAAGAATTATAGCTACCGAAGCAAAAACTGTTCACAGCAAAGGCAAAGACGACTTTTACCGTGGAGAAAAAAGGAGGCAACTCTCATAGTGTATGTCGACAAGAATGACAACCTCTATCAACGTCGACTGATACCTCGCTTCACGCAGTCATGCTGTTCGCGTCCAAGCAATGAACATGGTGAGATTATTGACACAGGGATGTATTTTTGAATCCATTTTTAAACCAATTATTACTCAAGGCTATAGAGGAATCGGAGGCCATGATCAAAGCATTCTCCATGTTTGGGGAGGTGTTCGGTAATTGTGGGAATGATCCGATTTTCATCGGTTTGATCGAGGCGATGGACGTCCCGCAACGAGTAAGTGTATATTGATATTGAGGATGTATTATGTGCATCGAAGCTAACATTAAGTATCTTAGCGAGCGTTGAATGCTAGTGATCTTTATCATCCTCCTCAGTACGATCCATTTATCGCCGCGCTGAAAAGACACACAAATTCGCCATTCATCTTTGGAACTCGTTTAGAGTTGTTTGCTCCCTCAAGAAAAAACATATATTATGATTCCAAGATGCCTTTATCGTCTTTGTGTGGTGTTGCTATGGAAACGTAAAGTGTTTGGGCGTCGTGGTTGTCGGGGTGATGGCGTTGTTGACTTTTATTTTACTGTATGTATGTATTTGAGAGATGATCAACTCAGATTATAAAAGTAAAGCAATGTAAGATGTATCAGCAGATGCATACTGAGTCACCACTGATTAAGGAAAAGCAAAAGGAGAAAGAAAGAAATATGGTGATGATGATGATGATGCGTGGGGATAAACAAGGGGCGGTGTTGTGATGGTTGGTGGTGGGCTGATCTACTAATTGCGGAAGATCAGATAAAATTGGGGAGCAGTCGCGATTGTATAAATACGAGGGCACAGACACTGCTTGGGCTGTCTTTATCTGATGAAGCCATAAACATACCCATCCTACTACTCCCACTACACATAGTGCAATCCACTCTACTATTCCCCCTCCTCCTCCTCCTCCCCACTCTTTGCATCCAATGCCAACATTTGCACCCTATCTACTGGGTGGCAAGACTCTGCAAGGCGTACAACCACCTTCCGATCACAATGCGTCCCATTCCCACTCACTCGTCGACATTGAATCATGCATTGACGATCCCCATCTTGCTCCATTGGGTGAGCATGTGCGTGCTGATAAGACACAAGAGCAGCAAAGACAACGATCAAAAGAGGGCCAAGTACGGATACGAAAGAAGCAACTTAGAAGAGAGATCCGTGAAGATGGTGTGTTGCTATTGAGACGACGAGGAATGGAATCAGCCGAGTTATCAGAGCAATTGGATGGACTTTTACCACCTTTGGCACCATTTCTCAATCCAATGACACGTCTTCAAGGCCTTGTGGAACTGGATATTTCACGCAATCGATTGACACAGCTACCACCCAACTTGGCCATGCTCAACTATTTGAAAATCCTCAATGTATCCGCCAATCGACTTGCAGCAGTGCCATCCGTATTATACAATCTTGGTCAACTAGAAGTACTCAATCTATCACAAAATCTGATCACTGAGATCCCGAGTGAGATGGCGATACGTTTACGAAGACTGAAAACATTACGGATGTCAGCCAACCGAATTGAGCGTATCGAAGCTGATCTTGCATTATGGGAGGAAATGGAGCATCTTCAATTGGGTTCAGTCTTTGGCGGCAATTTGCTCACGCATATACCTGATCAGATTGCAGATATGCAACGTCTTCAAGAGCTGGATTTATCTCATAACCAATTACGATCACTACCTTGCAACATGCGTCTGGAACGTCTAGAACACCTCAACGTAAGCGACAATCAACTTGACACCTTGCCAGCATCCATCGCACAGTGCCAACGTATGCGTACGCTCAATGTATCCAAAAATCATCTTACGACCTTGCCTGCCGACCTTGTACAGCTCAGGTTCCTCGAGTTTTTCGATTTGAGCGAGAACCTACTGTGTATTATGCCAGCAGATATTCTCCAGCATATGCGTTCAACCACACTGCTCATCACTGGCAATCCCCTGATCCATGATATCTCTGGTGTAACCAGTGCCAACAACACGAGTGATGCATATGCACAAATAGTACGTCAAATGACTATGCGTGCGGTTCCAATGTCGCCACTTTGTGGTCCACGTGGTATGGGATGTGAAGGTGGCCCGTCTTCTCTCGTACTTCATCGCCATCGCCATCACCACCACCATCATCATCACCGCCAACGGAGCTACTTTGGTAACCTTGATGATACAAGCAATAACAGCAGTGGCAGCAGTAGTGGTAGCAGCAGCAGCAACAGCAACAACAACAGCAGTGATAATACGACATCATCATCAATACCCAGATCAACAGCAAGACGATCACGATTGCAATTCTTTCATGACCATGATGACCATGATGCTAGCATTGATCGAGAATTGTTATATCATGCACGACAACTCAATATACGTGGATCAAGACCAGGCACTCCTCAAACCTTAATGGGTGTCTTATCACCACCCCAAGATGATGATGATGGTGACGATGGCAATGCACAAGAACAACAGCATCAGGTGATGGATAATACACCTGTGGATGATGATGATGACGAGGATGAGGAACATGTGCGAGAAAGTATGGAATTCCAAGGGCATCATTTGATCCATTCGTTACGTGAAATTGCCGCCCGACACATTCTCAAGAACAAGGCTCGCGTCCCCTTGCATATGCTTCCAATTCATTTAGCACAGGATCTTGAGAATCATTCTCGTCTTTGTGTTGCATGTCAATCCCCTTTTGTCAACGAGTGGGTCACGTCTGTTCAAGTGAAGAGCTTCAAGGGTCATCCAGCTGTCGTTCACCGTGTTCGATTTTGTTCAACTGCTTGTTGGCGAAGTTGTCTTGGTAAAGAGGTCATACCCGACGATCCACCCATCATCCATGATACCACCACCACTAGCAGCAACATCCATTTCCCTCCTTCACCCTCCTCGACTTCTTCCATAAGCAGTATGAGTACGAGTAACCTTCATTGGATCGAGACAACTGCAACAGCAACAGCAACAACAACAACAACAACACCACTCGCTTCTCAATAATATGCTTGTAGATATATATATACATTCCATTGTTTACCCCCACCCACCCAGCTTGTATAGTTTTGCTTTCTTTGCTTTCAAATATACCATTGTTACATTTGCCACCCCCGCATTAATAAACCTTTACTACAATGCTCCCATCATCCATGTTGTGCTTGATCCTTTTAATGTCTGTGTAGAGAAGAAGCAACATGCCTTAATTTCATACATATATCAGAGTCATCATGAAATGTAATAAGCGATTCAAGCGGTCAGTGTATGTAGATGATAGCCAACACAAAGCTGAACTGCACTATTATAAAGAAAAAGCAGCTGATGATGATGGTAAACGTAATCATGAGACATGTTACTGCAGCAGCAGTTGATTTATTGTAATGATAATATAGTATATAACACGATCAAGATATCGAGTCGGCGATGAAGGTAACTCCAGGGTCTCATTAGTGCCATCAGCAACTAAAACACCGCTTGATTAACTCTCTCTCTCTCTCTCTCCCTTCCACACTCCCTTTTCACACGGCTCTTTTTATACTTTTTTACCACCATGGGTGCACAACAAAAACGACGTATTCCCGGTGTCATGGCACCCTCTGTTCGCAGTGCCAGCAGCCCAGCACTTATCGTTCCACCAACTGCAGACAGCGATGCCAAGATCGACTTTAGTGTCGACATTGAAGGAGTCCCCTCATGCCAAGACGTGATTGATCTATTGTACGGGTTTACTTTTTGGCTTGTCAAACTTAAAACAGCATACTGATATTTGTGTGTGCGTGTACAATATAGGAAACTTAAAGAAAAGAAGGCCTTGTATGACTGTGTGATCAATGTATGTCGTAAGGTATTGCCAGGGTGGGAGCAAGTACAAGAGATCGAACTTGACCGTGTCAGTGGAGCCATGACCAAGTAAGTAGATGCATCCGGTATGAGAGGATAAAGGTTACTCATCTCCATGGTAATAGTGCTGTTTATTTCCTCGACAGTCCTGGGAAATCGCGTGTCTTGCTTCGTGTCTATGGTGTGGGTGCAGACAACTTGGTGGATCGAAAGCGTGAACTTGCTTGGCTCTCTCGATTGTCACAGGTCAGCAATAATGCCAGCCCCCAGCTTTTGGCAACATTCGGCAATGGACGTTTTGAAGAATATTTGGACTCCACCACCTTGACACATGCCGAATTATCTGACCCCACCACGTCATGTCAAATCGCTCAAGCTTTGCGTCAGTTGCATAGTCTTGCTGATGATTATCCACCTCCTACCAACAGTAAAGGTGTTCCTTTTGTCGAGATCTGGCGCAATATCACCCAGTGGTACACAGCTATACGCGAGCTCATGAATCAAGATACGTGGAAAACCAAGTTCAAAGACTTCGATATCGAAAGCCTTCCCGCCGAAATTGAACACTGCAAAGCTGTGATGGAAAGATTCCCAAGTCCCACTGTATTCGGACATAATGATGTAAGTAGCTCAGAGGATGGGAAAAGGGTTTTCATATGATGACAAGGTATATTCATACTGAACGAGGGAGCCATTTCCCCCTCCTTTTCTTTGTTTTGTATTAGACCCAGTATGGCAATGTGCTTCGGTTAACTGAGACGGGTGAACTTGTCATTGTCGACTTTGATTATGTTGGTTATAATCCTCTCGCATACGATCTTGGAAACCATCTTTGTGAATGGATGTACAATTACCATGGTGATCATCCAGCGGAACCTATTCCTGAATACTTTCCTTCCAAAGAACAACGATTGCGATTCCTGAATGCCTATATTGGAGACAAGCCTATTCCTGAACATCCATCGGTCGAAGAATTGGATCAGTGTGTATTGGCCTGGACCGTGGCGGTCCATTTGCAATGGGCTCTTTGGGGTGTCATCCAGTACAGCCAGAGCGAAATTGATTATGACTACCATCTATACGCCAAGGCACGCTTTGACATTTTCAGAAAACAATTGGCCAACTATCCCTAATAGCAACAACACCCCATCCACCTGTATATATATATAATGTAGAGTATGAAAAGTATTATTATGCTTTCTTTAACCTATTTTCGTTGATATTGGAATACAATTAGTCGACTATATCTTTTGCTTTCATATCATCATCTGAAACGATTTCCTTTTGTTGTCCATCTTCTGCAATGTTACTGGTTATGCCGGAATGCGCATAAAATTTTGTTGATGCAACGTATACAGATGCGTGCATGACTACAAAGTGTAATTATATCATCATCACCACGTCTCAACTCTAAGACCCATGCTTTGAATACACGATGATGAGGATGAGGGATCATTTAAACCATCCTATGACAACTTTTAATGATGAACGGATAGGGATGACTCATTTTGTATGGTCAAACTAATTGATTTGGTTCAAGACAAAACACTAGTGCTATCAGTTTTGCCGATGTATATGATATCTGCAGCTCTTATGATCATCAGCCAAAGGTTGCTCGGACATCCAAGCACCTCTAAATCGGTTAAATAGATAGAGCGGGTACACGTTATGGCGTTGGCGATAATGAATAAAAGAAGCGGACAAAAGATGATTGGTAGTATTATAAGTGTCAGGTTCACTTTAGCAGGATAGGAAAGTCTTTAGAGATGAGCTTTGGCCATGTTTCACACATTCGGAAGCACCGACCAACCAAAAGCAAGGAAATGCCAATAAAAAAAAAGCCGTCCTCGGATACCCTTGTCCCGTTGCTCTTTCTTCTTTCTCCACACATTCATAACATCCCGCATATCCACCTCTTTGACTTTATTCCTTCGACATGAAAATCTTTCAGAGCACGCACGACTATTCATACCCGTGGAGTTTGGTGTCAGCAGCCAATTGGCAAAAATACCCCAACGAGCACTGCTCTCATGTGCAGCATGTCGATGTCTTGAATCGCACTGTGGATCCAAAGACCGGTGTCCTGACAACGGAACGTCTTATTACAGTCAACCAAAATGTGCCCACCTTGATTATGAAGGTACGCAATCACTGAGCGTTGTGTATATATGTGTCATATCAATGATGCTGATCAATAAGGGGATGGAATGATATATAGCTTCTTGGATGCAATGGCACTGAGCAATACGTTCGAGAAATCTCCATCATCGACCCAAAGGAAAAGACCTTGACCATGACAAGCCAAAACTTGACAATGTCCAACTTGTTAAGCGTCAATGAAACCATTGTCTATCGTGAACATCCTCATGACAAGCAAAAGTAAGTACGCAAGAGAGGAAATGACATTTATTCATGTGCGATTGACAAGATTTTTTTATCATTGATTGCAGGACCCAGTTTACGCAGCAGGCTGCAATCTCAGCTGGAAGCATTGTCTCTCGTTGGGCTAATGTGATTGAAGATTTTTCATTGAAACGATTCCAACAAAACGCTGCTGTTGGCCGTGAAGGATTCTCCAAGGTAAAGCATGTGGTGGTTGGTTATTCAGGAACAAAGGCACTAATTCACACCTCTTTGTTTTGGAACAAAGGTTCTGGAAAGATTTGTAGTGATGGCTGAAGCATCTCCAACCAATGGCAATGAGCCATCACGTTAGAAAATTTCACATGCTTCCTTTCCCTCCATCGTATCACTCCACTCCCCGCATTTCTCATTTCTCTCATTGTTCCTTCTTGTACTCAAATACCCAGTCCCTGTTGCATGCACATAGAGACACACACACACACACACGCACAAAAACACATACACACATACACGCACCAAAAAAGAAAGTGAGACTTTTTCATCAGCATAACCCATTTACTTTGTCTCCTTCAAGATTTGTGTACCATAGTGGCAAATAAATCAGCAACATTCAACAAACAAAGATGCATCCTTTGTATATTTTAAAGATGAATATGGATAGATCATCCTACAGCACTGTAAAGGGAGACGTATCCTCAATAAAAGTAGTATACGGCTTTTAATATCATCCACCCACCATATCTATCCATTGTGCATGGATTATGCAAAGGTAAATGGATGCATGAGAGATGGCATTTCATGCGTTATGGCTGATTGTTTGCATGGCGTGTCAAAATAGGCTGGGTGGTATATGCTTGACATGTGGCATAAAGGATGATGACAGTAGCGGACGTGGAGTACGGTGTAAAGAAAGATAATTGGATGCACCAATTGATCGGAATCAAGCATACTGGTCAAGGCGAGATAAGTGATAGATGACTACAAGGTTCTTTTTCACGCGTTGTATATATCAATATTATTCCATCCAATATGCCAAAGAAGCATCCACCATTGCTCAAATGATATATAGAAATCCACATGTAGGACTTATAACTCACTAAAATGATTATGGATGGGTGGTACTGTGAGCTTCTCCATTCAATGAACTATTACTACTACCTCCATTGTTAGTCCTAGAGCCAGCAATCGTAATTCACAATGCATTCTTTTGCGCCGTAGTGATAAGTCCTTCCACAGAAAACGACGTGTAGCGGGCTGCGAAGCAGCTTGTACAAAGATTTATTTCGGCTTAGCAGATCAGTTGCACAAACGAAGAAAATCAGGACTAATACAACATCCCATTTCTGATTTTTTACCATCTTCCTTCTTAAATTTGTTTTACATGACACACGACACTGACGAATCCGGACACCCTTTCAAGGTAAACAATTGAATAATATGCCACCAAGTGTGGAAGTATTGACTCCACTATTAGATCGATATATGTCTAGAGGATGATAAAGGCAATACGCGTAAAGCGTTTCTCCGAAGGGACCTTGAAGGAAATTTTTCCGAGGATGATCAAATCAACACGCGTAAAACGACGTACGAAGACGGACTTGGTGCACTTTTAGTCGACCCACACTTTTTGCTGCTTCATGTGCCAGATGATGGAGGGAAGATGAAAATTATACAACCTGCCAACAATCTATACCATCGAAACCGAATGATCAAAAGGATTAATGAGACGAAACAAGATACTCCATCATGTTACTACGCATTGTCACACCTTTGGGGACTCACAGAAAATAACCGGTATCTTTGGCACGAGATTGGAGATTACGTGGATGATGAAGAAGGAAACCCTGTTGACCCTGTTTCGATGCGACCTGAGAAACGAGATGCCTTGCTTAGACTGCTTAAAGAGTACCCTGACAGTTATTGGTGGGTTGATGTCTTATGTGCACGTACTGATACACCACTTGATATCATGGGTGATATCTATTCTTGTTGCTTTGAATGCATCGCCATGATTGATTGCGAACCTAATCTGATACCGAAAATTCATGCAATGTCGAAGGAGAAAATTGAATTCGATGAGTTATACTGTATCAAAAGAAAAACAGAACAACGCTGGCCAACATACAAGGAACTATGTCAAACCAAAGCTCCCCAACAGATCAAGCGCTTGTGCACATTCTTCGATAGTAAATGGTGGCAACGTGTATGGACTTGGCAGGAGATGGCTCTACCTCTAGGAGACATACGGTTTATGGCGGAAACAGATACTCACCGGCTCCACACCAACACAATAACTCTGGATGAATTACTCAAATATAATACAATGGTGACTAGTCTACAGGTTTGTGAAGGATACAATATGTTGGATGAGGGTAAGTTGCATGAGATAGTTGAATTGATGTTGATTCACATTGCTAACCAGTTGACCAGTCGATGTCAGCGCATTGAAAGCAGTCTGCGGTGCAGTTAGCTCAAATCTCTCGAACGCAGCGTTTGCTAAATACTCCAACAGTCGTCGTCTTGCGGGAGGCGTGGATCATATCTACCACACAATTGAGTCGCTGCGTCAATCCAACCGACGCTGTTATGATCCAGTTGATTATGTGTATGGTGTGCTGGGAATGATGCGGATTAAAATCCCAAGGATGGATGATTCGAACAAAGTTTGGCGGCATTTCTTGACTAAGTTGGATGATTTGCTTCCGACTCGGTATGGAAGTTTCATTAATATTGCAGGCCATATCGATTTACAGAAATTTGAAACTATTGGTGAAATATACACAATTCTGGATAAGACCCTGCAACGAATCGAATAAATGTTTGAGTGCTGCCTGAAAGAAGGAATGGCCTTTACTACAATTGCAATGATATGTTTGATACTCATGCATGATATAGTGATGATGAATACGCACTTTAAATGCCATGGTTTCCTTTCCATGTTAGTAACAGTAGTGCTGTGGAAGGTGTTGGATCATCTACTGGGCTCAATTGGCTTGCCCCTTCACCACTCTAATAGTTGCAAAAAGCATCATGATGCACTACCAACGCTGATGGCCGGTATAAAAACCACATGTTCCACATTACCTTATGGCCCAGCGCAGCTCTTGCACAACAATATGCCGTGCCAATACACTAGCCACCTTATGATCTGGCAACCCAGCAAATGTATTTTTACGCCATGTATCCTAGTGAAGCATTCATACCATATCCAAACCCTTCTTCTGTCATCACCATCCACGGTTGCTATTATATATATAAACTTCCAGATGTCACATGCCAAACTGAATCGTTGATATGAAGATCTGATATTCCTAAAGACAATCGTCATTCATTTATGCAATGATGTATGGTACGTGTAACACTCCACGTGCCATTCACTCAGTTCTTCACCTAGCTTATAATGCTCTTGACACAATCAATTGGCAGCAAACAGCTCCATCACGCTTGCAGTATAGGTAAAACATGCAGGCACATGTTTCTCAAAACCTTCATAATGGAGCACGAAAGCTTTATGAGAACGAAATTGACCAGCATGGCTGAGAGCACCTTGTGTCAAAGTGTCAAGCTAGAGATGGGCGATCTCGAGGATGAGCGGTCGTCCGTTCTACACTTGTACTATCCCACCCATTTTTTTCATAATGCTATCTTATGCAATCTTATATAAGAATGAATCATCAGTAGGTGGACCTCACTATAGGAATGGAGCTGCTTCATGCACTCTCCACCAATAGGATCGACCCTTCAACTCCTGCCCCTCGACTAGTCAAACCAGCCCCTCTGCATCTTTGGCTCTATTAGGGTCAAGCTTCCGTGACAAGCAGGCTTGTTGGGTACCACTACTATGGGTTTATAAACATTGAAGATACAAGCGTGTATTTAAACATGTATACAATCAGTTATTGGCACTACCCATCGTCTAATCAGCATATGAACAATGAAGCTTTAATGAATGTAATATGACAGAAGGAACAAGAGCGTCTCGTTACAATGATGTGGGTATAATCCAATCTCCTCAAATTTCTATCCTTCCTTTCCTTCCAGATGCCAACCAGTGGATCACAAAGAATCAGCAGGTGTCGTTGTGTCATTGTATTCTTGGTTGCTGCCGTCATAGCATCTTCATCCATGATTGTAAAAGTAGCTGTTGCATGCACTGACTTGAATTTTTCAATATCATCCATGGTGGTAAATCCTCTCTTGTCAAAGATATAAGCCCTCGTTTCCATGCCATCCAATTCATCCAATCCATCATCATCCTCAGCCGTATCCACGTGTTCGTTACTGCTGACGACGAGCCAAGTAGTCAAAGCAACATTCCAGGATTCCACATTACTGCACTTGATTGCATCCATCCATCCAAATCCAATATGTTGGTTGAAGATAGCCTTGTGATCGCTGATGATATGCTTCTTTTTCCATCCAAGTGTTGGTCTCTCTCTCTTTCTTGGTCATTTTCAGTGCAACTCAACAAGGCGAAGAGTGCTTGTATTGCGGGATGCTTGATAGCTGATATGGGACCGTTCATTAAAAGTCGTATGCATCATTGCAAGTTGCCACACGTAAATAAAGCTGCTATTATACAATGGCTATCAGCTGTCCACGTGAAAAGGCCGCAAGTAACTTGAGACAATGGAGACCTTGCTATTGGCAGCTGCTGTTACGGGATGGTTGTGGCAGAGGAGCGTGTTGTAGTAGTAGAGTGACAAGATTGTGAACGCTGCTTGAGACAATAAAGTCATTGCTAATAGTAACTGCTGGAATGAATGCTGTTATTCTTGATCGTGGCATTGGTGTATGCAAGACAGCGTGTGCTTTCAAGAAAGGCGTGTATTGAAGTGGGGTGCACACGCCATGAGCTTGCCATTCAGCTCAAGACAATCGGATCAGGATATTCGTAGCATTGACATGGTGGATTGGAAGCAAGGCAATCGTTTGCAGATGGTGGTTGTACTTGAATGGGGGCAACAGTTGAGAATGGGAGGAGGAAGAGGGCAAGAGGCTGAGAGTGGAAGAAGTGGAAATTAAATATACAGGCACTGCCTGCACACTGTAAAATTGATCCGTGACCTTCATTGCCTTTCTCAAACCTCAAATTTGCACACAAGGTGCTCTAGAACATGCTGAACAACTTTGTCTTAATTACGAACCCATACTTCATTTGAAAATTTCGGAAGGGAGAGCATAATGTGGGATTGACTATGTCGGATGGAAATTGGGAGAGCGCCGGATTTATGAAGAAGTCAATTAGTATGTAGTTTCTTGGGATTCCCCACCTCGCACTTGAAACTTGGTCAGAAGGTACTCTCGCACATGCTGATCAACTTCATTCATTTAAAAACCGCACTGTTCATTATGAACATTTTGAATGCGGGCCAGCCCAAATTTAGGAGAAAGTGGGGTAGACGCTCCTGCTCCCCGAGATTGCCCACCACGAACCTGAAACTTTCACACAACATCCTTTCGACCACGCCGAGCAATTTCGTTCTCACAAAGTCCCCAGAGTTCATTATGAAAACATTGAATGTAGGAGAGACGACGAAGGGATGGTAACATAAATAGGATGTACGGCCGTGCGCGCCGATATTGCCCATCGCGACCCCGAAACTTGGTCAGGAAGTCTCGGGCATGCTGATCAACATCGTTCTCATAACGCCTCTACACACCATTATGGCGATTTAGAGATACAGGCACCTTTATGTTTTTATTATGCTGTAAGTGTGATGCTATATGACAAGTGGTCTTTGCTCATTCTGGAGTATTGGAATCTCATAGAGCGGAAGGTGCGCAGGGCCGTGCTTGTGTAACAAAGCTCATTTGCATGATACGTCACAATGAACAAACACCACTTGTCATATAGCATCACGTTTACAGCAAATGTAAAACGTAAAGGTGCCTGTATCTCTAAACTTTACAATGAAACGTGGGGTCTTCAATCGAACAATATTGCTCGGCTGGGTGAAGCGCACCTTGGGTGCAAGTTTCACGATCAAACTCGACGATCCTAGATTTCGCAATGTCACCACCAGCCTGGTCGAAAAAAATTCAAGAGGTCGGCCTCAAGTTCAACTTTGGCTGGTGGTGACATTGGGTGAATCTAAGAATGGCGACGACGATCGTGAAACTTGCACCCAAGGTGCGCTTGACCCCGACGAGCAACTTTGTTCGATTGAAGAGCTCACGTTTCATTGTAGAATTTAAAGATACAGGCACCTTCATGTTTTACATATGCTGTAAGCGTGATGCTATATGACAGTTAGTCTTTGTTCATTGTCAAGTAGCTTGAGCCTAATAGAGCCAAAGATGCAGAGAGGCGTGTTTATGTAGCACATCTGATTGGGGTGAACAGAAAGTGCGAATGGATGATAGTTACTGGACAATACAATAACGGTCATACATTGGCAGCGTGAATGTACGTTTCAGGAAACTAAGTACCAACGTTTTTATCATCCAATTTTACGCTCATCAGTAACGCGTGCATCAACGCCCAAAATTGTCGCTGTACATCATAAGCGTGATCCATGACGTATGTCCTTGGATATAGCTTTGGCTATTGCCAACTTTCAATAAACACAAGGTTGAAAACTGCTAGATATGATGAACGAGGAGTCAAAACGAGAGTTAAAGTCGTAAATAATCAAAAAAGACAATGAGCAAATGTAAATCCACTTTACACGTGTAACATGGTCTTGTGTTACGTCGAGCTTTTTATTCAACAATGCCCGTCATTCATTGGCTACGAAGTATTTTGGCACTGGTGTTGTCATTGTTGGCGGTAAATCTCTAAGGAGCGAGGGGTATTGCCAATGGATGGCTTTAGGATAGGCAAAAGCACTACTACGGTGGTGGCATTCCCGACCATTCTCGTTATGCGTTATCATACCTGTGCCTTGTTCCTCTTCTCGTCTCCTTAAAACTTGTGTACCTTGGTGGCAAATAAACCAGCATCATTCAACAAACAAAGATGCGTTCTTTGTATAATTGAACGATGAATATGGATAGATCATTCTAGACATCATGAAAGAGGAGACGTATCCACAATAAGAGTAGTAGTACACGGCTATTAACATTGTCCACTTTAAATGTCATCTATAGTGTATTCATGCCGGTTGAAAAATATGCTGGTATCCAATCCGCTGAATTGGTTACCGCCAAATTATTATGTAATCGGGAGGAGTAGATTGTATGTATATCCTTCCTTCAGTTACTGACGGGTAGTAAAGGTAAATGAAGAAGGATCATCTGTATTATGATTCGATACACGAAATAGGTATTGGTGGTAAAAGTGATGTTATACTATACTTTTGCTGATAGGGAAAAGATACCACCAGTGTTGTCGGAATCACTTAAAATGAGCTAGTCGAATGAATGGCGATCCTTGATTCCTATTTTGTAACTGTTTTTGATCTCATTCTCTTTTTCTTTTTTCCTTCTTGTCACCCAACTACTTTATCTTTTACATACACTCTTTCTTTACAACACCCACCCACCCCCTTTACCCCTTTTATCAAAAAGCGCCCCTTGGAAAGGCAGCAGCACCAGCATCATTTTCCCCCTTCTCTTTATTTTACTTGTATCAAACTAATAATCACCGTTGTTTACTCCACCCACACACCCACCCACACATACACTCTCTTTCCCGCCCTCAACACAATGTTGTTCAGCACACGAGTTCAGGTCATTTCGGTTATCCTCGCAAGCTGTGTTCTGTTTTACTTTTTGGCCTTGTCATCGAGCCGGACATGCACTGAAGAAAGCAGCAGCAGTAGTAGTTTAAGTCTTATGAATGGCCATTTCCACAGCAGTGGACCTCATCGATTCCAGTACTACGACATGGACAAGTTGAATGCGACCAACCATGAGCAGCACAATGAACACGTGTTGATTCTGACACCGCTTAAAGACTCTGCACATCTTATCGAACGCTATTTTGACAGCGTGAACCGACTGACGTATCCACATCACCTTATATCACTTGGATTTCTTGTGAGCGATTCTTCAGATGGGACGATTGAAAAGTTACAGGACCACGCACGATGGATATCGTCCCAACAGTCGTCATGGCAACAATTTCATCGAATCAGTATCTATCAAAAGGATTTCGACTTTGATCTCCCCAATACGGAAGAAAGACATGCATTTGGTGTACAAGTTGAACGTCGAAAGATCATGGCCAAAAGCCGCAACACATTGTTATCTGCCGCATTGTCAGAGGAAACATCATGGGTACTATGGCTCGATGGGGATGTGCTTGAATATCCATCCACCATGTTACAAGAGTTGATTGCATTGGACAAGGATGTCCTGGTTCCCAATTGTTGGTGGCATTCTTACAATGAAGAAGGTGGATATGACAAGAACAACTGGCAAGAAACACCTGAAAGTTTCGAGTTCCAAAAGACATTGGAGGAAGAGGATGTATTAGTGGAAGGTAATTATAATGAACGATATATATATTCAAGCATGAGTATATTCATTGGGATTGTGTAGGATACCCGGAATTGGAGACACACCGAAAGTTGTTGATTGATATGCGATTTGAGAACGAACAAACGGAGCTCTTTCATACCGTGCCACTGGATGCAGTAGGTGGTACATGCACTCTGGTCAAGGCGGCAGTTCATCGAGAAGGAGCCATATTTCCTACCTTTCCATTCCAACATCAAGTGGAGACAGAGGGATTTGCCAAGATGGCCAAGGCATTGGGTTACCAAATCTGGGGTCTCCCCAACTATCTGGTGTATCATATTATCTAATAACAAAGCATCATCATCATCATCATCATCATCATCCTTGCTCTGTGTTTGAATATGTGTGTGGGTGTGTGTGCATTCTTTCTCATGCTGGGTGTACAAAGCGCCACCTTACAAGTCTGCTGGTGTGTGTGCATGTGTTGATGATTGCATCTCTTTCCTGTTTACTTTACTTTTCCCACATGCCATCCTAAATGACCAAGAATCGTCCTCCTTCTCGACTCTTTTCGTGGTTATCACAATGGACTCGTCGATATAGTAGTAGTGATGATTCACCTTCTTGCGACGATACATCATCACCCTCCACGTCTTGTTCACAACCATCACAACCACAAGTAACAAGCACTGAACCTATTAATGTACCTCGCCCTTCGATTACGTTATCAGTGGCTGGTACCATCGATACTTGTTTTTATTCGACTTCCTCCTTGCATTCTTCTACCAACAACCCTTCATGTTCCAGTAGTCCACGACGTGCATCGGCCATGAATGAAATATGGAAAGGCAATGAAGACCCGCTGATCACTACAACAGCGACGAGTGGCCATCATGCAGCAACAACAACAGTTTCATTGGGAGCCAGCTATCCTGAGAAACGATTGTCGTTTCATCATTATCATCATCATCATCATCATCCTCATACCAGCATGTCTGTATCACCTTGTTCACCACCAGCATCCGTACATCGACCTTCATCCGTATTTTCATTACCTCCACCCAACACTACGACTCGTACCAATCGAGATGACGTTAGACCTCCTCGTTTGTCATATGACATGGATGTTGTACTTTCACCCACATTACTATCATACAACAACAACAACAACAACAACCATCATCATCATAGCATGACCCCATCCACTACTCATCATAAACAAGAGGATGTGGTCGAGGAAAAACCCAAGGATTTCAAGATCAAGGATTCATCATGGCCACGCGCTGATCGCATGATTATCCGCCAAGAATTAGTGCGTCTCGCTTTAGATGGGTAAGGGGAGGAGACGATGTAAACATTGCATTACTATGACAATACACTTACCACAGCCACAACAGGTTGTTTTATAGTCCTGTGAATCTCTCGGACCCCTCCAAAGAAAGAAAGATCTTGCATATTGGGTAAGCCACCACCACCACAACGAAAAGCAGAAACTTTAAAAAAAGCAATGCACTCACATGGATGATGATGATGATAGCTGAGGCGATGGATCATGGTGTATGGACATGGCTAAGAAATACAAGCATTGTTGGGTATTAGGCATGGATGAACGTGATGTATTGGATCGACACAAGACGATGCCCAGCAACTTTCGATTCATACGTGTACAACATGACATGTTGACTGACCTAAAACGCTTGTCCGAGGATCAATTTGATTTCATCTATGGGCGGTTCCTCATCTTTTCATTACCACCCGACCTCTACCGTGATATTGTGCAAGAATGCTGGCGGCTCTGTCGTCCTTCAGGCTATGTAGAAATGATGGAATTGGACATGCGTATCTATGGGAACCCACATATTGGTCCAATGACCCAAGAGTTGAATGCACAAGGTATGACATGCTAGTGTTTTTTTTATTATGTGACACCAATGATTTTATTGTATAGTCATTCATTTGATGGAACGGAGATCCCTTGATCCACATTTTGCCCAACATTTACAAGATGTCTTTTTTTTCCATGAGCTTGTGGAACAAATGCATCAGCAACATGGTTACGCTTATCATGCCAAGCATACATCACTTCCTCTCGGGGTATGGGGTGGTCGGATTGGTGTCATGTTCCGAGATGATTTACATGATATGATTGAAATGATCCATATACGCGAACAACAGCGAAAACGACGACCACAACGACTACGACAGCGGTCCTCATCCTCCTCTTATTTCAGCTATATCAATCACGAGGCTTATAGTCAAGATGATTATGATGATGATGACGATGATACAAGCGACCTCCTGGATGAATATGATCCATGGACCGATCAACGATTACGAGCAACATTGGAACAAATGGATGAAGAACTTGAGATGCATTGGGCATTTATGAATTTACATCATGCTTATGCACAAAAGTTGTGAAGGGGAGGTTGTTTTACCTTTTGTATGTATATATTTTCTGCTCTCTTGTACATGATAATTGCAATCCGAACCATTTTACTCATCACCTGATTTCAACCCGGCAATCGGAGTATGCACATTTGTTATCTCTCTCTCTCTCTCATTCTCTTTTTACATGGCACGACACGACATGTTGAATTAGCCAATTCTTTCTTTTGCTTTTTTAAAAATCATGCTCTTGACACGTCCATGTTTACAACGCGCTCGATTACTCTTTCGTTTACGTGCCCGTCAATCCTGTGTGCGGCTTTATGGAAGCTCTCGAAAACGTAGTTGGTTTGACCGGTTTCTTACACCCAAAGAAGAACAAGAGCTTTATTTCAACATCACTTCGACATTTCGCGACTATTTACAAAAGCAATCGACTAAGAGTGCCAAGTCGTATTCCAACATTATCGAACAAGTCATTCTGACAGGGCATACAGCACCAGCCACCACGATCCCTTTCCATCGACTCAATGCCATCAAGCAACAACTCGATGACCCCTCCACGACAGTGAGTGAGTTGGAGCCATTGTGGCACGAGATGAATAAAGGCCAGGTCAGCAGCGTGGCCATGTACAATCGATTGATACGAGCCTTTATACGACGCGATGCATTGTCCACAGCTGAAAAGGTGTTTCAACAACTCAAGCTCATGCCAACGACACGCACGTTCACGTACCTTATTGATGCGCATGTCAAGGCAGGCAACATGGATAAAGCACGCATGTATGTCGAGCGTATGCAATATCTAGACCAGGTGCGTCCTCGACATGCTTTCGATTACAATGTCATGCTACGCTATTATATCCAGGCGGATGAACCTCACGCAGTCGATCTCTTATGGAACGACCTACAACAACATGTGGATACCGTTAAACCAGGCTGGAGTCTTTATGCGTATTATATGGATTGGTTGGTGACGCGTGGTGGTCAATTCAAAGCACTCGAACGTCTCATTTCTTCATCACAATTGCCATCGACCCCTCCTCCACGTCAAATGCTTCCAGTCCTTGATCGTATCATCAACACACTCCTCACTTCATCCTCGGCGAACGAACAGGCATTGGGCCATGCATTAAGGAATAGGATTAAGGATGATAGTAGTAGTGATACCACATCAAGTAAATCATAACGCATTTCTTTGTACATATATTATATGAAAATAATGATAACTGATGACTACTACTACTACAACTACTACAATTTGGATTCTTGGGTGGTATGGGATACACTGGCATTGGTAAAATGATCATCCAACAATGCATTGTAACGATCGGGTTGTTCTTCGGGGATGGCATGACCACTACCATTGAATAATTCAAAGCGAGGATTCAACACCTTTTTCAAATGATAAGAATACTGGGGTCGGACAAGGTTATCCCAAGTGCCTGTAATCACCATGACAGGAAGTCCACTTGATTTGATCTTGAGAAGACGATCATCCGAGAAGGAGTGGCCCAAGCATGCTGCTGTTTGCGCAATGTTGCCCCTGAGAGGTTGTAATCGAGAACGAGCCACATGGCTGATGAAATTCGCTGTAGCCATTTCTCGGTTGGTGTCATATTTCTCTGCATGATCAGGATGTTCAGGCTTTTGACTCAACCATGTTTCTGGATAAACGAGTTCCATGGCAGCATTCAACTTGTCTCGTGGGTTACGGTAGAATAGAACAATCTTGGAGAGTGATGAAATGGCGGTCCACTGTAGTATCATACTAGGTTAGTATGTACGATAATAAAGGGACTACTACTACTACTACTACTCTTACAGTGGGAATATTGCGTTTGGCTGTGGTACTGGTCAGAGTCAAGGATTGGAATCGAGCTGGGGCAGCATCCACCATTTCGAGCGATATCATGCCACCCATAGAAATGCCCACCAAATGCACTCGTCTTGTCCATCCCAAGTGATCCAATAAGATTAATGCGTCCTTGGCCATTTGTGATGTCCTGTTTCGGAATAACATGTGAAAAAAGGGCTCCCCTCCTCCCCCACACCCACACGTCTTTGTATTCCCCAAAATAGGTGATTTTGCGCTGACACAAACTTACGAGTAGATGCCAAGTGGGGAATCTACATGTACGATGATATATAGAATTTAACATGTTTGGTTCCGTATAGAATAGATAACAATAAAGAACCCGTACCTGAATGGCCCATGCCGCGATTATCGAAAATGACCACCGAGTACTTGCCAGAACGTGCAAGATAATCCACCTACAATAATAACAACGTCAATCTTTTGAATGCATAAAGGAAAAAAGTGCAGATATAAAAACTTGCCTGGAAATCCCATGCACTGCATGGTGTGCTCAATCCTACACGTTTAACAAAAGGTCAATGGTCGTCGTCATGGCAATGGTATGCGATCGCTTTCTTTTTTACCCATGACAAGCAACACAAGTTCTGGCCCATCGCCATGAAGTTCATAGTATATGTTCACAGGTCCACGTTCACGGTGAGGAGAGACATCAACATAGCCTTTTTCGCGTAGTGTAGAAGAATGCATCAGAATAAACCAAAGGAAAAGAAACAAAGACTCGCATGAACAATGGTACCTGATATAAAAAAGCGCGCGTTACACAGGTGACGTTCCCTTCATTTTGCTATGTGGGGTTATGCGTGCGATGGATGGCCTACCAGTCCATTATGGGTGTGCCGATTCATCATCATCATCATCATGTGACGTTTGCAGTATCATGCAATAGTTCGCACCGAGAAAAAAAGCTACATCCAAAGACACTCATTGAGAGGAGATAGTGCTGCTGCTGTCAAATTGCAATAGTAGTAATAGCATCTTGTAACACATTACAAAGACGATACCCATCTCGTACTCCCCTGTCGCTGTTATATCACACAAGACATGAGACACTCGCTTGTACATTTTAACATGGCATGTTCCCCTTTATCCACGTGGCAAAACATGCCTCGGTATGTCCACATCATACATGTTCTTTATATATAACAATGAATTGAGGGTGTCGAGTTACAAAAAAAAGAGGACTTTTTAAAGGATGACCCAGCTTTGGATGATCCAAGGGCCTGCAGCATAGATAGAGCAAGGGACAAATGGTGCAGCAGCAGGTGTGACGCGTGTCTCCCTTTCTTTTATTTCCATCATGATGATGCGGTAGGGCCGGCATAAAAAAACAAGAATTTGTGTGTGTGTGGCTGTTGTTATTACTCATTGCTTCTTGGATGCTGCTTGTTGTGTTGGATGACTGACCGATGATGATGATGATGATGATGCATTATTAATAGGAGCTTGATGAAGCGGATGGTAATTTGACAATTCCTTCTTTTCTTGTTCCTTGTTGCCATTGTTAATGGAACGTGGTAAAGAGCAGCTTGAACCTTCAGGAGCACTATGCAATGATGCTGCCATACGGCCTGTGAGATGTTGTGTTTGATCTGTAGATAAATGGTGGCCGAATCGTTTCATAATGCTATTCATGTAAAAAGGCGATGCATCGTTCTGGAGAACCGGGGGCATGGTGGTTGTTCAAGAACAAGCAAAAGGGAAAGAAAGCAAAACAGTAGGATCGGGAGTGAAAGAAACCTATATAAAACAAGATATGCATGATAATCCACCTAACAGACTAGTCTACATTGGGTGGTTATCGATAGCAACAGCATTGTCATTATCATTTTTTATCACTCGTTGCTTGTCCCATTCAGTACATGACACGCTTTTCTGTATCCTCAAAACTGATGGTATGAGCCACATCCCTCTCTGATCCTCCAAGCAGCGTCATTTTCTGCTATATTCAACGCACATGTACATACCTCCTTTTTTGTTGGATCATTATCATCGTCACCATCATCATCTCGTTGTTAACCGACACCTGCCGATTCATTCCATTTCGTGATTAATTATTCAGCAGTTGGCTCATTACGCAATGTAAATATACCATGCATCATGTATAGGTGCGCACTGAAAAAGACATTATAATGTGTGTGCGTGTGTGGGAAAACCATCGTTCCAATGACTTGGCTTTGTTGACTGTGACGAGGAAGGAAATGATCACTTGACCTTTTTGTTTGAAATGTGCTGCTGCAGCATCGTTGCCACCACCCCTGAATATGTAACAACAACACGCATTTGCTAGAGTGTAATTGCGAGTCTATGACTCGAGTTAGCCTATACTTGACTAGTTGGCTTGCTTTAAAGCTGCAATATAGCTTATCCACTACAAGGTGTACATAGCTCTTGCCGGTCGTTTTTCTCATTGGGGCCCGGCAATCTTGGTTTTCAGCTGATTGAGTCATCAGCCCCAGTTTCTCAGTAGCTGTTGTGAG
Source organism: Lichtheimia corymbifera B2541 (assembly GCA_000697475.1). Taxonomy (NCBI): domain Eukaryota; kingdom Fungi; phylum Mucoromycota; class Mucoromycetes; order Mucorales; family Lichtheimiaceae; genus Lichtheimia; species Lichtheimia corymbifera. Next base: position 196,333 of record JNEU01001161.1, read on the forward strand.
CCCCACTACCTTTTGAAAAAAAGCTTTCCAGACCGTGATAATATAGCTGTCATGTGCGCCTTTATTACCCATTAAGCTTGGGCTTAAGATGTTATCGTAATGTAGCTGCATGCTTGTAACCTTGAACAGTGTTTCTTCCCTGGGCATCGTAAATCATGCTCATGGTATGTTTGGTGTGGCAATACTGCCACCCACGCACATATTATGGCTATAGCACATGGTCACATGTTATCTGCTCAAATAGCCAAGTGTGTGGAGGATATGCATGTATAGATTATCCACTACCATTCTTGGCCTCATTTTCTGTGCATTTGCCGCTGTTCAGAAAATAAGTATGGCTCAAGGGTTGAAACAAGAGGGTGATTATATGTGTAACTCGATGTTGCAGGATTGTTGTTGTCACACCATGCCAATATCCCTTTCTCTGTGGCCACTGCGTCACATACACCCTGAGGATGTCACCAGACCTGTCATCATGCCATGGCAACACGGACTCTTAAAGTGCAACGATTTAATTAATGGCAACTTTGAAGCCAGCCTTGTTGTTGCTATCCACCACCGCAAGAGCAGCAGCAGAAGTAGAAGCAGTATAGTCATTATTGAGAGGACCCATATCCCGTTTAGGCTTGATTGAGGATGATCGTGTTGTCGACTACACTGCATACTACTGGATTGACGATGGTGTCGCTTGATAGGCTGCTATGTTGACCGCCAGCACAGCCATCATCCTATGTACAGCATGTGTGATGCAGGAACATTTATGTGCATATGTAATACTCTTCCCATGACAAACCACAGGATGATTCACTTGCCACACATCTCGTCGCCTTTGTGAATGGGTGAATGATTTGAGCTATGCAGCATGCAGTGACAAGTACATAATGATCAGGTCATTCAACCAAATCTTAACGATATACACGCATAAGGAGAATATCCGATCGGACGTTGTGCTCTACTAAAAAGGGGTATTTTAGGAGACTCGTTGATTTAGAAAAGAAAAGATCTCTTTCTTTTTTTTTAACGGGAAGCATGAAACTCTCTTTTCCTCTTTTACCTGGCTTTAATAATAATCCCAAAAGCAAGACAACAGGAATATCCCTTGTATTTGCTATTTTATTTGTCACAACGACGACGACGAGTGCCATCACAACGTCAAACGACAACGATACCATTATTACATATAGCATTCAAGACCAGCTGAATCATCGAGCATTTGGCATCAAAGATGAAGACGGTGCCGACTTTGATGGTCAAGGCCATTACTTTTTGCAAAAGAACACATCATCCATCGTGTCAATAGATGCCATCCCCTTCAAAACCTCTATTGGAGATTCAAAAGACAACATGGTAGCCAAGGGCCAAACGATTGCCTTGGATACCATCGACAACACCGCTTTGGGAGCACTTTATCTCCTTACGTCTGCAAGCTTTGGACCTACGGCTCCGAGTAAAGTACGAGTGCTATACAAGGATAATACACACAGCGATGTTCGAATCAGTGTACCAGATTGGCAGGCCCAACACCTGCATCAATTACGGTATTTGAACAAGCGATTCCCGATCAGTGCAAGTGACACGCGTGATGGCGCATTGTATGCATTACCAGTCTTTGTGGATCCAAGCAAAAGCGTCCGCTCTATTACACTACCGTCGGACGATCATTTACACGTGTTTGCCATGACAGGCTACCGGTCGTCGTCATCCAATCTCAAGGTCCTTGGTGCACGTTCGGCAGGGTGGGCATCAAATAACGAAGCCATTGTCGAGATGCTGGTACATAATATCAGTCCCAAGTATCAGGGACCAGTTGACATTAGTATCAACGATCACGAGAAAGGTGCAACGTTAAAACAATTGGCTCCAGGACATATGACTACTGTCAGGGGTATCATTACCACCAGCAGCAGCAAGATGGATGTTACCATAGCATTAGGTGATTGTTGTCAAGAGACCTTTGTATTGGATTTTGGCTCACCAAGGTATGTACATACATAACAAGAAGATGCATAAAAGTGATCCTTACACACACACACACACACACACACCACATAACTGCAGCCAAGTCAACCAGCATCAAGCGCCGGAATGGCTTCAAAATGCAAAATTTGGTATATTTATTCACTGGGGTCTTTACTCGGTACCTGCATGGGCACCTGTGGGCAAGGAATACAGTGAATGGTATTGGTGGCAAATGAATCATGAAAACGATCCTACGTATGCATATCACAACAAGACCTATGGAGCTGACTTTGGCTATGACGATTTTATCAATTCCACTCAACTGGCTTCGCATTTGGATCCTCGTGCATGGCTTGATCTCGTGGATGCAGCACATGCACGTTATTTCGTGTTCACTACCAAACATCACGATGGCTTTGCCTTGTGGGATACCAAGGTCACAGATCGATCGTTTGTCAAAATGGGACCTAAGCGAGATATTGTCAAGGACTTGATGACCACCGCTGCAAATTCATATCCACATTTAAAGCGAGGTCTTTATTGTATGTTGATATCCTCATGATGTTGTAGGCATTGGACTCATTTTATGTATAGTTTCTCTTCCCGAGTGGTATCATCCACAATACAAGGATGACTCTCTTGGATGGCAAGGTCCACCCATGAACCCATATACCCAAAAGGAGATTCCTTATACAGGCTATCGCAAGATCAATGACTTTGTCCATGAATTGCAAGTGCCACAAGCTAAAGAACTCTTGCAACAACATCAACCCGATATTTTCTGGTGTGATATTGGAGGTATTCATGATTCGCTCGAATGGCAAAAGGAATATTTCTCGGCTGCTGCTAGCCGTGGTCAACAAGTGGCAGTGAATGACAGGTGCGGGGATGGTTCAGCTTCTGATTTCACCACCGTCGAGTACAAAACGGTGGAAACAGCCCCTGATCGATTCTGGGAAGCGACACGCGGTATTGATCCTTATTCATTTGGCTATAACCAAGCAACACCCAAAGAAAAGTATGCTACCACAGAAGAACTTGTCAAGGAACTCATCACCACCGTGGCCAGAGGAGGCAATTTTCTTCTCAACATGGGCCCTGATGCTTCAGGCAAAGTGCTTGAACCCATGAGTACACGTTTGCATGAAATGGGTGAATGGCTTGATCGTTATGAAGCTCAAGAGGCTCTTTTCAACACAACCACATTTTGGGCAGCTCCAGATGGCGTGGATAGTAGTGGTGGTGATCGGTTGTATTTCACTGTGGCTGATACCGCATTTTACATTTTCACTCTTGAAAAACCTTCTACCAACCTTGTGGTCGATGCACCTATACCCATTCACCCAACACTGGGTCAAGTCTCTTGTGCAGGAGAGCAGGTCTCTTGGTCATTGGATGATCAGGGACGGCTCGTACTTGAAATGTCAGATCATGTGATTAATGCAAGCCAATATGCCTGGATCTTTAAAGTAACCAACCCCAATTAACGTATAGAACGATTTGTATTATATATGAATAAGAAAAGATGATCTTTTATTCCAATGTGGGGATGTTCATGCAGTTACATTATCACACAATATATCAGCCACTGATAGTTCCAAGAGCGGCATTCTTTTCGGCTATAATCTATTTTACTACTTGACAGACTCATACACTGCATCGCACCATGTCTACGAAAGCGCCCTTGTCAACGCTGCAACGATTGAGACTCATTTACAAGACCAGTCGTTTTCCTTGGAAGAAACACGTCATGGTGGGCTGGGATCTCGACGGGAATGAGTACTGGGAAATGCCCAACCCAAACAACCCTGGTAATCACAATGGTGGTGCAACCATGACTTTTTGCCGATCCAATTCAATAACAGAGCAACTATAGAAGGACGCTGGAAGCGGTGGGTACAGCTCAAGGAGCATGATGGGGATGTGGGTCTGTTTGAAGAAAACAAGTTGCCAGGTAGATAATGCAAACGCGGGTCCTATTTGCTATGGCAACTCACTCTCCTTTTTCTTGGGTGATAGTACAATGGCAAGCATGGTTACGCCATACTCGATTTGAAGCACCACGTATCCAAGAATTGGTTCAAGAACAAAGAAGATTAGCTATATTACGAGAACGAGTACGCAAACTCGAGATAGCCGAGAGGGAGGAGAAATTGCGACTTGCCAACAAGCAACATCATCAAGAGCAACCACCAGCAGCAGCACAAGAACAAAAGGAAAAGGTAATTGGATAAAGGGAAATAGATAGAATATATCATCTCATGCTTGAACATACTTTAATCAGGAATTACCGGCATTTAAGAAGGGTAAGCTGTCATCGAGGGGGGAAGCAGGGATGGGATGAACTAAATCATTCATATTGATAGGATCTCAAGAAGTTGGTGATGAACCCGAACCATGGACACCTAGTGCACCTGCTAGACGTGGATAAAAAAGTAATAAAGTAATAGTGCTTGGCTGACTCTGTGTGTGTGCGTTGGATGAGATTGACGTCACCGGCAAATCTGGGTTGAGAGTTCCAGTTGGGTTTGTAGGTATTGTGTGTGTATTCTCAATTCCTCATCTTGTATCTTTTTGTTTGTCCTTCACCATGTTGCGCACCGTGTTGAAAAGATCGGTTCGCTTGTACAGCACCACCACTAACAGCACCAGCTTGCGAGTCTCAGCCAAGGAAGTCGCTCCTGCCGTCGCACAATCTCCCAATCGTGCCACCACTTGGAGTGAAAACCAACGTGCCAAACATGTCGCCATGTCCGGTCCTCGTTTCGAACAAATGAACTTGGAGGCTCAGGTAGATTATAGATTCGCTTTCCTGGACGAGTGTCATGCTGACCCATTCACTGCTGTAGCCCAACTCCATGGCTGCCATTGACTTGATTGCTGAAGAGCCTATCCGTATGTCCACCAAGCGCGTTGTTGCTTGTGATGGTGGTAAGATATTTATATATATTTTTACACATCGTATGTGGATCTTTTAAGTTGATTGCATGTTTCATAGGCGGTGGTCCTCTTGGTCATCCCAAGGTTTATATCAATTTGGATAAGCCTGGTGCTCACCCCTGTGGCTACTGTAAGTTGTCTCATTGTCTCGATATCAAACATTTTGCTCACATTGAGTGCGTTATAGGTGGTGTCCGTTTCCAATTGGAACATCATCATTAGACTGATTTTATTATTTCCCCCCTTTTCGACACACTCAATAAAACGACGACTGCAAAAAACCCGATCCTAGCAGCACCGTTCAAGCGCACGCAGCAGTTTTTCGAGCAATGATGCTATTTGGGTGGATGTGGTATTGTGGTCTAGAAACACCTTGGCTGGGTCGAGTATGGAAGGAAAGAGTTGGTCATCCACAAGTTCTACCACCTGACGTTGTTCATCCGATTCAAGTCGCAGATATAAACTGAGAAGATCACCATCGAGTACATGTTTTTCTCGCTGCCCAATGTTGTGGTACCATTGAAAATCACGAGGAGATCCGAGTAGAATGTATAAGGATTGAGCGAAATGAACCAATCGTTCTTGAAGTGCATAAAGTAATTCATACAGTGGTTGGCTGACACGATGCACCGATATTAAACCACCAGAGACACCAGCACATAGAATAGGCTTGATCGTCGTCGTTTCATTCGATGAGGAGGAGGAGTTCCAGGGTAAAATGTGTCCATCAATACAATCGGCATGAGTGACAACATCCAGTGTGGTAGACGATAGTAAGGACGTCAAAGAGGGACGAATCAGGATATCAGGATAATGAAATGAAAAGCTTGTCAGCAATCTCTGCTCAAACGATCGATCCTCTAATCAACACATGTCACATTAACCTCGTATTCCGCATATCCCCCCATACTCATGCTACCTGGATTGTCCCAAAGTGCAATTAATCCACCAAACTGACTTGAGCCGACGACGAGTTGAGGATGTGGCATCATTGAATGAAGCATAGTTCGTGCAGAAATATCGCTAGAGGAAAACATCTTAATATCGCTTGTCTCTCGCTCTCTTTCTTTCAATAAATACCTTTTGCAATATTCAAGTTTGCTTGTTTCTGCATTGAATCTGTAATATGAAATCGAATCTCCTTGGCAAGTGACACATATTTTATCGCCGTCGACTTGAATACCGGTAATCAGGAAGCGAAGAGGCTTTTTCGTAATCTCGATTAACCTATTGAGATATACAGTCAATCTCTGCCATCAACCATCAAGCGACTACTTACTTTGTTTCCTTCCCATCCGTATCAAGCTGATACAAGTACAACACGGGACCTGCGGAAAACAAAAGACTGTAGTGGAAATGAGAACAATGCATCCTTCACGTTCTTATGTTTCTATTCGTACCCTGCTGGATGCGGACAAATGGCAAAGACACCTCCTGTCAAGTCCTTGTTCATCACCGGACGTAGTGTGTAGCGAACACGCTCATCTTTGCCATGCTTCAGTCGATAAATCATAAGCGTGCCTCGTTCAGCTCCTATCTTTTTGATCCGTGTTCGATTGGAAGTCATATTCATTTGTCCAACGCCAAGACATAAATATCGATAGGTCTTGTTACGATGCTGCAACGTCCATTCTTGTATATGCATACATGTGAGTCATCATCATCCTTTGTCGCTGATCAATCGATCAATACCTGTCATACAAAGCACCTCATCTGTAGGTTGAAATGCTCTTTCATTCAAAAGAATTTGATTCTGGTTGCTCGGGCTGCGATATCGTATCCCAAAATGAGTCGACTGTGATGATACATGAGTTGTTGATAATTACCTTCTCGTATCCACAAGGTGTAATGTATTCTTGTTGCGAAAGTTGTTACTGTCAATGACGCTGGTAAGCACAAACGCATTGTGTGAAAAAGCGCTATCCATCATAAAACGAGTAGGTGTCTATGTATGTTTGATACCGTTAGGAGCGTCCCATAGCACCTCATGCATGATGAAATGTTTTTACCTCTCCAAGGGGAATTTTTTCTGCAGTAACCGTGCTTTGCTTTGATAATTGTACAACATGAAAAGAGCCATCCGCAACAACGCCTGTAAATTCATGATCCAAGCCATCAATGGAAAACGAAACAACTTGCTCTATATCCTCCATCCAAGGTAGCAGCACATGCTCAATCTCGACAGCGTCAGGGTATAAGTCATTGTATTGCACACGCCAGAGTTGGTCAGAAAGTGCAAGTATGGATGATGACGATGATGGTGATGCCGAGTCGAATCTGACAGCGCGTCGTCCAAGTTGACGGATGAAAGGAGTTGATTTCTTGTCAAAGAGCTGCTGATCTTGATGCTCAACTGGGAAAAACACAATCGATCCGACCCGTAATCCAAGCATGAGAATAGATCGCTTCTCTTCATTTTCAGATGTGATCACAGCCATGGAATGGGGTATTGCACAGTGATCGAGTCCTTGGATCGTCGCTAGAAAGATTGAATCAGCTTTCTGGATCAGCAATGAGCACTTTTATATGTGATTACCCAGATCGATGTCCTCCAAAAGTTCCAGGTTATGAGAGCTTGTATCGTAAAATTGTACAGAGGGCTTAAAGGTACCAATGGCCAACAGGGTTTGATTTCTATCATCATACCTCGTTAGCCCACCATGGGGTGTCTACAACAAAAACGTACATACTTGATTTGTAAATAGCCTAAATAGCTTGGTTCTGCTTGACATAATGACCTTGAAGTCGCCTCTATAATGACCTCCCTGTCATCTAAAATTAGTCAAGTTGCCCATAAATATGCATGCATTGATACCAAGCTCTTACCTGTGATTGAAGGCTAGCTTTGGGGTGAGAAGTATCAAGGAAGAGTCGCCATCGTTAAATAAAACCAAGGCTATCTGAGCATTTGCACACGGTAATACAGCTGCTAGGGTAATAGTCTCATTGCCAGACGTTCTCCACCGTGCGCAAATAAGATCTATCACAACACGCAAACAGCTTAAGTTTAATTCAAATGATATCGACAGCACTACTGACCTTGAGCTGTAATGTCGACAACAACGACTTCGTCTGGATATGCTTTGATAAGGTAGTTTTTTGAATCCATGTGAATTGATCCGGCGCCCACCAGCCGTTTATCAGCCTGCAATTGCTCCAGCTCCCTGATATCACCATCTACCTCGCAAGTTAGCTTATTTGCCATCGATGCTCGCTATGATCTTTTTACTTACGTCGAGTGGATAAGACCTTGGAATTGATAGCGGATGAGGTAACCAGTAGAGGTAAAAGCCCATTGTCAGCATCAGATATAATGGTGCTCCAAACTCGAGAAATTCTACATGTCATACATGGTTAGATAATTTCAATTCTAACACCTTTGTAAAAGTACTTACTGTTGCCAGTGGTTGGATGATGAGCTGATCGTCTTGGATTTGATGCCACGTTGAAACAGGCATAATGTACCTTGACCGCCTTGACCAGAGCAACTTACGATCGTATCCTGACCACATTCATCAGCAGACATTGCTGCACGCATATCAGTGATCGGTGCTCGATTCTCGAAACTTTGTATCAGCAGGGGAGGCCGTTTATGTTCCCTATCAACCTGAAATTCATACATGATTATAAACTCGTTCACCCATTCTTTTTCTCTTTCTCAGCTACTTACCGCCAGGACTTGGCTATCTGCACCTTCTCCCGCATAGATCATGATATCTGCCTGGTATTCCCCTTCGCTGTCCGGGACATCCATCACACCCAAGACGCACATGCTTGATCCAACTGGATTGATGCGCTCCATAATATCCCAGTTCATGACTTGAGGAGAGGGAAATGATAACTTGTAGAAATTACCATTGTCGGATCCAGCGTAGACATAAGGCACCGGTGAATCATCCACAGGAATAGCAAAAGATGTCAAAAGCGGACCTATGTCAGTCTTTTAGTTAATACACAAAGTGCACTTAGAAGACACCATACGCACAGCTGACTTCTCCAAAGGGACGCGGGATCAAGCAAGTAGGATAAAACATGTTGCCAGATACAATATCCTCCACGGTAACAAGTGCTGCTTCATAGTTCTAAGACAACATGCGGATATAAGTGACACGCTCCTCGAATGTATCGATCGTGAAATACTTGCTGTAACAATCACAAAGGCCTCTGGATAATGCTTCAATGGAATAAAGAGAATGGGTATAGGGGCATCTATAGTTGAATTAATAACCTATCCCCTTGATGATCTGTAGACTTACTTACTTGCATCCAACGGAAGCCGTCCTATCCGCTCCACTAATACATCCTCGGGATTGGTAGCATCTATGGCATATATGCTTATCCAGCATTTGACTTCTACATCGCTAGAATAGAACCCTTTGTGAGTGATTCGATCCACTGTTGTGTGAGCAACTACCTTACTTGAATATCATCAGGGCTAATAGGATCCTATCACGCGAATTTGATTCCGTGTGCAAAAACTCCATGTGCCAAATAATGCCTTCCTCCTCGATCGATCCTCTCTATTGTACGTCTCACCCCTATCAGTACTATCCCTCCCAAAAGCCGCGAATATGTACTTACACCGACAATAGGATCAAAGTGGGTCCTTGATATCGATTCGCCCATGATCATGACGTCAAAGCGATCCTCATAGGCAGATATAGCAATGGCTCTTGAACTAAGATTAACGTTCATGAGTGTGTGGGCCTTTTGAATTCGCTGGGATGATATATGCTTACTAGGGATCAACGGTAAGTCGCTTGTTCACCTTTGAAAATTCCAACCCAGGCTCATCCATGCATATCTACAACCATGGATTGAGTATTTTTCATGCAAATTTGCTACCCAATAAACATACCTCAGCCAATGGCTCAAAACGACCCTTTTGCGAGAGAGGGCCCTCTTGAGGTGTGGTGATGGTCATAAACACGAGTTTGCCGTATTCCGAAATAACCACAATCACATCGTCCCCTTGAACCGGCGTATGTCCCTGACGCACCTTGACGACGTATGGAAAATCAATGCTGATACTGGCCATATCCTCTGCTTCTTCATCCTCGTCCTCCTCCTCTTGCTCTTGCTCACTCTTTTCTTGTTCGAGAAAACGACACCGAACCACGTTCGCATCCGTGATATTGCCAAACGAGGGTTGTTCAAAGCTCAGAGTCAATAGGTTGTCAATAACATCAGACGTATTCAGTTGTAAAAGTTCCAGACACGTCGGCTGAGTATGTGAGTATCGTGTGTGAGAGAGAGAATCGAAAGTAAAAAGTCAATGGCCCGATTTCGAAGAGGTGGGATAATAAAAAGACGCTACCTTCACCAGAACAACGTCATGACCAGCGCCTGTCAATGATCCTGTAAGAATGCGCTGAATGACTGTGCTGTGGGAGGTCGATCGATGATAAGCAAACATGAACCAATGTTGGCTAGAAAAAAAAAAGAGAGAGAAAGCGGTGTGAAAGATGATGCTGCACGCGTGATGACCTACCAAAGGGTATGCATGATTCTGAGATTTGGTTGCCATGCAACGCCCGCGTTCTACCCTATTTTGATCATTTGCTTAGACAAAGAGTCTACTACGCTTGTTATTGATAATGCCAACAATGACTCTTGTATTGCTCATTAATAAACGAGTGTACCATAATACGTTTTATTTTAAAAGAGACACAGCCCATGGTAGTGTGAACAATGATGCTGTTCCATTGTCTGATATTAGGTGGTACATCTGGATCAGCAACAAACCAAGTATAGTAACCAGCTTCTATCCTGGATCCCACTGTGCATAAATATGTATGTATAGACGCTTGAGCTTGTACTCATCATTTGAATGCAAAATCCTTTTTATTATACTACATGAAGAATTCTATCGTAATGATATGCTCGCAAGGATGACGGAATGAGACTTTGTTATAAAGAAACGTGGGTTCATAGAAATGGATGATCGGGTCTCCGTCTCCAGAGCAACGTGATTTCTGACTACAAAGAAAGAGCGTCCTTTCAAGATAGTCCGACCTACACTCTCTTTCACTATGGCATCATCAAAGGCAGAGCAGAGCATTAACAAGGTTGACGAATTGACCCACGCGATTGCAAGTTTGGCACATGTTGAAAAGCCATACCAAGACGGTTGTGTGATTAAGCGAAAGCTCAATGTTAAGCGAGCACCTGTTGATCAAGCGTTAACCGAAGCCCAAGCCAAACTGTAAGTGTGAGTGTGTGTGTGTGTGTGTGCGTTGTATGCTGGTCCTTGTTTTTTTTTGTTGACTGAGGATGTGTATAGTGATATGTGGAAAACAGATCGAGATGCTTTGGATCATTGGACTTTGCAGTGGATCGTATCATTTTGCATGGTAAATCAGGGAGGGAACTGATTCCGGATAAATTGGCTTATGCATATGCATAGTGCGAATTGGCATCAGAGAAAGAACGATGCGACAAAGGGATCAAAAAGGCTCAAGAGCTAGTGGATACTGCAAAAGTCAAGGTGGATGAAGCCGATGAAGAAGTCCGAGAAGCTGACAACAAGGTATATAAAGCTTAAAGCATGGTTTGTTATGGGTAACTAATTGCCTATGTATAGATTGAGAAACTTGCTGTTGATTACCGATCGCTTCAATCGCAACGTGATGAGCTCGTGGAGATATTGGATAATGTAAGTAGTCACCATAACATTCGGTATCCCATTGAAACCTTATATTGGATGACGACATAGATCTTTTCTTCTCAAGATGAATCATTTCCTACCATCGATGATTTGAAAAAGCAAGTGGAAGAAGCAGAGGCAGCTGTTCAACAAGTTAAATCCAACGATGAAAAACTTGTCGAGGTGAAGCAATTACTAAAGAAGGCGGATTCAGCACTCTTGGAAGCTGTCATTGATTTACGGCAATCCCGTGACTCAAAGAATTTGGGTCAAGGTCAAGTCTACTTTCCACAAGCAGCTTATGAGGCCATCAAATCAGCACGTGAACTCTATCCTACATTACCAGCCATTGATCCTCCTCAAGAGTAAGCCGTGAATTCAAATGATTCATTTCTTTCTTTTAACATCAAGTATTATAGATACGTAAAAGAAGCGGATGATACAGGCGCCTTTTATTCACCTATGCAACGGTATCTTTGGGAAGTGCGTCAGCGACTCGCCGCCTTGGTGGAATGGTGTGATACGCGGGAAGTGGAACACATGCACGAGGAAGCTGAACGCTTGGTTGACGTGGGTGCCAAAATCGATGCATGGAACTTGGAAAGACGACGGATCATCAAGGATGTTATTCTTCAAGCCTAAGCAACAGGTTCCCAGTGCCGATCCTGATCCTCATAGACAACCCATCTATATCCTTACGATACATAACGCATCATCAGCACATAATTAGATTGAGGGAGGGAATGTCATAATATAGTGTGCGTTGTCAAGGAGACCATTTACCAAAAAGAAACTCGCATTGATTCGTCGTCATTTTATACAATGATGTTGTTATCCTGAACATAATATGGAGTGTATAGCTCTTTTGTATTTGTGCATGATAAAGGCAGACATCCATGAGTACCAATGTGTGTATATGCGATCCGATCATATCGGAATAGACTTGACGTCATGGCAGCCGGGTTCACCATCATCACGTGCAAAAAGTGCCTTGCAATAATGCATCCCGACATTTTTATACCCTTGGTTCCCCTTCTTGTTCCGCTTTCTCCGCATACCCCAGAATGACCATGGACGAATCCACTCCAATCTCCAATGGTCGATCGCATTCATACCATGCTGTCACCCAAGACACATCCCAAGACGACCCTACAGACGAATGGCGAGTAGAAATCGACGTCAAAGGACAAATCGACACGGGCAATGTGGACGAACGGGGGTTCTCTTGGACTAAACTTATGCAATATACAGGCCCAGGTAATTGTGCTACTATCTCCTCAAGTTGATAATGGTAGCTAATCATTGCTTTGTTTGTTTGTAGGATGGTTGATGTAAGCTTGATGCTAATCAACATGGATCGTTCTCTATATGCTTATCTATATCTATAGGTCAGTTGCTTATCTGGATCCAGGAAACCTTGAGAGCGACCTGCAGTCTGGTGCACTTGCAGGGTACAAGTTGTTATGGCTACTTTTTTGGGTACATGCTGCAGGTACATTCAGAAAAGGGGAGATGATGATAATGATTCCCACCACCAGACTGATATGCTCTTACTTTTTAGGTCTGATGATTCAGATTCTCTCGGCCAGGTTGGGTGTCGTCACGAATCGACATCTTGCACAGCTGATTAATCAGACATACTCTCGACCCTTATCGTTAGCCATTTGGGCATTTTCACAACTTGCCGTGATCGGATCAGACATTCAAGAAATCATTGGAACAGCGATTGCACTAAAGATTATCTTCGGTTTCTCACTTTGGATCGGCGTCATGATTACAGCCACAGATACCTTCATTTTCATGTTTCTCCAACAATATGGTGTACGCAAGATTGAAGCATTTCTTATTACATTGATTGTTGTCATGATTGGATGCTTTTGGGTGGAGATGTTCTTATCAAAACCTCAATTCAGCGATCTCATCGAAGGCATCATTGTTCCCGAGATTCCAAAGCAAGCCGTGGTCCAAGCTGTGGGTACCATTGGTGCAGTTATTATGCCACACAATTTATACTTGCACAGGTAATGAGATCTTCTTTTTAGATTGTCAAATGAAGCTTATCGGTTGTTGTTGTTATTAGTGCCTTGGTGATGTCAAGAAATCTGGGAGCCAATCCATCCGTGCGTAAACTGAAGGAGGCCAATTTCTACTTTGGAATCGAGTCAGCCATTGCATTGTTCACCTCATTTTTGATCAATATGGCGATCGTGGTGGTCTTTGCCCAAGTGTTTTACCAACCAGGTCAAATTGTCCAATCACTTCCTGGATTATATGATGCGTCCAATGTCCTCAACAAGACGCTTGGCCATTATGCAAAGTATTTATGGGCAGCAGGTCTGCTTGCAGCTGGTCAGAGTTCCACCATGACTGGTACCTTGGCGGGTCAATATGTAAGTTTTCTTTTGCATTGTTTCAATTCGTGTAACATCTCACACATTACCCATGTTATTCTTAGGTAGTTGAAGGGTTCTTTGGAGCCATCTTTAAAAAGGAATGGCATCGAGTTGCTCTCACAAGAATGATTTCACTGGTACCAAGCATGTCAGTGGCCGTACTTGCTGTCGAACGTTTTGATACAATGGGCGAGATTCTCAATGTACTTCAAAGGTAAAGAAGGAAGAGGAGGAGGACCCAGGCCCAATGGGCACAATATCACCATGGGAAATAAGCAATGTGGGCACGTGTGGGGGTCTGTGTGCAAAAAAGTGCTTGTGGCTAAGTGGATTGTTTGTATGTGTGTCTAGTCTTTGCTTGCCGATTGTCCTTGTTCCCATTCTCAAGCTTACATCATCCACGGCTATCATGACCGGTCAATTCAGAAGCAGCAGAGCTGGACGCATTTTGGCATGGCTTATATCATGGGTGGTCATTGGTTTCAATGTCTATCTCTTTGGAATGTTCTTGGATGATTTCAATTGGTCATGGTGGATGGTCACCTTAACCGGTATCTACATGATATTCGTTAGCTATCTCATCTACACTCCTTTAGATCTTTCCAAATGAGTACAATCTCCCTCCATCCCTCTCCCCTCATCTCATCATATTCCATTTTTAATCTCCAACGCATGTTATGGGAAAAGATGAATACCGCATCAATATATAAACAAAGCATATTCATATAAGCTCGTTTTCTACCCGAATGGTTTTACTATCATCACCACATGATAAAATGGGATTCTGCAAATGCATGGTAAAAGGGATGCATGTACTACTCTACTACTACCAAATGAGTGACTATGTGCGATAAAGCAAGGATTTTTTCTTCTTTCTGACAAGGGGAGTGTGTGCGTGTGTGTGTGTGTGTGTATGGTTCCGGCAGAATCGCGGGATGCTACTGAATCTTATATTCCCCCACACTTTGCAGTGAAGGATTGCACCACTCAGCGGTTTTTCCGGGAAATGCGTGTGTATGTGTACCACTGTGATGCATAAAACAATCGAACCTATAAAAAACGTGGATCCCGCTTGATATTTCCCGCTTTCCCTAACAAGTCGTTTTTTCTTCTTTACTCTTTTCTCTCTCCACCTTATCCTACTGCACCACTTTTTTAATACCAAATTCACCCTCGAAAACATGTCAGTATCACCGAATGTGCAATCACAACTTTCATTACAAGGCAAAGTCGCTATTGGTAAGACAAAGACATGCATGATGCATAAGCGTAATAAGTCTCAATTTTGTGTGTTTGATGTTTCTAGTGACTGGGGGAGCGCGTGGTCTTGGATATGAAATGATGCGAGGTCTTGCCGAGTCGGGTGCAGATGTAGCATGCATTGATCTGTTAGCCGAGACGGGTGCTCAAGCTGTTTCCACCATTGAAAAAGAATGCAACGTCAAGGGTAGTAGCTGGGGATGCGATGTGACCAATGATGAAGATGTGGCCATGGTCTTTGATCAAATTGTCCAACACCATGGTGGAATTGATATCCTGGTGACAGCTGCTGGTATCAACCAAGTGTGTGCTGCCATCGATTACACCGCAAGTGATTTCCGTAAAATCTTTGAAGTCAATGTCAATGGGACGTTTTTCTGCGCTCAGCAAGCTGCAAAGTATGTACACTACAGATACATCCAACATGATCCCTTGCTATATTACTGACGCTTATTTAAATAGACACATGATGAAAGCTGGAAGACCAGGATCCATTATCACGGTTGCCTCCATGTCGGCACATATTACCAATCGACCGCAAACACATGCACCCTATAATGCTACCAAGGCAGCTGTGCTTCAGCTAACGAAATCCATTGCTTGTGAATGGGCTCCTCACAATATCCGAGTTACTGCCATCTCACCAGGCTACTTTGACACTGAAATGAATCAAAGGATTCTCCGGGAAAAAGGAGAGGAAGGCAAAAAGATGCGTCACATTTGGGAAACCGAGACACCCTCAGGTCGATTAGGCACTCCTCATGAACTAAAAGGTGTTGTTGTCTTTCTTGCTTCGGATGCTGCTTCTTTTGTCACAGGATCAGAAATTCTTGTGGATGGCGGTTACACCGCTTGGTAACAAAACATACACACACTCACACACAGATCCCCAATTTGCATATCTACAATCATTGTATACGGACGCGATATAAGCAATCAATAAACTGCATCAACCTTCATTTATATATATATAAATTCTCATGTCGTGCATTCTTCTAATCGATTGATCAAATTGAGCATGGTGACCACCAATTTCTCAAGCCGACTATCATTATCACCAAATACATCTTGTACAGTCCAAGGGGCTGGAACACCCACTTGTTTATCCTGGTTGAGCTTGAACATGGAGTCGTGGGGAATATGCGAAACCTAATGCACGTCTCAGCATAAGCACGGATCCACCTGTAACCTTGTCCCTGTTGTTGTTACTTACCTCAATGTCGTACCATACTTTGCCACCACCTTTCATGGCTACAAATCTAGGGGTCACCGAGTCGTAATCGCGAGGGGTTGCAACTTGCTCAACACGCGTCACATGTAACCTATGCTCGCTCCCCAACTTGAACTTGCGAACATCTTTGTGCAAAACTTGGTTCACTGTCAACAGGTTGGGCACATTTTCATAGGCGAAATGATTGGTCGTAGCTCCATCTCGACTCGGTCTAAGGCAACGAACGTGTGAAAAGTTACGCCCACCTTCTCTTTTAGAAAACAATAACTTGCCTGAAAGCAATCCTACGCACAAAACTGACGAACGGCTTGACTTCAGGTCTTCCAATTTCCTTGACGGCAAGTTCCATTTGAAAATCATATTTTCTAAAAAGGATATATCAATAAAGGATGTCTCCAATCCCAGTAGAGCGACTGAGCGTATTACCTATCGAGGGAAAACCAATCCACTTGAGTGATGGCATGTTGCAATAAATCCAGCTTGTAACATTTGGCACCAGACGACTCGATATACATGACAGCGGGTTTCCAAGGTTCATTGGGTTTTGGGCGGGCTGATACGTGAACTTCATAGTAAGCAGATTGACCATAGGGCTTGGGAAGTACACCCATAAAGTTATCACGGATGGCCTCGGATGTAAATGCCCTAACAATGAAAAAACCCAATCATGAGACTCTACCTACGTACTCTGCCTCACACTAGGACTTACATGTTATTAAACTCGGGCTTAGCCTTGTGCTCCTTCATGACCAAATCTTTCACATCAAACATATCCCAAATGGTCTTTTGAACTTTTTCTGGAAGATTCCTCCATAACAAATTTCCAATCCTATCATCTCGAGTTATTTCTCATGTGCGTGAGAGAGAGAAAGGGTTGACTTACTTGGCATGCAACGTGATCTCACCGCGGAACGCTTTGATTGATTCTAGCCTAATGGGTGTGTTTTTCTCTGTGGTGAGTAGAGTTGTTCTTTGGTTTCTTCCAACCACAGTCATCATACATACCCTTCAGTCAAGGCATCCTTGATCAAGTTGAGATTGTATTCCCGAGTCCTAATATAGCATGTGTGTGTGAATAACCGCTCTGATGAATATCAATACGAAAACACTTACAATGCCAAAATGGATGTGGGAGAGTTTTTGGATGAAGGAGGTGGAGGAGATTTTTGTGAATTGAGTCGTAAGACGCGTCGTTGTTTGCTTTTGGCAGGAGGTGCTTTTGTAGGTTTGGTGGGTGATGGTGCTGACGGCAAAGCAGGGAAAAGATCATTTGTTGCAGGTGCTGATGCTGCTGCACCCCAGCCGCTTGAATTTGAAAGCTGACTCTTTTTGTTGTTTCCTGAACTTGGTGAAGCCGTATTGATCGTATAGCGGTTCTCGCCCCAAAGAGGTGCTTGACCAGGTGGTGTTGACGTACGTTCTGGTAAATGAAAGCCCAAATGAATGGATTGCTTCTTGGGTGATGATCCATTTTTGGGTTTACCCCAAGAAGGTGCGGGTGATGATTGTTGTTGTGGAGAGGAACGTGCTGATTGTGGTGATGATTGAGGTGAGACACTTGAAGCTCTGTTGAACCGTCTGGTTAATTCTTCCATTTGTTGATTCAGAGTGTCGCTGTCGATAATCGAGGATGGCTTGATATATTTCCCCGTCGCATCCTTAAAGACTGGCAACAATATGCACGCATTGCTATCATCCTTTGGATCACACACGATGGATTGGTACTTGTAGCTGTGGAGCGGGCAAAACCGTAATCCATATCTGGGCGACTCTTTGGAATAATGCACACATGGCACCACGGTTGGCTCCTTTCGACAACGTTTCTACATTCAAATTTGGTGTTGTCAGATGATGGTTCATCACTTTAAAAGCGCTTACGTACGTAGAGACTTTGAATGGTCTGGAAACGTTTCAAGGCGTCTTTGACAGCTGCATCGGTAGGACCAAAAATGTTGATTTGCTATTGAAAAAGAAAGAGTCAATTGACTGGTAACATCACGCATGAAAGAAATCATTTACCCTGCCATTCAAACTGCATTCGGTATCCGTATCATCGCCAACCACTTGCAAATAATCAGCTGCTGCCATATGAAGCATCGGAGGACCATATAACAAATCATCCACATTCTTGATATTCCTTGCAATGGTGAACTTTTCATGCGATTCATTCTTCTTGACCAGGATGGAACTTTTGGCGTCCTTCTTTTCAGCCTTCACCTTGGATTTGATTGCCTTTTTTTGTCGTGCACTCGGTAAATTGGCGTAGAATGAATCATCCGAATCAAAGCTGTCATCATCGTCATCAACGTTGTCGCTGTCATCTTCTGATAGGCTGTCATCCTCTGTCACAGGGCTTGAGCTCTTTACTTTCTGATCCTTCTCTCCAAACACCCAGGCCGTATCATCCCATAGCTCGGGAGCGACTCCTCCAATGTAATCGCTTTTGTCAATGCTTCGGTTCTTTGAAACAATCATAGGTATAAGTTGTTGTTGGTGCATCATTGTTCATCAATATAAACACATACCAGAATAGGCAAGAGTTGGGTAGCAATCAACGTTTCCCTAAGCATGAGACCAGATTTAGAAATACACCATACAAGCTTCATTCTTGCAAGCATACATACACTTCATCACATGTCCTTTGTGAGCGTGCTTTGATCTCGAAAAACTACAATATACATGATCAAGACGTGTTACCAAGCAAAGAGGCCTTACGTCGATACCCTTGACATACCTGTAACCTCGAATTGAAGGTGATCTCTGTATTTGTCTTCTTCTCGAGCTCACTGTCAAAGAAAACCAATATGGTATGGGTCATTGCGCTTTGATAACTATGCTGGCAATACTACTGACTCGAGTTTTCTACGAATTCGCGAGTAGGCATCCCTGGAAATGTAGGCAAAGCTGAAGATCCGAGTGTTTGCTACATTATGCAGTGCATGTCAATTGTTGGAGTTTACTGCCGATGGGGCTAATTGTCACTTACGCAGGACCATGGTAATACGATCGCGAGGTGGAGAGGACAAAGAAAAGAGCGCTTGACAAGAGAAATCGAGGGCGGCGGACATTATGCTTGTAAATCTCACCGTGTTCCTACCTAGCCTACCATAGATCAAAATGATGGCGCATCCTTACACTCATTGATCATTGCTAAAAGCATGTCATACTCATTCACAAAGGATGGATGTAAGTGGCCGACAACAACAACAAGAAAAGCCTATTTTAAGACAATGAATTCAAGAATGATAACAAAAGAGACCAACCATGAACAAAGAGCACAAGGCATTGTTGGAACTTGTGATTACAGAATTGGCCTCTATCATAGACGTATCATTGATGCCATCATCGGAGTGGCGAGACCCATCCATCCATTTAAATGCAATAATGTTAGAATGACCCAAGTTGAAATGGAAGAATAGACTATGTACATATAGATGCCATCCCTCACGAATAGTATCAAGGTTATCTAGATCTGCACGATCAGCCGATACAAGTGTATATGTTTTTAATCTGCAAGTCATGGCAAGCAATGTCATTCACCAACTTGCATATGCAGCTGGTCGGTGTGTAAATATCCTTATGCATCAATGTACTGTAACGGGATTGTGGTTGTCGAGTACACTAAGGCTTGCTTACATACCTTACGTACACTATTAAGTTCCATCTATTTAATCGTGGGCTAAGCGTGGCATTCGCAATAAGGTATAATGGAAGCATATTGAATGCATGACATAATGCAAGAAGACGTTGTTATCTCCTCCTTCTACAGTAGCAGTGATTGTGTGTAGGGTTGTTCCAGGATTGATCGTATCAGCCAATTCGTGATTTAAATGCACCAAATGCTATGCATGAATATAAATGGGGTTCACAGACGACAACAAAGATATACAGCTTTATTATAAGCGGATCTAATTTACTTGCTCCAAATTGCATAATGCGCAGGTTATTCATGACTAACTACGAGGTGTACGATGATGATAGCAGGAGGGGGAGGAGCAGTGTGAGTGTGAGTGTGTGTGTGTGTGTCCGAGATTAAGACATGCTGCGTTTGAAAAAGCCAAGCAAACACCATCCTCTTCCTTTACCACTTTATGGGACAAACGCCTTCATCCATACGACAAGACAATGCATCAACCCGAACCCTTCATTCGACTTCCATTCATTCCCGTCATCGGCCCATGTCATTCTTTCGACGACTCTCCAACCGCTTGCATAACCACCCATCTAGAAGATTTGGTCGTTACAGAGGTGGCACAGCACACACTCCATTGCGTACCGACAATGTAGATATGGCATCAGCAGGGGAGCGAGGAGAATTGGTGCCTCCTTCCAATGCAGGACTACGTCGTCGCCACAATGCAGCATTGTCAACGTCCTCAGCATCGACCAGTTCGTCTGTTCGAAGAGCTACCTTGGCAGCTACAAGGGCAGCAGCAGCAGCAACAGGACCTCCTCCACCATCCATTCTACCCTTTGACTCTCAGTTTATGAATGCAGCCATACAACCACAACCACCTTCATCATCCAATGCAAGTAGCTCAGCAGCATCCACTGCTTCGGCCGTTTCAAACCGATCCGATTTATCACATATGCTTTCTGAAATCATTACCACCGCCATCCTATCCTCACTCAACTCGACAACAAGTACTCGAGATAACGAATCCCAACAACAACAACAAAATGAACAACGATCAGACAATACATCCTTTCGATATTATATCCAGGTACCTATTCGTGGTAACCATGAACATGGTGATGAGGCTCGTGTACTTCCTATTGTCGTCATTGGTTACCGTTCATCATCATCATCGTCTGGAGAATCACCTACTTCTATGTCTGGGATGCCATTACCACCACAACCACCATTCTCTTTTCATTCACGTCCTCGTCCACGATCCACGGTATCCACTTCATCATCATTGGCTACTTTACAATCCATGCCTTTATCTGTACACTCGAATCGTACAGCAGCAGCAGCAGCAGCAGCAGCACAGCAACAACAACAACAAGCTCCAGCACCCCCACCTCCTTCATCCACTGCACCACAACAACAACAACCACAACAACCACCACCACCAGCAGCTTCAACAGCAAATAACGATGGAGGACAATGGATGATTTATGTACTCAGTGGTCAGGGTGTGAGTCCTGTGCTTTCGGATAATCCTTCCTACGAAGACCTATTATGGCTATCCAATATCATTGGTCCCGCACGACCTGTTACAACCACCCAGGCTGCAATTGATGCTGTTACTCCTGTGATTCCATGGTCAGATGACACCAAACACCGGGCAAAGGGTACTGAAAGATGCTTGGTATGCCTGGATGATTTCGTTCCAAAGCAGTCAGTCCGTGTTTTAAAATGTGCTCATGTATTTCACCAAGAATGTGTGGATCGGTGGCTCTGTGAAACACACAATTCATGTCCTGTGTGCCGTGGTATTCCTGTAGACGGATGAAATGTTGTTATCTCTCCCTCTTTTTTACTTTTCGTACATATATATACATATATCTCTCTGTGATGAATTCTTCTCTCTCACCCTCCATCGAATTTCCTATATACATAGATACCCGAATATATCAAATATATCTTTTCATCTTGTTTCTTGCAGTGTGTATACAAAAAAAGTGGGATGACATTGCATATGATGATGAAATATCAGATGTTGAAAGCACTCATGCACGTTTGTCATATCGGATGATGCAATCATGTCAGAGGTACAACAAAAGAACGCTTTGGGGGGTGTGGAACTGGTAGTACAAAAATGGCTAGTCGGAATATTTATAAACAGATGCATAGGCTATGAGTCAATTGATGGATTGGGGGCTTTTGTGTGAGGTATATGTGTGCGTGGGTGGATGAATGGAAGGCACAAAAAGGCAAATACCGAAAAAAAAATCAGTCGACCGGTAACAAGATCAAACAAAACGGGGATGTTATGGATCGGCTCTACTTTGCTTCTTTATCTTTTTGACAGCTTTTGTTTCCCTATAAGTATGCGATGGGATAAAGAGTGTGGGAGATTATGATTGGGTTATAGAGGGGTATATTACCTTTAGAAGCAATCTTTCTATGCAACTTATCTCCGTTTTGCGCATATAGAATTACCCGCGCACAGGGCCAAGAGCGGGACAACATGGAACATCCGCACGTGATCCGTTATCGTTTCGGCACTTTTGAGGTCCATTATAAAAAGAAGACCAAGGTGCGGGGTGGTTTCAGCCCCACCTTCACTCCACTTTTCCTCAATCCTACACTATGGTAGCAAATACACCTGTTCTAACTGTTGATAACATCAACCCCAATATTCGTGACATGGAATACGCTGTGCGTGGCCGCATTGCTATTCGTGCCGAAGAAATCCGTGACCAACTCAACAACGGCGAACAACTTCCTTTCAAGGCTGTAGTCAACTGCAATATTGGTAATCCACAACAGCTTGAACAAAAGCCTATTACTTTCTTCCGTCAGGTATGTATATCTTTTGTGTGGAAGGGTATCATCATCATTGTGTGCTAACATGCACTTTTTAGGTGGCCTCGCTCTGTGAGAACCCTGAATTGTTGGCTGCTGACAAGGAAGCTATTGTCTCACAATTATATCCATCGGATGCCATTGCTCGTGCACGCAAGATCATGTCCATGATTGGTTCAAGCACAGGTGCCTATTCTCATTCACAAGGTGTGGCAGGTATTCGTCAGACGGTGGCACGCTTCCTTGAAGAGCGTGATGGCCATCCCGCGGATCCCAATCACATTTACTTGACACAAGGTGCCTCCTCTGGTGTACAATCCATTCTTTCTATTATGACACAAAACAACCAAACTGGTATTCTGATGTAAGTATGAGGGGAGAGGAAATGGCCAAGATGGGATATTGAATGTATCATGTTGCATAGTCCCATTCCTCAATATCCTTTGTATTCCGCAACCTTAACACTCTTGGGTGCCACGCCTGTGCCATATTACTTGGATGAAGATTCTGGTTGGAGTTTGGATGTTGCCTCATTGGAAAAGACAGTGAATGAAGCTCGCAGCAATGGTACGGATGTGCGTGCCCTCGTAATCATCAACCCTGGTAATCCCACAGGCCAATGTTTGAGCGAAGACAATATCCGGGAGATCATTGAATTTTGCGCCAAGGCCAAGCTTGTCTTGTTGGCTGATGAGGTGTACCAGACCAACATTTATGAACCCGAACAACGGCCCTTTGTGAGCTTTAAAAAGGTATTGCGTGATCTCAACAGCCCTGTTGAATTGGTATCTTTCCATTCCATCTCCAAGGGTATGATTGGTGAATGTGGTCGTCGTGGTGGCTATTTTGAATGCTGCAACTTTGATGAGGGCGTGATGCAACAACTTTACAAGATGGCATCCGTTTCCTTATGTCCCAATGTCCCAGGCCAAATCATGGTTGATTTGATGGTCAATCCTCCCCGACCCAATGATCCCTCGTACCCCACGTACAATGACGAAATCCAAGGCCTCTATGAATCCCTTCGTCGCCGCTCGAAAAAGCTTGAGGCGGCGTTCAACAAAATGGAAGGTGTCACTTGTCAACCAGCCATGGGATCCATGTACTTGTTCCCAAGAATCCGTCTCCCTGCTAAGGCTATTGAAGAAGCTCAAAAGGAAGGATTGGCTCCGGATGCTTTCTATTCTGAAAAAATGTTGGAGGCCACAGGTAAGATCATGTGTATTGTGTTTGTGTCATAAAGAAGGAAAAAAATGCTCATCATGCCTCAATCCATTTTTTTTTGGCTGTTCCTGCAGGTGTTTGTGTCGTACCTGGTACGTGTGTTTCCCACGCTCTCAACCAATGAGCCACCGATCCACTGTTTTCCTCGGAACCCTATACAACTAACGCTCTCTGCTTTATCTTTTAGGCTCTGGTTTCTCACAAAAGGAGGGTACCTGGCATTTCCGCTCCACCTTTTTGCCACCCGAACGCTTGTTTGACGACTTTTGTCAGGATATCCAACGATTCCACAATGATTTTATGGCTGCCTACAGCTCATAAAGGGTTATCTGCGTGGGATATATAGACCACAAAAAAAACATCATACATATGCACATGCATACATGCACACACACACACACAACATATATAACATATTGTACAGCTTATCCCCCCCATATCATTGTTCACTCTTATCTCCTTCATATAACCATTTCATGGTACCCCGATAAACGTACCCAGCTTAATGGTTCAGTGCTCATGTAAAAGTCAGCTACCAAAATGTGTGTATGGTGATTGGGATCTTCAAAATGGATGATGCAATCCAAGCGATCTGGAACCCCCAAACCTAATCGTTCCCCCCACCCCGGTCTCTGGGTCATGTTGGGAGACACCGCCCCCACATTTTTAAAGGTCCACTCATACAACTGAGCATCTTATCAACATCTGAGATGCAAGATTGGATATCAACCCTTAAAGGAAAATGCAGTCAACAAGGTAATGGATCGTGCCAGGGTGGGTAGAAACAATCATAAGGACAGCAGCATATCATACAAATCGAGATTATATCCATTGTGCACCTTGTGTCATCCATTTCTAGCTCTATATGGTCAACCTGTGATTTCACACTTTTATCACTTTACCATGGCAACAAAGGAAGTTTTGTTTGGTATTCAATATCTGTTTTTTTTATTCTTCCTTCCTTCCCAGTGTGGGAATCAGGGATCCAAATAATATATAGCTATATATTTATATGAAACCAGTGTACAAGGCATGCATGTGTGTATGTTGTAATTTTTTTTCGTGTGTGTCATGCGTACCGTGTTCCATCTAGGAGGAGAGCAGAAATGAATGGAAATCAAAATAGAACTTTTTGGAACCAGGATGGCCTGAGAGGTGATAAGAGAGAAAGGTATCATACACACACGCAAGGAAAAGGATAAGGTGTTTGCCGCGGTATCTTTATATGTGTGTGTCTGTGTGTGTGTGTGTGTGTGTGCGAGTTGTCGAGATTGGCTGGATAAGATCGAGTCATGTGCTGTCCAAAGTGCGAGAGACCATCTGGGTGATGTGGATGATGATGATGGAGGAAGAGACGAGAAGGAGGAGGATATTGAGAGCATCATAGCATTGCACACACACACGCACACACACACACACAAACACACACAGCCACCAACACGTACCCTTATTGGGGCATGGGGCAGCCAAAGTCGTGACGGTTCTTGTAAAAGTGTAATGATGCTAGGTAATGGAACTATGGGAGATCATGGGGTCATTGTTAATATCCAATTGTCAGGAGAAAAGGTAGTAGCACACTTACGTAAATACCAAAGCAAACAAACACGTGCCAAATAGCATGGCTGGTCATACCAGCAAAATCAAAACGACCGGGAAAGTATCGTTCAGGAAAACGATTGGCATCTAAAAAGAGAGCGGGCATGAGTTTCCATGACAACCATCATGGCAACAACAATGAGACTACTTACAAAAGAGAACGCCCAAAAGATACATGCCCACACTGATGGCAGCAGGTTCCATGAATTCATAGGTCTTTGATATGCCATGGAGCCATACGAGATGCAAGACAGGGACGATGCTTGAGAACGCCAATGACAAAAAGAAGGTGATGCGAATGGGTCGGAATTCCTTGGTGTCCCATACTTTGAAAAAGGGGAGTACAAAGCCGAAACTGCTGACCACGCCTGTGAAAATCATGTAGCGTTGTCGAATCACGGGCTGGCAATAGTAACCATAATATTCTGTCACCAGGACAGAGGCTGCAATGAGGAACGCGATGCCAATGTAGTCAAGGGTGGCTGCCAACGTCTTGTGCTTGCAATGACACACATAGGTGTGGTAAATGGAGGAGCAAAAGAGACATTTCAAAGCTGCAATGCAGAATGTAGCAAAGATAATACGATCACTTGTAGTTGCTTCTGGGAAATGATGCTGCATGTGCCATGATATGTGTGTCAGTGACAAATAATAAAGTTTGATGTATAAAGAAAAAAGGGGAGAGGAGGAGCTTACATTGAAAACAGAAACACTAAAGTAAGAGAAAAACAAGAACCCGATTAGGTGACTCCAAATATTCAGGGTCTCGTTGTGCAGCATGAATATCGACTTTAAACAATCAAGGTGCGTGGCATAGAATCGGTATCTGTAATCCATGTTAGCTTGATCCCCTATTTTCGGGTATATCCCATGTCGATCACTTACCCAGTTAAAACATATTCATTCTCTTGCCAATCTTTGGGCAATTCATGATACTTTAGCAACCGTTGTGCTCCAATCACAGCAAGTTTGGCTTGATCCCAAGTCTCATGCACTTGATCATCGACATATTGCAAAAAACTAGCAGCTGCCGACGGCGATGGGTCGGTATCGGTAAAGATATCCGTTCGAATTTCTGTAGTAGCAGAAATCGAGGATGTAGAATGGGATCGGTGTCGAGTACGAGGTACTGTCAAGAGATTGGTAGAAGTGGATGTGGATGTAGCCGATGATGGTGATGGTTGATTTGGTGGTTGATATAGAGAATGTCGTCGCATCAACAGGGCTGCACTAAGCCCACTGTCGGTTGCGCTGCTTACATCCATGATTTATATATATACACTCTCTCCCGAAACAATCGATTGCTGAATAGCTAGATTGGAGAGAGAGGGGGGATAAAGATATTGATTAAGAGAGAGAGAAAGAGAGAAAGAGAGAGAGGGGTGGATAAAGTAAAGAAGAAGAAAAAGAAAAACGAAAAAGAAAACCGATGGGGGTGGGGTAAAATATAATAGGGTTATTGTTTTTTGGGTGTGAATGTGTGTGTGTGCGTGTGGCATATAGAGTAGGTGGGTGCCTTATTGCTTTGATTGCAACCCGAGATTTTTCAATTCCCGTCATCCCCCAGAAGCTGAAACCGGAAGGCCTCGCAGACAGCTGCTGCTACTACTGCTGCTTTACATCTTTGACCACAAAGGCGTTTAATTTTATCTCTCTGCCACTCACATCCGCACATGTACATTGCACATACCCCAGCCATTTTTCTCTTGTGATTCACAAATTGGGTCTGATGGCATTATTTGGTTGGCTGTGCCATACGTAATCCCTGCCATACATGTAAGCAACCGAAACCCTTATTTGCAACCCACGATGACTTGAAACAACAGTCGATCATCGGCCATAAAAAGTACTTGTCTCATAAAAGTAACTCTTCATTCATTGGAAACGTTTAAAGATATACGGTAGGGTTGGGTAACAGAGGCGAATTGCCAATTTTGTTGTTCCAGGATGAGTAAATCTACGATGGCGTTGCGAGCAAGGTTTCTTTTGAGTAACAAAAGAGGATTAGATTGTTGGTCATGTACCATCAGTTACTAGATATAGGCTTTCAAGGAGTTCTTTTTGATGTTGTTGGCGGGCGTCCGACGCCCTGGAGTGGTAAATGGTACACAAATTTAGCTTATACTATGATTGTCCGAGACCAAAGTACGTAAATGTAAGCTATATTTTGCTTGTGCACACACAACACTTCTTCTTGTTTCCATCGCACAGAGAAAAAGGAAGCCTATCGTAAAGATCAGCGTTCACCCAAAGTTGTCGGGAAAATGGAAGAAGCTTTTGGACACCATCTCACTAGTAGTAGTAGCTCAGCCTTTGCTGGTGAAACTTTCTTTCTGCAACAAGGAGAAAGTGATTGTCCATCTCCTCTCTCCTCTCATTCTTCCATAAAAACAATCCTTTGTCGACATATTAAACGAGTCAAATGATATATCTTTTTTATTCATGCATGTACATCTGTTTATGCAGCTGCATCGTGCCTTGAATCTCATTTAGGGGGCGTTGTTTGAACGTATTTCTGCATGCCAACATTGTTGGATTGTTCTTTAGGTACACCTTGGAGACATCTCAGAAATGATCAACCTTAGGAAAGAGGGCATGTGGTGTCGTTAACGAAGCCTTTATACAAAATAACTGGTGCTGGTTGTAATATCGATCTGGTGTTGCCATTGTAATAATCCATACGCATCCACAGCGTGACCTCACACGCTTCAAATGGCCACTCCACGGATCGGGTGCAATCACTGAGATCAG
This sequence comes from Lichtheimia corymbifera B2541, assembly GCA_000697475.1. Taxonomy (NCBI): domain Eukaryota; kingdom Fungi; phylum Mucoromycota; class Mucoromycetes; order Mucorales; family Lichtheimiaceae; genus Lichtheimia; species Lichtheimia corymbifera. Next base: position 224,808 of record JNEU01001161.1, read on the forward strand.
CCCATCTCCTCCAATGCAATTGCTGTTTTAGCAGCTATCATGTATTACGAGATCCGGATCTATACCAGAGCACGTGAGCATATTTTTTGTTCCACCCATTCTGTGATGTCCATCAACAACAAGTTTTTTGGCATCTAATTACGTATGCGTGGGAATGTGGCATATCATAGAAGGACATTTAGTGCTTCGCTTTACGTTTCTTATCTTTGTGGTGATCGCACCTAGCATGCATTACTGGTTGTTAATGTGTATGTTGTCCAAAATGTTGAATGGGTTCTATAATCGCTAGTGGGATGAAGAGATCTTTTCCGGATAGTGTGGATCTCGATAAATTTTTCATGGCCATTGGATGGCAACATCTAAGCACACGATGTAGATGGGATCGTTTGTGGATGATGTTGTACAAAGACACCCCGTATTGTGCGATTGAGGTTTCAGGCTGACAATCCAGAATATACATGGTTACACCAGGGAGAGCATTTTAGGCATGAATTGCATGAAGCCATCCATCCCTCCAAGAGCTATAATCTTGATTTTGTTGTCATGGTTGACTCTATTGGATGAAGTATTCTGCTTTTATTCTATAGGTGTGCTGTCTATGACATTGTATTTGCTACGCAACGCGCTCCGGTGATTTATATGAAGATGGATGCTGACAAGACATTTTTGAAATAAAAAAGCAAAAGTTTAATAGATCATAGATCAAAGGGTTGCTACTACTACACTATGCTATTGGAGGTCGAAGACGATGATCCTGCGTTCATAGAGCCAGCAGTGTTCGGCGGTGGGTGACCCTCAAAAGTTGGAGTCGTTTCCTGATCCATACTCGCTCTCCGCTTCACCTTTTTTGCTTTCTTCCAAACCTTTGCACAAGCCTTTTGCTTTCCCATTCTTACCCGCAATGAGCAGCATGCATCGTCATTCAGTTTAACGAGTTGTGTCACCTGCGGACACTATAACCCCCTGACGAACACGCAATGTCACAGCAACGAAGCCCAGGTTGATGGAGTCGATGGGAACGGCAATGGCAACGATTGTGGGAGCAGTGACAAGCAAAACGACTCGCCTTGTTGATATATGTGCTTTGACCATGATAACGAGAGGGTTGGTGATGCGCGGCTATGGAGACAGCAACCAGGCAACGGATGGCGTACAGTGTCACTACTTGTCTACCAGATCAACGATGACTTTTTGCATGGAGCAACGCCGCGAAACCCAGCTGTCACCACCCCACCATGTATTAGCTACATATTCTCTTTGGCAATAGCTTCCATAAAGAACATAGTAGGCCACAAATAAAGCACGACCTTGCATCCAGAACTCTGGAACAATACGCCACATGCAACACACATGTATTGGAATGACACAATGATGACAGGAGTAATAGACAAAGGATGACGGGTATGAGAACAAGCTTGCTTTGGAGAAAGAGAGAGAGAAAGAGGAAAAGGTTCATGTGATGGTCATACAAACGAGAGACTTGGTTTTCACACATATGCAAGGTGTTCGTGCATGCATCAAAACGACGTACGGAGAAAAAGAAAGTTTGTATTATGCATCATCACCAAAAACAAAACAACAAAAAACAACAACACTACTCAATAAAGCTCTTGACACGATCTTTCTATTCGATGTGCACACACACTCACACACACAGCAAGCACAATGATGATTAATGATGATCATTTAAGGAGTCCCATGTTGGTGGTGCAACAATAACAATCACTTGTTGGATGACAATGAATAATGGGGATATAATATTACCAGCTATGGATGAGCATGTTGTCGTTTATAAGCAACAATAATGTATGTATGCATCATGGTGCACCAAAAGTGGGTGGGTTGTAAAAGCAAAACGAGAGAGAGAGAGCTACACACGCACGCACGCACTACACGCACAAAGAGAAAGTTCATGCATGAAAGGGGAAATAGTCACAGAAGCAAAGGTGTGGAAGAGTGTGGTGTGTGGATGAAGGTACCCTTAATGCTTGACATGCCATTTTTTGCTCCTTTTCCGTCTTTTTTAACTGCTTTTCCTCCCACCACACCTTTCAACTTGTTCTTTCTCTCTCTCTCCTCCCCCCGCCCCTCTTCACATTTATCCTTCTTCTCCTTGACTACCTTTGATCATTGATTCGAAAGAGGGAACAGAGAGAGAGAGAGCTTTCAACTGAACGAGAAATACAAAAGATCATTCACCGACCACATATCCGCTTTTGTGAGACGTAATATAACACGCAACAACGCACATACCACCAGCATCATCACCATCCTCATCATCCACCCACCGACAATAACTTTATCCCTCCGATCTATCTGGTCTCTTCTTCTTTCATGTTCAAGCAAATCCCACCACCTTCTGAGGACGACCTTCGAGCATGCTTCGGTCCTGATTTCGCCATGGAATGGGATCAGGCAAGGGTGACTCGCTGGCTTCAAGACCACAATTGGGGCCACATTGCTGATACCTTTCAAGGTAAACTCCGAGTGTGTGTACAAACACGCATGTTCCCATTTGCTGATCATTTTACTCCTAGAACATGGCATCTGTGGAAAGGAATTCTTCCATATTAGTTTGGCAAAGCTTGTTGAAATACTTCCTCGCAGAGTAACCACCTACGCTGAACGAAGACGATTACTCAATGATATTCGTGCATTGGGCACACCGGCGGCTGCTCATGATGGTATTCTAACACCTACCAATGTAAAGAAAACATCCCATTTGACAATGAAATATTGACTTTTATTATTATTATAGATATCCATCAATACCAATGTCCATCAGCCTTATCCCAAGACCGAGCATAACTCTTTTCCAACATCCGCCAATACACCCACATCGGCTCATTTGGCTAGCAGCAGCTCACCAACAACACCTCTCAATCACACATCATCATCTCAATATGAGATCAAGGATATTGGAAGTGGTTTTAGTCACATGTCATGCTCTAGACATAGTGCAGGTGGCACAAGTGCAAGTGGTGGCGGTTTATCATCTCCTTCATCCATCGAGTTTCCAAGTCCTGTGGCAACTAGCAATGTAGCAGCTACCTCTTCTTCTTCATCATCGACAACGCCCACTAATACTACTGCTCGTAACAGTCATCATCATCGTCATCATCATCATTACCATTCACCTACACGGCTGTATTCACCAAGGTCCGCCATTTCAAAGATACGCAATACATTTATGCATTCAACATCGACCAGCAGCAATAACAATAACACGTCATCTTGTCGCATGAACGCTCCAGAAAACGAAACTTTATCTACGGATGCATCCGACAACCGACATTCAACAACATCGTCACGTACACCTGATCGCTTAAACAAGTTTTGGGCAGCATATGCCAACTGGCGTTCTGGGGGCAGCAGTAGTAATACCAGTAACCATGGCTACAATGGCAACCATCATAGAAAGGGGCAACAGCAACAACAACATCATTACCAACCACAACAGGGAACAAGTACGTTGTCATCGTCGTCATCTTCAGGGGCTCTTCCGGAAATGAACCACAATCTCGTGGCCACCAAAGTGCCCATGACGGCTCACAAACGGGTAAGTGAATATTATTTTGTTGCCCAAGAGAGAATGGAAAATAAATGAATGATGGTTGCTATAGTTTTCCGATACTCGTATCCAAGTAACGGGCGATCGAGAAACCTGGTATAGTGTGGTGGTAACGGATATCCGGGATGCCGATACGCTCAAGGATAGGATTCATCAACGGATGAATCTTCCTTTGCAGCATCGAGATGGCTACTGCTATTATCACGAGAATGGTCCGGATCCAGGTGTGTGTTTTGAGAATTATAGTCGTTATCATTCAAGTTTGAACTGCAGCTAATTGTAACGCCCCACTTCTCCCTAATCCTGCAGAGATGGCATTGACTTCACAAGATCTATTGGCCATTTGCTCTATTGCAGACCATGCAGCTAACCAACGCATATTGGTCTGTGCAATCAAGTTGGATCCTGGTTCTTGTCCTGTATTCGATTACCCCAACAACATCATGACTAATTATCCACCACAACCACCTGCTGCGTCTCACATGAATTATAATGTTGACCTTCATCATTCACATTTACATCCCACCACTTGTACTTCCACCCCATTGTATGGCAATGCAACCTATTCATTATCCACACCAGAGCTTGGACATTCTCCATCAGATACCCCCTCCACTCCCAAAGGTGTTGTCGTTGGTGGTGGCAATCAACAAGGGTAAGTTTACATGCAACTTGATGATCCTTATTTCACATGCTTGCAGCGGGCCAACCTTGTTTATATAGATCATCAAGCCCTATTCTCCTACCTGACCATGCTGCTGCTGCCTCTGCTGCCGCCCATTCTAATTCCAAACCATTCTTTTTGTTTGCAAACACAAGCACTGCCACTTTACCCACCTCATATCACCAAAACGGTAATAACAACAACATTAATAACGGCTATCACCATGAACCCACTGGTGTACAATTATCGGATCCACCGGCAGCTACGACTTATCCATTGGATGAAAATGCTCCATCTCCTGCAGCATTACAGGTTCGACGTGCTAGTGATCACCAAATCATGACCAATACCACCACTGCAGTCGTTGTTGAGCCTAGCCTATCCTATGATCGTCATCATCACGATCATTCAACACCTACTACCACTGATAACAATGCACGATCATCCAAAGAAAAACGAAGCAACAAGTTATGGACTCGGCGTTCTGAACCCATGCTCAATCGTCGTCATCTTTTTAATCATGTTCGCCCACAACAACAAGAACAAACACCACCACCATCATCATCCCATACAACCACAATGGATCCTGTACCCAAACCAGCAGCACAGTTATGGGCTGTTCCTCCAACCCAACCACCATGTTATTCACCTTCTTCACCACGATACCATCATCATCATCAAGGCGGCAACAAAAAGAATGCATTTTGGGGTGAACGTCCACCGGCTGAAGTTGTATGTCAAAACATGGATCAATACTTTGACAATCATGATCTTGACAAGGAGATCATCGTGGAAGAAGATGGTGTCAGCAACAACAACATGGCACCGCAACAGCCAGTAGTACGACGTTTGACACATACTAAATCCATTCGAGTTGTGGCACGTGAAGCTAGCAAAAAATACAATACAGCACGTAAAATTAAGGAAGGCGGTATGCTTCGACGCAAGAGTACCAAATTATGGGGTCAGCATTTGGTGGAAGTTAAGCCTGCACGACAACAGCAACGACGACGCCAAGATGAAATGACGACAACACCGAGTCCAAGTAGTGGGGATCGTAACAGCATGATGTTTCTCGATAACAATGGCAGCAGCAACACGGGCAGTCCTAATCAATCTGTGCAATGGATTCGAGGCAAGCTTATTGGCAAAGGATCGTTTGGGCGAGTGTATTTGGCATTCAATGTGGCCACGGGTGAAGTGATTGCTGTCAAGCAAGTTGAGATCCCTCGTACCAAATCCGATCGGCAAGACACACGTCAACTGGATATGGTCGATGCCTTGTATCAGGAAATGTACATGTTACGTGATCTGGACCATGATAATATTGTCCAATATCTTGGGTATGGACGTGATCATGACGTGGTCAATATCTTTCTCGAGTACGTTTCCGGTGGCAGCATTTCAAGTCGATTGTCATTACAAGGTGCTTTTGAAGAACCGCTTGTACGCTACTTTACACGTCAAATTGTCGCAGGGCTCAATTATCTCCATGGGAGAAACATCCTTCATCGTGATATCAAGGCAGCTAACATTCTGGTGGAGGCAGATGGCATATGCAAGATTTCCGATTTTGGCTTATCCAAAAAGAATGATTATGATGAGGTGTATGATGAAAACTCACGCATGTCGTTGCGTGGTTCTATTTATTGGCAAGTGTTATATACCGGAATCATGTGTAGACAATGACAGCTAATAAGGGCGGTAATAATAGGATGGCACCCGAGGTGGTCAAGAACGAACCTTACAGTGCCAAGGTCGATATTTGGAGTTTGGGATGCACCGTCATTGAAATGTTCACGGGTCAACGTCCATGGCTCACACTCAATCAAATTGCCACGCTCTACAATGTATGTTTCGCAAAAAAAGATTGCATGCATATCTATTTGTCTGACTTTTTTTGTTTAGCTTGGTTGTCAAAAATCTCCAACGCTCCCTGAGAACATTTCGGACATTGGCAAAGACTTTCTCACGCAATGCTTCATAATGTATGTGTGTGTGTGTGTGTGTGTGTGTGTGTGTGCAACGAGGTCATTTTCTCACATCATTGTCGTTTCCAGTGATCCCAACAAACGGCCCACAGCAGCCACTTTACTCGCCCATCCATTTTGCCAACCCGATCCAACGTTCCGGTTTACGGTAAGCACCTTGCTGCTTCTGTGTTATGAAAACCACGTGCTAATGGTTGTTGTTATGTAGGATTACATTGACAAGGGCAAAGTCTGAGCCCGTAGTAGTAGCATCCTTATCTCTTACGTCGTAATATGACCATGCCATTCTGGCACTAATACCCGGTTCCTTATCAACACCCCTTATCATTCATGATACCACCATCACCACCCCTACTTGATCCCATTAAAAGTACAGTATTTTCAGAATTGACTCATAGCGATCAACTTTAAGAGCACGGCATAATATTTGTGAATGCATTTGAACACGTGTTGATGATACCCAAAGATATGGTATTTTGTGCTACTTTATGGAATTCCTAGTCATCGCACCCACTGCCCAGATCGGGATCGAGAAGGAAAAAAGAGAGGGTATCAATAGAGGGTACCAAGAAGCTGGCTGTAAAACGCTTGGGCCTAGTTGCTCAAGGTATTCGCACATCATCATCTGACATTCATGTTGGGAAAAAAAAAAGAGTCAAATTTATCTGTTTCAGTTCCCAGACTCGGAATACCTTTTTCTTTCGCTCTTTTCTTTTTCCCCTTTGCATACAAAATGTCGATATCACCAGCATTAGCATTACACTCGTTTGCAACCCTTGAGAAAAAATCAACTAGCACCACGACCAGCAACAACAGCAGCAGCTCAAAGGCATCTTCTAGTAAACAACCTAGCATCCGCAGTAACGTCAGCACCAATACGGGCGATTCCAACTCTATCACCGAATCTCTCAGCCCTGCTGGTACATCGAGTACCTTTGCCGACGTACCTTCTCGTGCCAGCGTTGTCATCAACTACCAAAATGTAAACACTGATCAGCTTGCTATTCTTGACGATCTCGGCTATGTTGACGATGACGACAAGGGGTTATTGGGTGGGTTGCAACAACAACAATGGACCTTGTAATTTGTTCTGACACAGCCCCATTATTATTATAAAGATTATGAAGCACAGCACCGTAAACGACATCACATTATTGAACAAATCCATCAATCGGAAAAAGCGTATTGCGAAGCATTGGACCTTATCATGACACAATTTTACAAGCCTCTTATGGCTGGAGCCAAAAACAATTCGTTTGATCTGCTTGGTACACGAAAACCACCGTGCACTGAGCGAGAGGCACAGTGCCTCTTTGGGAACATGAAACAAATACAAGTGTTGCAGCATCAATTCTTGACCAGTTTAGAGGATCGGTAATGTACCCGCGGAACCCTGCATCACGATAACTTACCCGCCACCCACTCACATATCTTGCTGTTCTTTAACACTGCAGGCTTCGGATATGGGGCCCCACTCAGATCTTGACCGACATTTTCCAAACTTGGGTAAGAACATCATCCGATTTCAACCTCCTCGAAACCGATCTTCTCCTAACATGTTGTCATATAGCACCAATCAATACAAGTATATGTGTCATATTTTGAAAACTATAGGTTAGCGATTGCTACCCATGAGCAGTTACAAAAATACCAGCCATTCAAAAAGTTTATTGAGGTATGCATGCAGGAACAACAATGACAGCAGCGCCACATGGCTCACTATGTAAACAAACATGTACAACAGAATGCACAGAATGAGCTTACCGGGGTGCATCAAGGAAAAACACTGTTATCCCTGCTCCAAGTACCTGCAGGATGTCCTAGCCGATATACACAGCTTGTTTCGAAATTATATGAAGCGACACCACCTTTGCATCCGGACTATACCAACCTAAGATCATGTCGAAGGCAGTTTATCAGCACGACTGAAAAACTTAAACCAACGTGAGAATGGTTACACACATGTGAAAATGTGAGCAAGGGGGTGCTGACATTATCTTTTATATTCTCAGGTTACAATCAATGGACAACATGGACCAAGTGGTACTTGTGCATCAGGCATTGACGGGTGCACCGTTTACCATCAAAGCCCATCGTCGTTTCATCTTGCACCAACCCCCTACGCGCTTGGAACCACGCACGATTATTTTATTCAGCGATATGATCGTCCTTGCGAGACCTTCCACGTCTACGTTGACAAGAAAGCAATCCAACAAGTCGACATTGCAATACAAGAACCATATCGATTTAGATCACATTGCACGGATTGTTGTATTACCCGGGGATGGGGAACCTGCTGGTGCTATCCAGATCACCGTCTTTGATCATGATACGGATATTGCACCCACGATCCATGTGCTACGCACACCACAACCACACGACTGGGTCAAGGTGATTACCAAGGCAATGGAGAAACGAGCTCATCTTCGGCAACAGAATAATCGTAAGGAACAACATCCCTTGCCCGTCAATTCCTTCATGACTCCTATCCAATTATGGCGGTAGTAACAGATACATTCCTTCCTGGAATAGCAGTTGGGAACAACCATAATTCTTCAAGGAAAGTATCCACCGCTGGTCATAGTGCAACCAGCAAGAGCTCCCATTCTAGTAAAGGATCATCCTCCTCTTCTTCAAGTCATCATCCAAGGCGACGTGGATCCCAAACGGTTGAGGAAAGACTCTTGCAAAATGTTTTCACAGGGTAATCATGATGATGAATCACAAAAAAAAGAAGCTAACCTTCCCCGCTCGAATCGTCGTCATGGTCACCATACACACACACCCACACACACATGCACAACCCCCACATCATATCCCCCTTCACTTTTTCATATGCCCACCATTACTCACACAAACATCTTAATCTTGTGTACCCTTTTTTTACTTTTTTACTAATAGTACGTGAATATTATATGTATGTACAAATGAAGAAACGCATTCAGCATGTATGAAGAAAGAGAGTGGGAGCGTGTAAAAGCAAATGGTGTCAATGTTGATTTAGATCTTTGGACGCTTGCTCATGTAGTCGTCGTCATTGGATAATGAACGTCGTCGAAGAGTGCCAGCATTGTTATGATTGTCCATGAATTTTTGCTAATGGGATGGAATGTGAGTTACACTAGCACAGCTGTTTCACACACATACACACGCGCGTGCATGCACAAGCTTACCTCTTTGATCTGCATGATTTTCTCTGCGAGTGTGGTAAGTTTATGATGAGTCGCAATCTTGATGGCAGCGTCTACGGATCGTCCACTATGGAGAGCATATGCCAAGTCCAATACACGTTGCAATTTGTCATCCTTGCATGCAAGCTAATGGCAAATGAAAAAAGTCAGTATGGGATGTGAATGTTTCAGCAATCCTTCGTTTTACCTGAATCAAGCTGAGCAAAGCCTTGTCCATTTCCAAATCGGTGGCACTAAACTCCATATCGTACTCGTCTTCAAGACCTGCTGCTTGTTGCTCGGCCTTTTCGTGTAACGTCATGTAGTGAATACGTAGATGCTTTTCTTCCAATTGTCCAACTTCGGTCTCGTAGTGCGTCGTTGGCATTCTCAATCCCACATTATCCACGGGTGGTCGTGGGAAATAAGGTGCCTTGTTGCTACCCTTGACCACAAGGCACATCAATTCGTTACGCATCAATCCAATGGGCCAGTAACGTTCTGTGCGTTGGTGTGCATGTGCAACAGCTTCTCCATCAAAGATTGGTACCCACGAGGATTGTCCCATCATCCTTTGGCGATGTAAAACGCTAACGACACCCGTAGAATCGGCCATGGCAGCTTGCTATATATCATACAATTAGTATACCCTACCTTTGATTGAAGGTATAACAACCTACCATTGCTTCACTGAATCCAATCCAAGTAAGCTGGGTGTTCCTTTGAAGGGGTAGCCTGTCCTTTTGTATAACATCCTGTGATAGTGTATCCATCAGCATGAATTCTAGATTTTGATAGCCTATATGTTGCACGTTATTAATCCTCATTCTCATTCCCGATATACATCCTATTATAGTTACCATCAAAGCTGGTGCCGAGTTTGTAAACAAACATCGCCAGTGAGCCGTGTCCCACCATGCTGACAATATTCTCCAGTCGGAAAAGGTGAATTTGAACGCCTGCAATGGTATACATTCGAATATAGCCAGCGGACGTGGCTGCAATCACAGAGCCGTTGTTGATGGCCACACCTATCATCACATTCATTAGCCAAAAGAACGCCAGTATTTGCAAGAGATAAATGCTTACTCTCGATATCTTCGCCAGGCGGTAAATAGACGGTCCATTCTGATCCACCAGCCCAATTGCTCAAAGGTCGATAATGCAATACAGATGCCTTGGCTGTTTCATTGTCTTCAATATCATCATCCACAGGCTTGCTGTCACCACCAGCCACGGCAAACACAGCGCCTTCTTCGCCAATAGCTGCCATGGTATAATGCATGTAATCGGAAAAGTGAAAGTTGCGATGATTGGATTGGTTGTGGAATTCAACGCTGACAACAGAATGCGTGCCTTGATAGATAGTGTAGACAACGCCAAACATGTTGAAAGCCAAATATCTTCTTTCGCCTTCGCGTGGTATACTGGGATTCGTTGGATCCATATTACGGAACGATGTTGCACCAGGTTGAAAACGTGGTTGTTCAGTGAGTCGATGAACAGGACCTAAATTATGCCCATGATATGAATAACGTTGTATCCTCCTTATCGATTGTTGGGTGTAGATTTACCTCGTGGTGTAGCAGTACGCACCATAGCACCTGGTCGGCTGCCAGCAGCTCCATTACGTTCTTCCACATAGCCAGCACCATCGTCGTCAATGACAAAATCATCCATGTCTGACATCATCTCCACGTCGCCTTCGAGATCTTCACCTTGATCCTCAAGATCATCGCCATCATCATCATCAGCATCGTCTTCAGCTTCACCATCAATAAGGTCGTTCCTGGGTTTTGGCTTTGGCTTTGAACGTTCACCAATGTTGAGCTGTGACATGTCCTCATCAAAAAGCTTGTCCAATTCATCAATGGCATTTTGTCGTTTTGCAGGATGAGGCAATCCTCCATTGGTGTCGATAGGATTCTTCCAGAGTGATAGTTGTCCTTGGCAATCGGTCTATGTATCCCACAACTTAGTCATTATCCAAGCTGATAGCGTTCGTGTACTTACAAATGCAAGCTGGTTCTCTGTGGGGCTCCATGCAATTCCTGATACAACATCCTTGCTGTCACGCTTGGCAAGAATCTTTTTTTGTTCCACATGCCAAATAATCACTTGCTTGTCTCTGCCAGCTGTGCACAAATAATGACCACTTGGTGACCATGCCAATGTAGAAATTTCCTACGTTGATATCCACCGTTATAAGTCACATGATCTCCTTCAAGATTCCAATGTATATACACTCACATCATAATGACCATCTTCCAATGATGCAGCCTTCCTCCATTCCTTGGTATTGTAGACACAAATGTCTATAAGGATCATATTAGCATAGTCACGGGAATCAATGCTTTTAATACATACCAAAGATACGACCAGCAAATGCAAATTGTTTTCCATCAGGCTTCCATGCCACTGTTCCCAAAATGTTGGATTCCGAGTCAGCCTTGGTGACAGCACCATTCAATGTCTTGATAGCTTTGGGCACACCATCCGAATGATTCAAATCCCAAATAAGAACATCGCCATCACAATCCGAAGACAACTGTCATTCCATGTATCAGTAGCCATTCACCTTCCAAGCCATGTTATATCATACCAAATAATCATCCACTGGCGAATGGGCTACGCACTTGACAGTCTTTTTGTGGCCATACAAAGCGACAACCTTGGTGATATCCTGGATCAAGATCAAGCGAATGACATCTTCACTATTATACCATATATATATATATATGAGCCTTTTGTCCATTTCCTTCCGATCCAATCCTACTACTTACTCTGAAGCCACTGCAACCTTGGTACCATTGGCACTGTAAGAGAGACATCTTACAGGCACTGTGCTTCTTGCCAGGTATTTATCAAAGGCATTGGTATTGTTGCGATAATGGATCACGGCACCATCTTCACCAGCACTGACAAAGCCTTCTTTCTATATGCATTGATCAATATCCATTTATCTCTATGGGGGGTGGATATCAACCATACGTACGTTGCAAATAAGCGTAATGACGGCTTCAGTATGCTCTGTTATCACTGTGGGTTCAGCCGTAATGTCGTTGACGTTGTAGACATGAACAAGCGAGTCGTTGCCACCGGTTATGATTTCACTGCAAAAACAAGCATGAGATGCCCCCTTCTTTTGAACGACGTGTGTGTGTCTGTGCATTGCTGTACCTTCCATTGCTCTTGTATACGATCGCAGTATGACCGTAAGTGTGTGCTGAAGTAGTCGACAAGGAACCGGTTTCTCGAGCGCTCATTGTTTGCCGGTCGTTGACAAAGGAATGGGGAACGAGAAAGAAAGAAAAAGAGTGGGAGTTTCAGGCACCCACAACTATACGCGAGAGCGCGCTTTCTGACACCACGCGAGACATCCACCGCACCACACGCGATCGTGGCTTTTTCTCCTCCCGTCACCTGCCATATCGAGTATAACCACTATGCTTGATCCATTGACAACCATGCTTGATCCATTGACAACCATGCTTGACACATTGACAACAATCATTTACAATTAAATAAATCATCTTGTTTTCCATCAAAGTGACCTACTTGGATTCATATAAATATTTCAAAGCGGGATCCATCAGCGCTTGTTGTTGTTGTTGCCGATATCGCTGCTACTGCTTCTTTGTTCAGCTCATCAAACAATCAAATCACAACCTCCTTTTTCCCTTGAATGGACAACAATTCCCACGCCCGTGTATATAAAAAGCAAGGTTTCCATCATCCATAATTATCACACATCTCTTTCGTCTATTTGATTGCATATACCATCAAGAAGAATCCGCGCATAATTTCGAAGAGGACAGCGCTAGACAAGACCACGCGCACCAGAACGACCAAGACGCATATCGCGTGTATGACATATCATGTATGACGTTTCTTTCTGTATTGGCTGCGAGGAAAAGGACTCGCACGGTTACAAGATGGGGCAGCGGTACAATGGAAATATACACTGAACGAGACGACACTGCGATCATACAAGCTGATCGGCTTGGGCAGCTATCATCTTTCTTGAGAGATACGAATAGGTGCCTTCTTCTATATGGTAAGTCAAGCCTTCTTTGCCATTCCATGAATCGAGGATATTCATGCATTTCATATCTCTGTCATTATAGCCCTTCTTTGCTTTATATGCTCATTGGTGTTGTCCTTAAGTGCTCATTATGTGGCGTCGTCTTGGCAACGTTCAATCCCATCACTTATGGTATACGTATGTGGCTATCATTTTGTGTTTTTCACCTTCCTTAATTGTATATTTATGTCTTTTGAGTAGTGAGCCGCTTCCATGAAAGAGGGATTATATGTTTCTCGTATCCCTGCAAGCAGAACACAACTTCATTCTGCTTGAGGATTTCTTTGTTGTCGAGGCTGTGGTTGATTCCGATACCCACCAAGAATGATACGAAGAAGCTGACTACGAAGAAGCCTTATTTGGATGTGCTTATAAGGTGCACCGCATATGCTCCATTGCGGTTGGGACAACTAGGACTGGGTAGTAACCTAAGATATAACCATACGCGGGCTGAATCTGTTTTCCTGACAAGCATTGGTGGTATTCGTCTTGGCAAAACGAACTATCATACGAGACACTTAAAATACCAACGCGGATTTTTCGAAGGGGTCGGGTGCTGGCCAAGTTACATGCCAGCCGAGATACTTTCATTGCCCCATCATTCCATGATCTCTGGCCTATTCCAAAGCCACGGAATCAAAACCAGTGGATCCCATTTCAGGAGACATCTGCTCTGATCATTGGAGGTCATCAAGCCAGCTTACGGCAACACGGCTCAACTTTTTTCTTTTGTGTACCCGTCATGACCATGTTCCATCAGCTAGGAGAGGTATACGAAAACCCACACCGGTGGGTCAGCCTCGTATGTACTTGATCCAAACACACGATAGGCTGTATTCTCATATCATTCATTTAGCATTTTACCCTGAGATGGCAAAGACATCTTGCAGAGATACCATCCCAAACAGTGATCTCAAGGCTTAAACCAAGCACGTCTAAAGAACAGCCGACTTGTAGGAATTGACCCTGGTAAGCTTGTTTACGAGGATTTTTCAGATGACGAGAACACTAATAACATGAATAAAATTACTAGGTAAACGGGAATTCATAACCGTTGTTGACCATGAGTCTCAAATTTCAACCTATGGCAACTTTATCGCCTCTCGCAATTGTATAACGGACCACGGTGAAAGGTGGACAATGAGCAAAAGCTATACATATGTAGCCATTGCATGCAGCAATATCATCAAGTGCCTCTAGTATGGCCCCAGCTTGTAGTGAAGCGAAATTTTCTGTGCGGCAAGACAGCTGCCTTGGCTCTATGGCTCGAGAAACGAAAACGAAGGTCGATCAAGATATAGGCATGGATAGCGTGGTTGGGCCCGCTCAAGCCAATAAAATATATTGAGGATTGAACAACAGCTTTCAGTTGAATCAACACGTGGGACATTAGCGGACTACCATATTTACTTACAAGCCTTGAAAGAGCATCACAGAGGGATGAGATTGATGGAGTTCTATTCCCATCCATCAGTGTTAAGGCGAAACTGGAGCAACAAGATATCGCAACAATCTGCCCTTGATATAGCATGACGCTTGATAATAAATCAAGCTGCACAAGCTCATGAAGAAGTTGATGCTCGCCCTCTGGTGTTCGCTTTCGGAATGGATGGAATTAGTGAGAAAGCAAGAAAGGGTCGACGTTGACCCCTCCTATGGACCACAAAATCTCCAGAGCCTTGTCCCGTAAACTTGGTCAGTTGAACTCACGGTGTCCCAAGAGATTAAGACAGGCGTTCGCCCGTGTTGACGAATACAAGACATCAAAAACATGTTGCAGATGTATCAAGGCTAGAGGAGTGATACCGGTGGATGAGAATGTTGAGTACTTTGGGCGTTGTGGTGGTTCAGGCACAACATCTCCCACGTGCTTAGGTTGGTAAACGTTTGTGGCATGTACTATGATTAGCGTTGATAAAATTTATCTATTTCAAAGATTGCGTGACCTTTCCGTCCACTTCAAGCACAGATTAACTCGAGGAATTCTTTTTTCTGCCCGGCAGTCATATCAACAAGTCATTATCAACGAGATTCTGGGGATTTCTCCTCCTGATTCACCAGTAAGTTAAAAATGCTACATGATGATTGCTATTGCTATGACCAACTCATTTTGTCATTTCCTTTAGAGAGAGAAAGTCATGTTCATCAATCGAACATCTAAATCAAAAAGAAGAGGTGTCCGGAGGTTTCGAAGACAACAAGCCGAGTGGGAACGTCCTGAGGAAGAGCCCATTATAGCCTACGGAGATGCCACCCTAGGACATATGCAGGGTTATGCGCCATATCCCCATTGGGTAAGCTACATTGAAAGTTGATTTTCTCATTGCTCATCTCTACCATTTGATGTATAGGATTTTATCAAATGACTTTGCAGACAGGCATTGGTCATTTTCATCGATGAGTTCCGTACCAGTATCACGTGCAGGCATGATGGCGAAGACTTGCACCTTTGCTATGACAATAGGCGGCTACATTGCAATCAACAAGTATGTGGAGACAAGAGTTTTTTTTTATATATACTAATAGGCTCGTTTATTCAAAACATAGAAAGACGAGGAATCGGGTACACACTGGACAAGGGAACAGAGGTCGGAAAGAGCTGCATTGCAAGGACGAAGATGGTGCTGTGATTGGTATAGGTGTAGCTCAGATTAGATTTATGATTCTTGGTTCCATCTTTCACTTATAAACTTTCAGAACACCTACCGAGTCTCGCGTACTCAACTTACGTCATCAATTACATACACACACTTACACCTACACCAGCACAGGCGTCCTCCTAGGACTGGTGACGCAAGGTCAATGGTAGACAATACAGGGTTATTTAGGACGTTCAGAGTTGTTCTCTGGTCTGGCCCAGTTTGATGTGCCATGACACAAATATTACAGGTCTTACTACGCGCGCACCAAAATTCGACCTCCCGCACACCAGAAATATAAGCATGATATTGAAGAGCCCACGCTTCATTGTAAAGTTTAGAGATACAGGCACCTTTTATGGTTTACATATGCTGTAAGCATGATGCTATATGAAAGGTGGCCTTTGTTCATTGTCAAGTAGGTAGACCCTGATAGAGCGGGAGATGCGCAGGGTCGTGCTTGTGCAACACAGCTCATTTGCATGATACATTGCAATGAAGAAACACCACTTGCCATATAGAATCACGGTTTCAGCATATGCAAAAGCGTCAATGTGCCTGTATCTAGGATTGGCAAGCTTGATCGAGCAGATATGATTGGAAAGGTGCGCTCCACCAAGACGAGCAATATTGTTCTATGAAAGAGGCGATGTTTCATTGTAGAGATAGATAGAGGCACATGTAGGTTTTTGCATATATGCTGAAAACGTGATGCTATATGTCAAGTGGTGTTTATTCACTGTAAAGTAGCGTGACCCTGATAGAGCGGAAAATGCGCAGGGGTGTGCATGTGTAACACAGCTCATTTGCATGATATATCACAATGAACAAACACCACTTACATATAGCACCATGGTTATAGCATATGTAAAAACGTAAATGTGCCTCCATCTAGGATTGGCAAGATTGATCGGGGAAACATGATTGGAAAGGTGCGCTCACCACAACAAGCAATATTGTTCTATGAAAGACCCCACGCTTCATTGTAAAGTTTAGAGACAAATGCACTTTTATGTTTTACATATGCTGAAAGCCTGATACTATATTATGAGAAGCAATAGTTGTTCAGGATTGGCGAGCGTGATCGTGAAATTTCTACACAAGGTGCGCTCCACCCATCCGAGCAATATTGTTCTATGAAAGAGCCCACGTTTCATTGTAAAGTTTAGAGATTAATGCACTTTTATGCTTTTCCTTATGCTGAAACCATGATGCTATATGTAAGTGGTGTTTGTTCATTGTGACGTATCATGCAAATGAGCTGTGTCACACATGCACGCACCTACGCATTTTCCGCTCTATCAGGGTCGAGCTACTTTACAATGAGCAAACACCACTTGGCATATAGCATCATGCTTTCAGCATAAGGAAAAACATAAAAGTGCATTAATCTGTAAACTTTACAATGAATCGTGGGCTCTTTCATAGAACAATATTGCTCGTTGTGGTGGAGCGCACCTTTCCAATCATGTTTCCCCGATCAAGTTTGCCAATACTAGATGCAGGTACTTTTACGTTTTTATATATGTTGAAAGCGTGATGCTATATGGCAAATGGTGTTTGTTCATTGCGATGTATCATGCAAATGAACTGTGGTGCACAAGCACGACCCTACGCATCTTCTGCTCTATCAGGGTCACGCTACTTCACAATGAATAAACACCACTTGTCATATGGCATCACGCTTTCAGCATATATGCAAAAACGTACATGTGCATTTATCTCTAAACTTTACAATGAAACATGGGCTCTTTCATAGAACAATATTGCTCGTCGTGGTGGAGCGCACCTTTCCAATCATGTTTCCCCGATCAATCTTGCCAATCCTAGATGGAGGCACATTTACGTTTTTACATATGCTATAACCATGGTGCTATATGTAAGTGGTGTTTGTTCATTGTGATATATCATGCAAATGAGCTGTGTTACACATGCACACCCCTGCGCATTTTCCGCTCTATCAGGTCACGCTACTTTACAGTGAATAAACACCACTTGACATACAGCATCACGCTTTCAGCATATATACAAAAACGTACATGTGCATTTATCTCTAAACTTTACAATGAAACATGGGCTCTTTCATAGAACAATATTGCTCGTCTTGGTGGAGCGCACCTTTCCAATCATATCTGCTCGATCAATCTTGCCAATCCTAGATGGAGGCACATTTACGTTTTTACATATGCTATAACCATGGTGCTATATGTAAGTGGTGTTTGTTCATTGTGATATATCATGCAAATGAGCTGTGTTACACATGCACACCCCTGCGCATTTTCCGCTCTATCAGGTCACGCTACTTTACAGTGAATAAACACCACTTGACATACAGCATCACGCTTTCAGCATATATACAAAAACGTACATGTGCATTTATCTCTAAACTTTACAATGAAACATGGGCTCTTTCATAGAACAATATTGCTCGTCTTGGTGGAGCGCACCTTTCCAATCATATCTGCTCGATCAAGCTTGCCAATCCTAGATACAGGCACATTGACGCTTTTGCATATGCTGAAACCGTGATTCTATATGGCAAGTGGTGTTGTTCATTGGGAAGTATCATGCAAATGAGCTGTGTTGCACAAAGAAGTCCGTCTGCATCTTCGGCACTATCGGGGTCTACCTACTTGACAATGAACAAAGACCACTTGTCATATAGCATCACGCTTATATCATATGTAAAAACATAAAGGTGCCTGTATCTCTAAACTTTGCAATGAAACCTGGGGTCTTCAATCGAACAAAGTTGCGCGGCGGGGTGAAGCGCACCTTGGGTGTGAGTTTCACGATCGTCGTGGCCGATCTCAGATTCACCCAAAGTCACCACCAGCCTCGTCGAAAAAAAAATTCAAGAGGTCGACCTCATTCACTTTGGCTGGTGGTGACATTGCGAAATTTGGGATCGGCGAGCTGGATCGTGAAACTTGCACACAAGGTGCGCTTCACCCCGCCGCGCAACTTTGTTCGATTGAAGACCCCACGTTTCATTCTAAAGTTTAGAGATACAGGTACGTTTATGTTTTACATATGCTGTAAACGTGATGCTATATGACAAGTGGTGTTTGTTCATTGTGAAGTATCATGCAAATGAGCTGTGTTACACAAGCACGCCCCTGCGCACCTTCCGCTCTATGGGAGTCGAGGTGCTTCAGAATGAGCAAAGACCACTTGTCATATAGCATCACACTTACACCATAGTAAAAACATAAAGGTGCCTGTATCTCCAAATCTCCATAATGATGTGTAGAGGCTTTATGAGAACGATGTTGATCAGCATGACCGAGAGCACCGCCTAACCAAGTTTCGACGTCGCCATGGACAATATCGGCGCGCACAGCCGTACACCCTATTTATGTTTCCATCCATTTGTCGTCTCTCCTACATTCGAGGTTTTCATAATGAACTCTGAGGTCTTTATGGGAACGAAATTGCTCGGCGTGGTCGAAAGGATGCTATGTGAAAGTTTCAGGTTCTAGGTGGGCAATTTCGGGGAGCAGGAGCGTCTACCCTACTTTTCCCTATATTTGGGCTGGCCCGCATTCAAAATGTTCATAATGAACCATGCGGTTTTTAAATGAATGAAGTTGATCAGCATGTGCGAGAATACCGTCTGACCAAGTTTCAAGTGCGAAATGGGGAATCCCAAGAAACTACATAGTAATTGACTTTTTCATAAATCCGGCGCTTTCCCAATTTTCATCCGTCATAGTCAACCCCACATTATGCTCTCCCTTTCGAAAATTTTAAATGAAGTGTGGGTTCGTTATTAAGACAAAGTTGATCAGCATGACCTAGAGCACCTTGTGTGCAAGTTTCAGGTTTGAGAGAGGCAATCAAGGTCGTGGAGTAATTTATACATGGTGTGCATGCATCTGTCGGACGGTGCCTGACCTATTTAATTTCCACCTCTTCTTCCACTCTTGGCTTCTTGCCTCTTCCTCCTCCCATTCTCAACTGTTGCCCCCATTCAAGTGCAACCACCATCTGCAAACGATTGCCTTGCTTCCAATCCACCATGTCAATGCTACGAATATCTTGATCCGATTGTCTTGAGCTGAATGCAAGCTCATGGCGTGTGCACCCCACTTCAACACACGCCTTTCTTGAAAGCACACACTGTCTTGCACACTCCAATGCCACACTCAAACGAAACAGCATTCATTCCAGCAGTTACTATTAGCAATGACTTTATTGTCTCAAGCAGTGTTCACAATCTTGTCACTCTATTACTACAACACGCTCCTCTGCCACAACCATCCCGTAACAGCAGCTGCCATTAGCAAGGTCTCCATTGTCTCAAGTTTATTGCGGCCTCTTCACGTGGACAGCTGATAGCCATTGTATAAAAGCAGCTTTATTTACGTGTAGCAGCTTGCTTCAATACATACATATTCCAATGGATGATGCCATATCAGCTATCAAGTATCCCGCAATACAAGCACTCTTCGCCTTGTTGAGCTGCACTGAAAATGACCAAGAAGAGAGAGACCAACACTTGGATGGAAAAGGAAGCATATCAGCAGCGATCGCAAGGCTGTCTTCAACCAACATATTGGATTTGTATGGATGTATGCAATCAAGTGCAGTAATGTGGAATCCTGGAATGTTGCTTTGACTACTTGGCTCGTCGTCAGCAGTAACGAACACGTGGATACGGCTGAGGATGATGATGGATTGGATGAGTTGGATGGCATGGAAACGAGGGCTTATATCTTTGACAAGAGAGGATTTACCACCATGGATGATATTGCAACATTCAAGTCAATGCATGCAACAGCTACTTTACAAATTTGGATGAAGATGCTATGATGGCAGCAACCAAGAATACAATGGCACAACGACACCTGCTGATTCTTTGTGATCCACTGGTTGGCATCTGGAAGGAAAGGAAGGATAGAAATTTGAGGAGATTGGATTATACCCACATCATTGTATCGAGACGCTCTTGTTCCTTCTGTCATATTACATTCATTAAAGCTTCATTGCTCATATGCTGATTAGACGATGGGTAGTGCCAATAACTGATTGTATACATGTTTAAATAGACGCTTGTATATTCAATGTTAATAAACCCGTAGTAATAGTACCCAACAACCCTGCTTCTTACAGAAGCTTGATCCATTGTAAGCTTAAATCATTACGGCTAAGAAAGATGATGAGCTCTGTGGCACAAGTACATAATGCTTACCTATGACAACGGCCCTACATACAAGTCATACACTAATAGAGGATGACAGAATCCAATTACACGCATTCGGACCCAACTACTACAACCACATCGTAGTCATGTATACCTTTACAATCGAATAAAATAATGCTTGTGCCACTTTACTGCTTCTCTTGCAGGCATGAAATTGAAGTGAACTTACCTGTCTGCTGCAATTGTACGGCGCCTTGGAGTAAACTATGCGTGTGATCCAATAATCTCTTGCGTCTAGTAAGTTGCCGTGGTAATTAGTAATCGGCTGATAAATCGCCCTATTAAATTGCTCATGGCCACCTTTTGAGGATGTCACTTTTACTGTGCTTGTTGTAATAAAAGAGGTGTAACAAAAGCTACGTAGTCCCGCTTGCCGCTTGACCGCCTCAGCAGCAAAATTACTTGATTGGCTAATGGACTCCGAGCATCCACTGACCATGTATCACTGTGCACAGCATAATAAAAGTAGCCCAAGTGCATCTATCTCAGGGCAAAGGTGTTTTTTTTATTTCTAGTAGGATGATATGCTGTCATATCAATCGAGTCGCGTAAGGGGTGGCTCTTATACAAGCGGCTATAAAGAAGCGCCTAGTATATCAATAACAACGAGATCTGGTATTCCAAATCCAGTGATAACATTCCTTTTTTTCCGATAGTACCCAGGTCATTCGATAATGTATGGGTGCATGGACCACGGTGGCTGCATGCATGCAATACGCGATGAGAAGGCAACAAAGTTGCATATGAACAAATCCAGAAATTATTCTCTGCAGCTTGTAGATCCCTTTTTTCATGCATCATGCTCTTGAGGGTGCATATGACATTCTTTTTCTTTTTTCATTATCGTATGATGGATTGCTACAAGTAGTCTACATGCATGGAATTTTTTAAAGTTGTGTGATGGCGGTAGTAGCAAATCTAGAAAGCGAAGAAAATGAGAGCTTTTTGCTCTGAAACGGTTCCCGATTGGACACCATGACTTGGATGGCCGATCAACAGACCGATTTTAAGCACCACAACTTTGTTTCAAACTTCTTTCTTTCGTCTCTCTCTCTCTCTCTCTTTTCCCATCTCCACTCCCCTCTTTGTACATATTCTTTCACCCTTCATTCTCAGGATGGATATGAATATGGATCATGATCATGGTGCGATTGATGAATCGACACCTTGGAATGCAAATATACCCTACGCAGGTGCTTTAGCTGGCGTCATTTCAGGCCTTACGTTTGTACTTTTTCTACGACATGTAGCCCAGTCTTTTACATACATTCGCCACTCGTCACTTTTCGGCAAATACAACCGATTGGAACGCTATATCGTCAACAAGTGCAGCTACACGCTCAATCTGGGTAGCAGCCGATCTCGTCTTACACCTGTATTACCTCCTGTTGGTGCTATCTTGTTGATTCTTGCATTGGTGACCACGGCTGTACCTTTATTATTGGTGCAAACGGATTTAGCCATCAATTCAAACCGTGCAGGCTTTTTGGCGATTTCGATTGTTCCATTCATGTTGGCGTCGACTGGCAAAAACTCGGCCATGGCATTGTTGACAGGCATCTCGCACGTGAAACTCAACTTTTTGCATCGCACCTTGGCAACAGCTATTGTTGTGTTGGCAACAGTACATATGGCCTATATGATCGAAAACTGGTCAAGATTCTCATGGTTCCTGAAAGAAAAGCTTGCCACTGAAAAGGTGCAGCATGGTCTTGCTGGCTATGGTTGCCTGTGTTTTGTCTTTGTCACCAGCTTATATCCCATCAGACGCTACTGCCACGAGCTATTCCTCGTCACTCACCTTGTCGGTTTTGGATTCTTGGGTGCTATTGCCAAGCACACACCTTATGCAATGCGTTACTTTTTTGCAGGCTTGCTATGTTACTGCGTCAATGCACTTACTGGCTGGTTTGTAAAGTCGCGTATTGGTCGTGCACGTGTTGAAGTGCTCCCACATGGTTGTACACGCTTGTCATTACGTCTTTCAAGTCCTATCACGCATCGTCCTGGTCAACATGTTTATATCAGCTTGCCCAAGGTATCCTATGTTCAATGGCATCCATTCACCATCACCAGTGTACACCGCAAAACGGAAGACAATGCATGTGACATGATCGAAATGTATGCATGTGTACGTGGCAACTTTACTCGCAAGCTATATAAACTTGCTCAACAAGGTGAAGAATGGCCTGCATTTATTGCCGGTCCTTATGGAAATGGCTCGCCTGACTTGGATCCCACTGAAATGCTCACTCATCATGATACCTTGTTGCTCTTGGGTGCTGGTGCTGGCGTCACATTCCCTATGCGACTTGTACGTGAGCTTGGCTTGACACTATTGGAAGGTGGCATGATGATCCAACAGCAATCGATTCGCACCAAGGATATTTACTTTGCCTGGTCCGTTCGCCATGTTGGTGAGCTTGAATGGTTTTATGCCGAGTTACAGCAGCTCCTTGTGGATTTCGAACACGCTCGCAAACGAATGCAACTCAAATATGACTTGCCGCATGTCCATGTTCTTTTGTATGTGACCGACACGAACAAGCAAGGTGCAGACAACATTATCGAATTGCCTACTCCCCCTACTGAGAAAGCAGCATCGTTGGATGGCGAAGGCAGTCGTATGTTTTCCAATGTGGATGATGATCACGTGCAAGATGAAGATGCTCCCAAGCCTCGTGTGGTGTTTGGATCTCGCATGGATGTACGTGCGTTATTCAAGGAAGCTGGTGGACGTGAGCCAGGCATCTTTGGTATGTAGTCAAGTTGTTTGCTGTTGTTTTATATGTAGAAAACTAATCTTTTTATATAGCATGTGGCCCTGCCAGCTTTAATGCAAGCATCAAAAATGCAGTGGCATCTGCTACACGACCTGGATACCTTCCACATTTGCATTGCGAGGAGTTCCAATACTAGATTTTACAGAATCTACTGTAAATGATATCCCCTTTCACCTCACATCATTCACATTTCACACGCATGTAATAACGCTGTACCATTATCATTATATCATCCTCCCTACTCCTCCATGATTCCACTTGTATCTTTATAAACATCTTACTCTAACATGTAATAATGAGTTAATTACCATTGGCATTTGCATTCTCCTGTGCTCCTTCGCGAATGACTTCAGCTAAGCGACGTAGAGCTTCATCCATCTTGTCATTGCTAATAGCGCTGTAAGACACTCGCACATACTCCGTTTTGCCTGGGATTGGTAAAAACGACTATGTGTAATATGTAAGTTTCATTATAGTGATAGGGAGAAAATGCTTGACTTACAATGCCAGGCACAGCCAAGACTCGTTTCTCAATCGCCTTTGTGTGGATCAATTCCTGAGAATCTTGGATACCTCCGAGCATACGGATCCACACAAACATGCCTGAATCTGGCACCGCCCACGTGGCTAATCCCTGCAGGTGTTTATCCATGCATTGAATAAACACATCTCGTTTCTCACGGTAAAAATCTGCCACCGATCGAACATGTTTGAAGAATCCTTGATGACCCCACTTTTCTAACAAGCCATAAGCCATCAATTGTGGGATACCAGCGGGTTGTAGGTTGCTTGACTATATAGTGGAATGGTATGTATGAGTGCACAGCTGAGCTTGACATGCACATTTTAGCTTTGCAGCTTACCGCAGTATGGGCATCGATTCGATTGACCAATGCAGGAGGACCCGTTACCCATCCAATGCGCATTCCGGATGATAAGATCTTGCTCATACTATCGAGGCGTAGTACTCTACCATCCACATCCATGGACAAGTAGGATGGTGTGCGTTGCTCATTGAACTACATATATACGTCAACATTGGATGACGCAGCACTCCCTCGCCTCTTGTTATTATTACCTGCAAATAATAGTATGGATCGTCTTCGATGATGATAATATCATACTTTTGGCACACTTGGTACATGCGTTTTTTTCGATCAAGCGTCGAGCTTACACCTGTAGGGTTGCCACCCACAGGAACAGTATAAAGGACTTTGGGTCTTGGTTGATCTTTTTTGCCATTAGGATTGTGTTCTGGCCATGTTTCAAGGATACGTTCAAGATCATCAGGGATGATGCCATCAGCATCCGTGCCCACGGGAACCAAATCAATCGGCATTGTTTTCAAAAAAGATAAAGCGCCAGCATAAGTGGGATCTTCGACTAACATGGCTGTACCAGGCTCTGCAAACATCTCAAATGACTATGTATGCATCATGCATATTATTAGTTGCCTGTCTCTGGATTGGCTTAGTATACTACGTATTACTTACTTTGGTCATTAAATCTTGGGAGCCCGGACCTACGGATAATGCAAAATCCTTGCGTGGTGGTTTGTGTTCCAATTCTTGCAGCTCACGGAGCCATGCATTGAGCGGTGGCAACCCAGACTATGGTCAACATCTTATGAACACGTGTGCTTCTAGCGTGAGAACGATACACAACATACCGTCAAATCATACATCAAACTTCGTTGAAACAAAGCCTTGTCAAAGGAAATGGTTTCGCCCGATTTTAATGTCACCGACATGCTCTCGTAAGGAAAAGTGTCAGGGTTGGGTTGACCAGCGTGCAGTGGCATCTTTACGAGATGTCAATAACGCGCGTCATAAAGTTTATGTGGCACGGCAAAAAAATGATGAGTCATTCCACCCTTCTATACATCACAAGATGGACATACCATGTCTTCTTGCACAGTATACTTGAACAAGGCACGGACTATCGTGTTGTCATGGTAAGCTATGGCTATATTGAAAATGCATGACAGCTTACTGGGTGATTCTTTGCGCTCCTTGCTCCGAGTACTGAGGAATTTTGAGTAATCCATGATAATGAATGTTTGGGACAAAGAAAGAAGAAAGTCATTTTCCCAGGATAGACATGTGTTATATATGCACCGATTCATCATTACCCCGTGACCCTATCGCTCCCGATGTATAGATTGACTCTTTGTCTCACAAATAACGGTATCTAGGCAAATGGAATGTGTGGTTATCTATGTAACGGTGTTGCCGTGATTGTTCATGCAAAAGTAATCAAATCAAGTTCCAATTGATGGCAATTTTTATCATCGACTACCTTTATTTAAATGACAATGAAATGAAAATAGAGGACTATATCCACAAATGGTTCACAGGAGGGGGGGAGTAGGTTTGGAAGCACAAAGCATGCCTATTGTTGTTAGAATGAAAATGAATTTTCAACACCGAAGCAACTGGTTCTTTCTTCCTGATCAATATACCGATGCATGCTGATACCTCTCAACGACGACAACCATGCAATGCTTCAACAAATCGGCGGCGATCGTCCATGAAGAGAGCAAGCGAATGTACCATTGCTGACCACGACACCACGACAACCAACACAGCTAACACAAATACACGAACCACCAGAGTTATATTAGGCAAGTGGAAGCGTACAAGGATGGCTACCAGGGTATGAATGAATAACGGGATATATAGAAAGGTTGTTGAATATGGAGGATCGTCATCGTCTTCATCATCATGTAACGACTCGTTCTGCACCAGGATCGCCATCACGACGCGAACGCGATACCGACACTATCGACCCCTTTACCATAATCTCAGCATCATCATCTCCTCAGCATCCTCATCATCATCATCGTTCTGGCGACTTGTATTCCCTTATCGATCCTCCTTTACTACATTCCCCCTCTGAAATCCTTATCAAATCCAAACGTGGCCCTTCCTATTACGCCTATTCCCCATCTCAAATGGCCAATCGAGAAAGATGTTATGAGATCATCACGACCACCACCCATGACGACATATTCAATGATCGTGAGAGCCAGGATCGTCAATCCGAGGTGGAAAATGAAGCCTTTTGGCTTGGTTTATCTGAAGATGAGATCATGAAGCGGAAACAATCCAATACTACTATTCACAGCAACTGCAGCAGTACAACAACCAGTAACACAAGTCCTCGCCTTTCTACATCTCCTTTCTCATTTTCAGCACTAACAGCCGTTCAAGATAAACGAATATATATCACCAGTGACAACGACGATAGTAATGACGATGATCAAGAAGAAGAAGAAGCAGAGGAGGAGGATCCAATTGATGGCGTTGGCAACAGTAGTATTGGCCTCATTGATCTCGATGAATTGAGTGACGACGAGCAAGTTAGCAACAATGAACTGGATGATTTAGGCCCGCTGGCAAAATATGCGCGTGAAAATAGGCGTAAACGTAAAATGGAAGAGATGCTGTCATCCCAATAAAAGATACCATTATTTTAATCATATCAACGACGTGTAATCAGACCACAATTATGTGCTAAGTTGATCGATCAATATCTCACGTGGTTACTGGGCAATTTAATCCAGAGATCATACATATGGTCACATTGGCAATATACCATGGGATAGGAGTGAGAGTATGATTTTCGCTTGGAGGATTGGAAGGTGAAATCAGAGCCACTACGTTGTCGTTTCAATGGTGATGGAGGTGTGGGTGGGGGTGGGGTGGTGCAACGGTAGCTGTTATTGTTTCCCTTGGCAACATCCACGGCGAGAGGTACATCACAGAAACCTGAAGATAATATAAACTTACTATTGGTCCCAAGCCAAGAGAGAATAAAACCAAATACCTTCAAAGACCAATGTGATGAAGAGTTGTGGTATCAATCTTGCAATGAAGTGACCTACATAATAGGCGAATGCATTAATACCCTCATTTCGGGAATCATATAAAGACTATCCATGAGTTTTACCAAAGGTCATTGAGGATGATATGCAAACAAGTAGAAAGCCGCATGATAGTGTTGGTGACAACGGCCTTGTTTATGTGTGAGTGGGCGCGGGAATTGTTGTCATGATGGATCGAACTGATAAAGTGGTCAAGCATCTTGGATTGAATACTGAGTCGAAGTGATGGAAACTGATAAATTCCACCAACCGCGTAAAGGTCATCTCTTGTAGGTGACATAAGTATATCCTTCATAAAACATCCCTCATCCATGATTGCAATATAGCTGCGGCATGCATTGACTCGAGTATTCCAATATCATCCATAACCGTGATCCATCTTCGTTCGTCAAAGGTATAAGCGCTTTTGTCAATTCCATCCAATCCATCATCATCCTCAGCCGTATCCATGTGAAATGATTCTTCGTCCCGCCTAACGACGCGCCAAGTAACCAAAGCAACATCCAGAATTCTCACCACTCCGCTTTGATTGCATCCATCCACCCATAAAATCCAATACGTTGGTTGAAAAGAGCCATGTGATCGCTGCTGATATGCTTGGTCATTTTCTATCGCAGCTCAACCAGATGAAGATCGCTTGATAGCTGGTACAGCATCATCCGTAGGGATCTGTATATATTGAAGCAGGTTGCTGCACGAAAAATAGAGCTGCTTCGATACAAAGACCAGCTGTTGTTCTCGTAAAAAGGCTGTAACAGAAGCTGCTGCAAGTAACTTGAGACAATGGAGTGAAGACCTTGCTAACAGCAACTGCTGGAATGAACGCTGTTATGGTTGGTCGTGGTATGGGAGTGTACAATAGAAGGTGGCAGTGTCAAGAAACGCGGGTGTTGTAGTAGGCTGTACACACACAATGGAGTTGTCATTCAGTCCAAGACGATCGGATCAAGAGAACTGCAGGATTGACATGATGGGTTAAAGCAGGACAATTGTTTGCAGTTGTAGTTGTACTTGAATGCACCAACGGTTGAGAATGGGAGAAGGAAGAGGCAAGAAATTAAAATAGGTCAGGCACCGTCCGACAGATGCATGCGCACTATAAATTACTCCACGACCTTGATTGCCTCTCTCAAACCTGAAACTTGCACACAATGTGCTCTAGGTCATGCTGATCAACTTTGTCTTAATAACGAACCCAAGCTTCATTTGAAATTTTCGAATGGGAGAGCATAATGTGAGATTGACTATGGCGGATGGAAATTGGGAAAGCGCCGGATTTATGAAAAAGTCAATTAGTATGTAGTTTCTTGGGATGCCCCATCTCGCACTTGAAATTTGGTCAGAAGGTACTTTCGCACATGCTGATCAACTCCATTCATTTAAAAACCGTATGCTTCATTATGATGATTCAATGAATCCGGCGGTCCAAATGTAGGCAAAAGTAGGGCCGACGCTCCCTGAGTCTGAGATTGCCACTTCGAGCCTGAAACTTTCATGCAAAGGACCCTTTCGACCACGCTGAGCAATTCCGTTCTCATAAAGATGCCACGCCTCATTATGAAGTTTTGAATGGCAGCGTCCAACTGTATGGACGGAAACTTAGATAAGATGGAAGGGCCGCGCCCGCCGATATCTGTGATCTCGAACATGAAACTTGGTCAGAAGGTCCTCTCGGCCATGCTGATCAACTTTGTTCTCATAAAGACGCGACACTTCATTACGACAATTTGAAGAAACAGGCACATTTATGTTTTTACATATGCTGTGAGAGTGATGATATATGAGAAGTGGTGTTTGTTCATTGTGAAATATCATGCAAATGAGCTGTGTTGCACAAAGAAGTCCGTCTGCATCTTCGGCTCTATCGGGGTCAACCTACTTGACAATGAACAAAGGCCACCTTTCATATAGCATCATGTACGACATAAAGGAGGTGCCTATATTTCTAAACTTTGCAATGAAACATGGTCTCAGTGGGATATTAATTGTCATATAATACATTGAACTCATGTTCCGATATCAGATATTCTTTACGAAATTGCAAATGCAGGCTCTTTATCTATCGCTGTTAAGATACAAGGAAAACGGAGTGGAAGGAGGAATCGTAAGACTAAGAACAGCGATTTTGCAGCTGGGACGTTCCTTTGTTTACAGCCCAGTGACATGCTTGGTCATCGTTGTGCGTTAGCTCCAAATCAATAACCGTATCTTTCATATAGAGTGGTTTAATGCGCTCTTGTGATACTGGGTAACAGGTGGAAGAGAATCTCCTTTATATATGACTTCATGCTACCAGGATTTCAACAAGGATAGTAGTACAAGATGAAATCTCTCTGCAGCAACAACATGGGGCTTATGCCTTCGGCATGGGATATATAAGGCCTACTACGTGCAGCATTGTTTTTGTCTAAAAGGCCTTTAATGGGAGACTGATGCTTTAATCTTTACTGCCATGACAACCATGGATGATGGGCAATGGATAGGATGCTGGTATCACCGCAATGTTAAAATAGTATTAGATCCATATTCGACCACCGCCAGCTTCAAGTCCTTTGTACCTAAAAACAGATACAACCAAATTTGTGTACAGCTTCACTCAGCCCTCTCTCTTTACTGCTCTGTTGCTCCGTTTCTTCCGGTCCTCTCTCTCTCTCTTCCTTTTCTTTACTTTCTCTTTTCTCCATGGCTTCCGATTTGCCTCAGTTCAAGACGGATGCCCCCGCTTCTGGAAGGCGAAGTGCTCGACCCAACAAACGAGTCCTTGTCGTTTTAGCCATTGCTGGCATTTTCTTTCTTTTGTACCTGAATGCTCGCATTGACACCACATCAAGTTCTTTGACCCCTGCCGATACCGACACAGACTCCTCCTCCTCCTCCACTACTATTACTACACCCTCTGACACTACCACCAGTGAAGAAACCGGCCAAGGCGACATTGCATTCCCTGATGATATGAGCGATGAGGAAACCGAAGAGATCATTCCTGATGAGCCAGTAGAACAAGAAGCTGAAGAAGAAGAATTGACAACGACTCCTTCAACCCACTCTGTGGAACATCACAAAACGGTGACTGATCCTTTAAGCGAAGAAAAGAGCGAAGATGTTGTCATCAACGACTCGAACCACTATGCTTACTTGGTGGTGATTGCCTCTTCAGCCGAGCAGAGCAGTCGTCGTGCCTTGATTCGTGACAAGTACTTTGGTTTGCGCAACAATTTATTACCTTGCATGCGTTACAATGCCGATATGCTCTACAAGTTTTTGATCTACGGTGGACCTAGCAAGGCTGGTACTGCTGAACGTCGTCGTTATGAGGCTGAAAAGATGGAATGGAATGACTTGGAGGAAATGCCTGGAAAGACACCTTTTGATCAAGCTTCGGTCTTGGAATGGGTAAGTGGGTGGGATCATAGCAACCACAGAATGAGGTACAAGGAACTTACAAGGAGTTTATAGGCTGAAACGACATTAGCAGAGCAAGGCATTACCTATGATTACCTTGTGGTGCAGGATATCAACACCTTTGTGCAGCTCTCGGTTGTCAAGCAAGAATTGGATAATGGAGTCATTAGCGAGAGCACCGATTCGCCTGTGACAGTCAATCCTGAAGCCCCTACGAACATTGTGTGGGGTACCTTTGGTGGTGATGAACGTGACAAGCATGCATTTGTTATTGGATCTGCCGCAGCCAAGCTGGCCCTTGAGAAGCGTGGTGACATTGATGCAACTGGCACCAGCGAGCACTTGTTGAGCAACATGTATGCTTATTATCAATCCGTTGCCAATACGGTGGAACATGAAGTCGATGCTGCCATGGAGCCTGAAGCTGCAGCTGAAGTGCAAGAACAAGTTATCCCTGTGTTTATTCGTGAAGATGGTCCTGATGATAATCATCGTTTTATTCGCTGGGAGAACAATGTCGAGTCCGTCCATATCGAAGATAGCGTTGTCACGCATGTCTATCAAGATTCCGAATTCGCAGAGCTCGTAGCATGGACTTCACTCAAGCCATCCACGGTGTGTTATCCACGCAAATCAGCCTTCAAGGGTACACAACCCACACTTGATGCTCTTGACGATGACGAAGATTTACTCGCCGATGAAGATGAGGATACCACTACCGGCTTGTCAGAGACAAACAACAACACAACGGCCGCTACTGAGGATAAGCCATCCATTGCCTTGATGACCTCTTCGTTCATTTATGACGACAATTGTATGGAGCCTTCTGCTACGATGGCCGCTATGAACAAGCGTAAATTTGCCTTGCGTCATGGTCATAGCTTCGTTGCTCGTTCGGCCGAGTTTGCTCAACAACGTGGACGCAAGACTGTATGGGGCAAGGTGGATGCTGTTGAAAAGGTGTTGCCTAAATACGACTGGATCTTTTGGATGGATATGGATGCGGTCATTATGAATCAAGAACATTCATTGTTTGAGTTGTTGGATGATTTACGGGCACGTTATCCAGGTGGTGCTGAAGCTTTTGACGCCAATGTTGACTTGATTGCAGCCAAACCCCGTGGTGATCCTATGCTCAATGCTGGTGTCTTCTTTTTACGTAACTCTCCTTGGAGCATGCAGTTCTTGCGCGATGTACAAGGTGTCACTGAATGGTATAACAAGGGATCTTCTTATGAACAAGGTGCCATGTGGCAAGTGATGAATCTTGAACAAAATGCTCCTCATATCTTTTTGCTCGATGGCGATGATCATACCTTCAATACGTTCCCCAAACGATATCAACCTGGTGACTTTATTGTCCATTTCGCTCCTGACAAATGTAAGTTGTTTTACATGTACTCATGTAGAGGGTGGTATATTAACTTTATTCCTATTGACAGGTCCCAATGCATTAACCTTGCAAGGTCTCGCTGCTGCTGAGCGTATTGAAAAGGGCGAGGCAATCACCAACATGGATTTGCTTTAAATGTTCTTTCCTCCTTTCACTTTTACATCATCATCATCTCTCTTCCTCCCCTCCCCCACCTCAAGTTCGCATTTATCATCATCCATCATGTATACACTTTTTTACATAAAACATTTTATTCTTGATCATTGTTCTTGTGGGGTGGATATGTCTAGTGACCTTCATACACGTATGTGTGGACCAGCATTATGCGGTGATTTGATTGGGTCAATTTGTCACATCATTACCAGCAACCTGAGCGAGAGAGTAGGCTTGGACCTTTCTTTAAACACGACACAATGTCCAACGACACTGCACCGCCTTCCTCCACCATTTATGCCGGCAACCTTGATCAAAGGTTCTATCTATATTCGGTTGCTCTTCCACTTCTAAAGCAGCCTTCATGTTCCCAGAGTCACCGACACCATGCTCCATGATCTCTTTGCTACCCTTGGCCAAGTCAATAACGTCAAGATTATCACGGTAAATCCCAAAACAAGCCTTTTTACACAAGAGTTGCTCATCTCTTTTATATAGTCACGGCGGCAAGGATTGAATGTACTCTACACGCGTGCCTATATTTATATATATGTGTGTATGGATGCGGTGTTAGTATTGATGATATTGTTTGCTATCTTTAGGCCGGTGTCAACTATGGTTTCGTGGATTTCGCAGACGCTGGAGCAGCAGAACGCGCATTGAATGAAATGAATGGACACAAGTTTTTTGATCACGTTAGTAGGATGATGATGATGATGATGATGATCAAGTCGATCTTTTTAACAAGGAGAGTATGAAAACAACATTAGGAGATCAAGCTCAACTGGGCACAACAATCCAAGCAGGATACTGGTAGAGAACATTTCCATGTCTTTGTGGGAGATCTTGCTCGAGAAATCAATGATGATATGCTTGCAAGCGCCTTTTCCAACTTTGGTACTATGACGTAAGTGACAAGATAATGAGAATTACGGAGTGGGTTGATGACATTTGTATATAGGGAAGCGCATGTGATTTGGGATAATGTTTCTGGTAATTCCAAGGGATATGGCTTTGTGGCCTTCCGTGACAAGACCGATGCCGAACAAGCCATCGCTACCATGAACGGCGAGTATCTTGGATCACGTCCCATTCGCTGCAACTGGGCAACGCAAAAAGGTAAGAAAAAAAGTTTTATTATGATGGCTCAATCATACTCATTATGATGATGATGTAGGACAAATGGCTACACCTCCTCCATTGCCTGGTCAACGTTTACCATTCCAAACCGTTGTCAACCAAGCTCCATCCCATGTGACCAATGTCTATGTTGGTAATCTCAGCCCTGATACCACAGGTAATAGGATCTATGAGTGGAATCGTAAAGTCTTTTTTATTCACCCTCATTGATTAGAAACCGACCTGACATGCCTCTTTGAGCAACATGGTACTGTTCAAGAAGTCAAGCTTCAATCGGATCGTGGATATGCTTTTGTCAAGTAAGTTTTGTTTTATATCAATCGGAGGTGGAGGGACATATCAAGTAACACATTGTTATAGGTTGGATACGCATGCAAATGCTGCCAGTGCTATTGTCAAACTCCAAGGCATGATGGTGAATGGCCGTGGACTTAAAGTAAGAGAGCATGTTCAAGGTTTATATATATGGATCATTTATATATGGTGTGCGTAGTTATCCTGGGGCAAGAGCCGTTCACAACAACAACAACCAGGTGGACATGTTATGGGAGGAGCAGGAGGACATCATCATCCCCATCTTTATGCTGGTAGAGCTGGTTATAATGCTCGAGGATTTGGTCATCCCATGCCTTCAGCTGAGGGCGCACTTGCAGATGTTACTGCACCCAATTCATTGGCAAGCCTTGATCCTCATGCAGGCGGCACTTTGGCAGCCACTTCAACTCCAGTCAACAACAATCAAGAAGAAGTGTACGAGTACAATGGCAGCAGTGGTTCCATTCCAATTTAATTCTCTCGCAAGATGATGGGCAGCACCTGATTTAGCTTTAGTCTCTATCTCTCTTATTTATTGCGCTTTTTAGTTCCCCTTTATGATATCCTTTTATCGCAACCATATTAAAAAGAGAAATTGCATAGCGCAAATTGTTTTTTTTAGTTGTGATTGAGATATTACATTCAACAAGATACAATTTTACTTTTAAGACTTTCCAAAACCAAAAAACTTGGAAAACAAGCCTGAAGATCTATCTTCTGCACGGAGAGTTAAGCTGTCGGGGTATTGCACATGATTGGCAGCCAGATCAAAGTAGAACGGTTTGGCCACCACGGCCTCGAGTTTGGGAGGGAAAGGAACCAACTTTGGCATTGCCGAGTCTTGCGTCAAGGCAGCAGGATAAGAATCGAGATCATCAATCAAATAAGTCTATAACGTAGCGTTAGATATAGATAGACTATTCCTCCATGATGTTACATACGTCGTTATTAAGTTTGAGTTGCTCCAGCTTGCTTGATAATTCAGTTGTGCTAGTATTCTTATCTTGTGCGAGATGCCAAGCTGCATGCATTTTCCATGATCCACTTCTAATTCGCTGCTCCAACTTTGAAAGATCCTCCTCTGTCACTGTCAATGCCGTATCGGGTTGGAATCCATTCAGCCGTTGCAATTGTTGCTTTGTTTGCACCATGTACGTTTGAGCTCGTTGATACATGGCTACTGATTCTGCAGCACGATCCAAATCACCATAAACTTGTGCAACATACATGCATCTACAAACCCAAGCCAATGTCAACATGGTATTCACATATATAAACCTTGCATTCCACATTTACCTGTATCCACGATAATAATGCTCCAAAACATCCAACTCAGCTTCAAAGGCGGTAGCGAGATCATCATCCATTGGAAGTTCACGTAAGGTTTGAATAATCTATAATAACAAGAGTTATATATACTAACACTTTTTCTTTCAGATCATGAAATTTTTACCTGCAAAATGTCATCAAACAATCGAACTGCATCTTGTGATTTGGCTTTCAATGCCGATTCAATATTGCGATGGATGATGCGTGCATTCAAGTTGTAGATCACATAAGCGTACACGGACTGCAGATCCTGAGTCGACTTTGCTGATTGCGAAGAAGCCACCTTGGCCGTCGCTTCCTTATCATCCTTGACAGCCTTTTTGACCACCTTTTCTGCCTCATTCCATTCTGACTTTTGTTGAGCTGCTTCCAATGCCTTGACGACCGTATCATTTCGCAGCACAATGGTCGTACCACGCCATTTCAGTGTAGGGCGTTCCTTTTTACTTGACTGCGTAGTGACCTGTGCCAGCTGTGGCTCGAGAGCAGACACGGTTGCATTCTTCTTTCGCAGATCATCCACCAAGTGAGGAATGTTGCTCGTATCCAATTGCAATTTGTAAGCACAGAAGCGGATGTTGGGATCGATATCATCAATGGCTGCATAGCATAATGCCTCTTGCTGTGGATCATCACTTGCAGTACCAAATTCATCATAGATCACCCTAAGCATTTTACTTAGTCAATTGCATCCCCCTGATACGACCCTACCCTACTTACCTAGCGATGACAAATTGATCCAAAGCAGCCTGCCATTCTTGTTGTTCAACCAAGAGATATCCTTTCATCCGAGCACCGTATGCCTAATCGCTAGTCAATGATCCATGTTTCCAATTGTGGGATTCATTATAGTATTATTACCTTGACATCCAATACTGAACGAGATTCGACGGATTGTTGATCACACAAATCAGACAAGGCATCTGCGTGCTGACTCGCTTTTTTCAATCGTTTCCTTAAATGATGGCGTTTACGCATATCCATGCTCGATGATGATTCCTGTTTTAATTCCATAGCATACGCCCATGCACGCTCGACTTGGAATACGTATAGATGCAAGAAACGCGCGTCCGAGAAAGTCTCTGGTAGTCGTTTTTGTTGGTTGACGTTCTTGTTATTCGGCTTTGTGAGCTCCAACAGTTGACGAAGACGTCGTACACGGTGGGCACAGTATTCACTAGAAAAAAGAAACCATGAGCATGCCAGGCATTGAGAGTGCTTGGTGTGCATGTGCCTACTTACCGGTAGCGTTGATAATCCTGATGACGGAGGCCATAAGTCATGCGTGAATCGTTTATAAGTGACAAGACTAGAGACGTTGGATTAGCATAAATAAAGTAAATCTCAAGTGTATTCTACCTTCTAATGCCATTGGAGCAGCATTGGCTGCAGGGGCATCCACTTGCATGGGCTCCATAGTTGAATAGGCTTGTAAACGTTGTGTTGGTTGTACGCCACGCTCACCAAAGTAGCCAACCAGCTGAGATGGAATTATTCACAAGCCAAAAAAGAGAAAGAGAGGAAGAGAGGAGGGGTGAGAGAGAGAGATCCACCAATCATCAATACCACCACCAAAGGCACACCATGATTCTGGTTCTTTGTGTGAATAACTAGTAGTCAAATACAAGATTATTAAACACGGACAATGTACCATGATATGGCAAGTGATTCATTCTCTCAAAAGGAAAAAGGTGAATCCCGCACGTTAGAAGCATCATATGACGACGACGAGAAGAGAGATATTGATTCTCCTTGTCTTGGATACTAACAGCATTGTGGGTGATATTGATCGGCAGAATTGTATAATAAAAAGTTACTTGTTTCTACTTGTCATAGTATAAAGCACAAGGAGTAGAGAGAGAAAGAAAGAGCGGAGACAAGGTCATGGTGGCACACTGACCTTGTGTGTGTGACATATGTCGCTATGGACATTAAATATCATTCGGCATCTGATGCGCTACCTTTCTTTTTCTTTTTAACCTTCATTTGA
The DNA here is from genome assembly GCA_000697475.1 of Lichtheimia corymbifera B2541. Classification (NCBI taxonomy): domain Eukaryota; kingdom Fungi; phylum Mucoromycota; class Mucoromycetes; order Mucorales; family Lichtheimiaceae; genus Lichtheimia; species Lichtheimia corymbifera. The sequence goes on from JNEU01001161.1 coordinate 262,524, forward strand.
CTCTCTATCCCGCACCACACGCTTGTCCTTGGACAACAGCAACAACAACAACACACACGCACGACTTCGATTCACACTCGTTCATACACTCACTTACCTCCCCCACCTTTCCTTTGACAATTCATCATCAATAGACACCGCTATTGACACGCTCACTTACTCACTCACTCACTCACGACACACCTTTACACACACGCACACAGCCTCCTTAATCATTTTTTTACCACCATCATCTCATATCCCTTCTCGAACCCCTTGACCAAACCATTCAACCAAACCCCCTCTCTTTGATTATCCCTATCACTCCATCATATATATCACTTCTTTTTAAACACAATGCATACCGCTGTTATTACTGATAAACGGAGTCTGCACAAAGCCGGCTTATCCAAAGTGAGCAACGACGCATCATGGCATCATTTCTTTGATATACTAACGCTCTCTCTATCCCAATAGTCAAGTACCATGCAAAAGTCCAAATCCGAACCCAACTGCGCCAGTACTGCTGCCTCTTCTTTTCACACACTTGCAGCTCACCCAAAACGCAAATCGACTGGCAATCTCAAACGAGTGCCGTCATTCTGCCAGAGCAGTACTACGACCAACGGCGGAGCCAACAAGGTAATGAAATAAATGTGTGTCTGGGGGGAGGGGAGGGGAAAGAGAGAAATTGGATTCAATCGGCGCATACATATATTACACACGTTACTGAATGGTTGCATGTTAGGATGTATGGCGTTCACCTGGATGTTATGAGATTCCAGATATTCTCGGTCATGCCTATCTAAAGCCTTCACCCGCTGTAGCCTTTCATTTGCGACCACGAGATCCATCAAAGCAAGTATCCAAGGTAATAAAATATCCCTTGTTTCCCCTTGATCCCATTCAGCTGAGCAGCCGTTTCTATTTTCTTTATTCTTCTATATAGCGTCCTTGGTACCCACCTAGCCCACATTACCAGATTCCAGACTTGCCACCCCTAGCTCGGGCAGAGAACAAGTTTGAATCCAAAATGCGCAAGATACTTGCCAAGACCAGAGTCCACACCAATGATCCTCGTACCCGTTACACTGATTTCAAGGAGATTGGCACTGGGTAAAAAAAAAAGAGTCATCATCCTCTGTCGATTTAACGATATTCATTCTACTTTTTTAATAGCGTGAATGGTGCTGTGGTGCGTGCAGCTTACCGTGGTGGTAACAAGAACAGTTACACCCAATTGGCGATTAAACGCTGCAAGCTTGATCCCGATCGTGAATATCGTGCAGCCATTTTGCGTGAATTGAGAATCATGGCCAGTGGACATAAGAATCTGATCAAATTGCGTGAAGTCACCTTGTGTCGCGATGATGTTTGGATTGCCATGGATTTAATGCGTTGCTCGGTGTTTGCTGTTCTTTGCCAACGTGGCATCCCTGAGGACTTTTCGATCCACATTGCTTGTGAAACACTAAAGGCACTCATGTACTTGCATTCAAAGGGTTTCCTTCATCGTGACGTCAAGTGCGAGAATTTATTACTTGGCTGGAATGGTGAAGTGAAATTGGGTAAGTGTACAGTGAGAACAATGAAAACAGAGAATGAATGCTCATTCATTTTCTTTTTTCGTAGCTGATTTTGGATTGTCTGCCCGTATTGCTGCCGGTAACAGAGATCGATTGGGAACAACCAAATGGATGGCTCCTGAAGTCATTCGTGAAGAATACTATGATGAAAAAATTGATTTATGGTCCTTGGGTATCACCATTATTGAAATGATGGATCGTGTTCCACCCCATTACTTGATCAAGGATGAGGAAGAATTGTTCGATATCATCGCTACTGAGCCTAGCCCCACTTTCACTTACAGCTATCCATCCATGTACATGCGTGGCCTTGTCGCCTGGTTGCTTGATGAGGATGCACACAGCAGACCCAGTGCAAAGGATGTGCTTTTGGTATGTATTACATGTAACATGAATGGATCGATATATGTACTCATATATATGTATATAGGAAATCGATGCCCATGTCAAGAGCAACTTGTTGCAATGCGCATCATCCGTTGAGCTCGTGCGTTTCCTCAACCACGTCTTGCCTGCTCACTAAATCAACCTTTTTCACTCATATTCCCCCAATCGATTCTCTATGCAAAACTTCCTAAGTTATGTTTCACCAGCCACTGCTTTTCTCTACTCCTTCTCCTCCTCCCTACCCTTTTTATTCCATCATCTTTCGCACAACGTCTTTTTTTTAAGGACGACCTTTTCATGATTTCTTCTCCATTCTACCCTTTATAATATTGTTGTTTTGTATGACCTTTTTGACACTTGTTTCTGCATTCGAATACCATTCATGGATATAACTTTATAAACCTTGATATCATCTATCTCAATTTTCTATCAGATGTGATATGTCGTTCATGCGGGATTTAGTTTACTCTCAATTTCGGAGCTCTGTCTCTCTCTCACTCACCTCTTTCTACGTTTACGCGAACCATGGGTGTGCTTTGGACCGATGACGAGGGCCAGATTACAATGGGTGGGGCCATGTTGGCACTTCTTTGCGTTTATTTACTCGGCATGCGTATTGTACGAATGGTGGTCTTCGAATCAGCAGGTCCTACAGTAATGCGTCCTCGAACGATCGTTCAAGTGGTGGTGCTAGGTGATATTGGACGGTCGCCACGGATACGTTCCCATGCTGTTTCCTTGGCTGAAGCTGGATGTCAAGTGGATCTTATTGGCTATGCTGGTAAGGATATCTTGTTTTGTATATATTCCATATATTAAAAGTGGATTTTCAGAGACATCACCTGGAACTCGAGTCAATGCCAATCGTCATATCACTGTCCGCAAGATCACTCCCGCTTGGTCTGTTCCTGAAGGATTACCACGAATGGTTTACATTGCATGGGCACCTTTCAAGGCTATTTTTATGGCATTGCAACTTGCATGGATCATGGGCTGTATCACCCAACGTCCAAACTATATTCTTATCCAGGTATGACACATATACACACCCAGGTCATGGAATGATCCCACTCACTGATCAATATAGAATCCACCCGCCATTCCTACACTTGCAATAGCTCAATGCGTTTCAAAGTTACGAGATGCTAAACTGGTGGTTGATTGGCATAATTTCGGATTTTCCATCTTGGGCATCAAGCTTGGCATGAATCATCCCGTGGTGCAAGTCGCCAAACGATACGAACAATACTTTGGTCGTCATGCTTACGCTCATCTCACCGTGACCGATAGAATGAACCGTGAATTGAAGCAATGGGGTATGCGGTAAGTCTTTTCTTTTTATACATATCAACACGCTGTTTGACTTTGGAGTGCTTTATTAGTGGCAACATGGTGACTTTTCATGATCGACCTCCGTATCACTTTGAAAGACTTTCCCTTGAAAAGATGCATGATGTAATTACCCAACGCGCCCCTCCTCCCCAAAAGTGGTTGAATCTTGATCTGATTTCTCTTTTTCTTTAGTTTCTAAGCAGAGTACAACTGGAGAACATTGTGAAACAACAGACACTAGCGACCGACAAGTTTTTGGATACGACACTCTTGGATCGAGATACGACGTTATTGACCACCAAATCAAACGATGGCTCCGTTGCTATGCGTGACGACAATGAACGTGTACGTTTGATTGTATCTTCAACATCGTGGACGGAGGATGAGGATTTTTCAATTCTTCTCAAGGCTGTGGAATTATATGAATCAGCATCTCGTCAAGCCGCTAAGCCGTATCCAAGATTATTATTCGTGATTACCGGAAAAGGTCCTCTGAAAAGCATGTACGAGCAAAAGATATCAGCCATGCAACTGGAACGGACACGCATTATCACTGCATGGTTGGAAGTGAGCGATTACCCATTACTCCTGGGGAGTGCTGATCTCGGTATTTCATTGCACACAAGCACAAGTGGCATGGATTTACCCATGAAGGTGGTGGACATGTTTGGATGTGGACTTCCTGTATGCGCTCTTTCATTCGAATGGTAAGATCAGGATAGATGATGTGGACGATTTGGATGGCTAACCAGCCGGGTGTCGTCGTAGTTTGGATGAATTGGTTCACGATGACAAGAATGGTTTAATATTTTCATCGAGTACACAACTTGCGGAGCAATGGATGGTAAGCCTCACGTGGGGATATCAAAAGACCTTTTTATACTAACCTGTCTTCCACCACCACCACCAGGATCTCTTTGTTCGAACACCAGGCAAATTGGATCAGCTCCGAAACAATGTCGTGGCCGAGTACAAACAAGCCAAATGGGAGAAGCAGTGGAATGAAAGGATAGCTTCATTGTTCGGTATTGTTAATCCCACCACCGTGCATAGTAGAATGAGGGCAGAATGATAATTGTCAATAAACAAAAACACATCATGTATGTACCTGAGAAAAAAAAATCGAGATTCAGGCACGAGAAAAAAAAAAAGAGAGTGGAGAAAACTGATGATACATGCATACAAATGCATGCATGCTGCTACACTTGTCCAGCTCTTGCATTGGACTTTTTATCTCGAATGATTTCTTTTCTACTGATGACCATCCTAAAGCTATTTCTAAACTAGATGCTACAATGGGCTGAAGGATATTTGGGAGCCTTTTTCTCACAGCGGAGACGATCAGGACCTATCTCTCCAAACATGACCATATGCGTTCAAAAAGTGATACGGGTCAAAGCGATTCTGTGGCACACTCAGCCTGGTTTTGGGAGAAAAGAAGCGGTTGTGTGACCGAATGTTTTTTTAAATGGCGGCGCTCGCTGTTCACCATCCGTGTGTTTGGTAATTTTCATTTTGCACTACGTTCGAAAATGACGTTAAAAGGACCCTTTAAAGTTTGCTGATTGCGAAATTCGTGGAATTCAAGTGGGGCTTGAAACTAGTAGCAACGCTGAGCTTCACGCCACTCCACTATATTATATACACAACAACTCCATTGTGGATCTTGGCATGTCGATAAGCGTCCAACAAGTAGAAATGGGCAAATATCTAGCGTCAATGCCTTGATTCTATCCATTGCCATCACGTCCCACTTTTTGTTCCCTTGAATTGTATATATAAATATATCTATATATGCATGTCCTGCTTTGCAGCAAGCGTCGTTTTTGTTTTTACGACTCCGGCTTTTGTGTAACTGAGACGTAGTTGCCGGGATGGGTGCTTCCGTGAACAGGGTGATGATGGCAGGCAGTTGCATACACACATCTTTCTTTCACTTTTTGTGCCCTCACACACACACGCCAAGTTATATATATACATATACTGTACGTGGCTTGCTTTTTCGCTCTTTTCCCCTTTTCTTTCTCCTTTTTGACTACTACTGTACATAATCTTCTCTCTTTTTTCCCTTCCTATTTTCTCTTTCTTATTTTCAAAAAGGACTTTGTGCATTCATTTTGTTTGTTGTCCTCTTTGTCCTTTCGTTTTAAAAAAGTACACTGCCACACAGCACGACGACGACTATATCACCCAAAGAGTTTAATGGGTAACCAGACGAGTCGAGTGATTGAAAAGACCAAAGAAAGACGAAGCAACAAGGTGCGACGACGCAGCACTGCAACGCTTGGTACTAGGTCACATTCGTCAGTCTCTATTTCGCAACATTCATCCTCGCACGGCAACTATGACTGGATCGAAACGCAAACGTCATCGGGTAGTGGTGCCATTGACACTGCTGTGGCCGTAGCTACTGTAGCAGCGTCCTCCACTTCTTCCTCGTCTTCGCAGCAACACCATTCACATTATCCTAATACGAGCAATAATACGTCCCCATCCAACACCCATAATGATACCTTGCGAACTGAGATGCCTCGACGTAAATCGATTAGTGAGGTTCTCAACAAACGTAAAGGCAGCTTTTCACGTACAACCATGTCGCAGGACGACTTTAGAGAATATGATCGTCTTCAACGTCAGGTAAATACATTTACACCCACAGGGTGACGACTATGATCACTACTCGTTGTCCCTTTTCTCCCTCCTCGTTTCCCCCCCCCTGCGTTACATATTCATGATGTATGTATCTTGTAGCATTACTTGTTGAAGAGTGCTCGAAAAACCAATGCCCATGCACCCATTCAAGATCCCGTCACTATTCTTGACTTGGGTACAGCTGGCGGAATTTGGGCCCTGGAGATGGCTGCCATGTTACCCAATACTCAAGTCATTGGCATTGATATCAAACCACCTGCCATTCAACAACAAGCGGGTGGACCCAAAAACTTGAAATATATCCAAGCCAACATTAATGAGAACTTGCCCATGAGTGATAACTCTGTAGACTAGTAAGTGTCAAAAGTTGTATATGGGCATCCTTGTCTCATTCTTATTATGTAGTATATTCCAACGAAGCATGGGTCAAGTGATTCGCAAAGACAAATGGCAGCATGTCCTTTCAGAAATGTATCGCATTTTACGACCTGGTGGATACATTGAATTGGTGGAAGCTGATTTATGGCATCACAATCCGGGACCTGTGCAACAAGCATTCGATACCTTTATGCAAGAGCAATGTACAGAATGGGGTTTAGATTTTGTCTTTACCGAGACCTTGAGTCAACGCATTGAAGAAGCTGGTTTTGATGTCATTGAATACAAGGTTTTAGATATTCCTATTGGCGAATGGCCCAAAGATTCAGGTAACATACAAAAGATGAGATGGCGTGTGTTTTGACTCACTCACTCACACGCGTCTATTTATTAGAACTCAAGCAATTTGGGTTTATCAATAAGGAAACACAAAAGGCATATCTGAGGAATCGTAAACAATTCTTCACATTGACATGGGGAATATCAAGCGAGGATTATGATATGGCTGTACAGGAAGTCATGGAAGAATTTGAAGATTATCATGGCTTTACTCGCTTCAACTGCTGGATAGCCAAAAAGGCATGACACCCAAAGAAAAAAAAGAAAACTTTTGTAATCCATTGTAAATGTATATCTTGACACTACATGTGCAGCACAAGCAAAACAAAAAAAGGCCCATTAATCAAACAAAAAAACTAAACCATGTGATCAACATGGGGTTTATCACGCTGCTTTATGACGATCTCCCAAGAGGAATACGGAAAGAGATAGACAGACAGCCTTGCATGAATTAACGACATTGGTTGATTTTCGGGGTTACTGCTGCTCTGGCATTTTGCCACGACGTGTCCTTTGTCCCTCTCCTCCTCTACACCCGCTCTTCTCTTCCCACTCGTTTGACTTGTCATGTCGGCTGCCCTTGATCGGCTAGGGGAGGTCAACACCAACACGGTGCTCTCCATGGATACATACTGGAAAAATGCAATGAGCGTATGCGAAGCAGCAATGTCCATGTTGGCCCCATTTGAGAATCAGAATCATACGCTAGTGGATGCAGCCACGACATCGTTGCGCCAACTTTTGACACATGGCAAAGAATATTCACGCATGAAGCAGTATTCAGCAGCAGCAGCAGCAGCAACACAACGTGACAAAGAATATCAGCCATCACCCTACAAACATCGACCGCGAAAGACGATACAGGACCTTGGATTCAACCCACGAGAGAATTGGATCATAAAGGACGACAGGACTGTGCTAGTACGACTATCAGATGATACCTATGTCACATGTCAAGCGATTACAACAGTGGAAGAATTAGATACCATCTTGCCAGAACTAAGGAAAGCGAGCCATATTGCTATTGATTGCGAGTTCCTTGGGTTAAAAGGATGTACGCCTGAGCTTAAGGTGCTGCAGTTGGCTGTATCGAGTACACTTGGATATGCATTGGCGATTGATCGGATTGGATTACAAGCAGTACGTGAACGACTGGAACCGATATTGAGTCAACCACATCATCAACAACAAGGAGAAGAGGAGAAGATGGATGGACCCTCAGCAATAGCAAAGCAGGAACGACTTTATCTTGGATGGGCATTTCGAGGCGATGCACAGGCGATTGAAGCAGCATTCCCTGGTATTCAGCTACCTTACATCTTGGATCTACAGGCCAAATTACGCTCTGTGGCAGTAGAACAACTCAAGCTCTACAATGCAATGAATCGCTATGCACCCAAGTGGTCAGGATTGGAAGAATTCAACAAGGCCAAGCAACTTGGAGACACTTTTCGTTACACTGGCTATGATTGTGTATGGGTTCAGAATCCATTGCCACCAGAATGCTTTGTTTATGCCGTGTTTGATGTTGTCAGTTTGATAGCGTTGCATGAGGCTGTGGATCATCATCCCACTATACCCACCCATTTTTGGCCAGAAACAATCATCTCCACATTGGCACCAAAGGCACTCGAACGTTGGTTACGCGCACGTGCGGTAGCGGCACATTCACCATTGAATACACGAACTTCTTCTTCCAACTCACTCACGCTTGTTGAAACGACTGTTGCCATGCGTAAAGACAAACAACCGATACAAAGTGAAGCAACAGCAGCAGCATCGAGTAGTAGTATTCAAACAGCAGCAGCTGGCGGCTTTAATGACGACGATCCCCAGTTTTTACGTGATATGGAAGAGGCATTACGACTATCACGACAAGAAGCTGAAAGACAACAAGGAGGAGGAGACATGACAAGTGGATCGAGCAAACAAGGATCACCATCATCAGCAGCAGATGAAAAGGGGGATGCTACTTTATTGGAAGAAGATTTCGATGGAGGAGAAGAGGCCCATTTTGCCACTGATGTTTATGATGACACGCACAACAAACGTGATGGTGCCAATCCCATCAAACTTGGCACTTGGGATACGATTGATGATTATGAACCGAATGAACAACGTGGTGGCAGCAAGAGCAGCAGCAGCAATCGGGGCAACCACGAGCAACGACAACGGCAACAACAACAACAACATCCTGGATATGATTATATGCAACAAATTTCGAGGGCTATGAATCAGCATGCTAGTGGTGAATATTCTTTTGAGCCTCCACCTGAACAAGCTTCTTGGAACAACCTTGCAGAGACATCCGTGAGCGAGTGGAAGCGTGGTGCGGATGTGGAGCTTGATTGGAATGAGATGGAACAACACAACACTGAGCAGGTCAACTCTTCACAGCCTGCCGAGACGGTAAAGTTCCATACATCAGTGCATGGACAACAAGTCGCTTCTTGGGCATCACAGCAACAACAGAAAAAGACAGGAGAGGATAGCTGGGACACAGCCGATGCAAAGCCTACCATGATGCAAATGCGAATGAATCCATTACCAAAGTTCAAGACCAAGCAAAAGAGCAAAGGACCTCGCGTGATCATACCTGATGATGACAATTTTAGCGATGATGATGATGATGATGATGATGATGACGATGTATCCACGACCAGTGATGAAACGACGGATGATGAGGTTGCGGTACAAGTGGAAGAAACCTACAAGGATGACATCTTCCTCAGTGGTCAAGGAGCCATTCACATGCATTTGATTCGAAATGTGGCGCAATTAGCCACGCTACCCCAACTTGACAAGCAACAATCCTTGACAGCAGCCATTACAGCGCAAGCCCATCGCGTCGTAACGCGTGAAGGTGTTCCTGAATTACATCTCAAAGCGCTTCAGATTTATATCAGCACAGGCGATGCATACACCGTTCTTACAGACCATGTGCATTCGTTGCTAGGTAACAATCGAGAAAAGATCCAGTCTTCTACCATTGGCTATATTCTCACAAGTCCACACGTGCGTCGTGTCATGTGGGGTTATCAATTTGTGGCGGATGAATTGCAACATCGTCTTGGATTCGAGCCTGGTGCCATGATTGATCTTGCTGTATGTTACAATGACAACGTCGACCAGGATGGAAAACCGGTTTCTGTATGGGACGCTGCCTTGGAGTTCGCCAATGCATCTTTTCAACAAGATTTGGACATGTTCCGCGACTGCAAGCATGATATGGAAGGATTACAACAACGAAAGTTCTCAAGCTCTCTCTGGGATAAGGAACGCGTTCCCGAGGCCGCTTTAAGATACAGTGCTATGCAAGCTTGGTTACTCCATTACATTTATGAACGTACTCTTGAACGAGGTCATCCCCCTATCAAAGATTATCATGTTTGGCAAAGCAACACAAAGTACTCTCTCGAATTGTAATACTTTCACTCACTCACACTCTCACAATAAATGGTTGTATATATACACACATACTGTATGATCAATATAAAAAAAAACAAATGCAAGGCCACAACTTTATAATTTGAGCTATGATGAATTGCCTACATCCAGTTCTTCTGCTTGTTCTTCTTTGTTCATGCTTTTGTAAGAATATATCTTGACATATCCATCTAGAGAAAGAGTATATGTGAGTAACGAGCCAGTTCATTCACCGCGATCACATTGCTTACCATCACCACTAGAGAACACCAATGGTCTATAAGGATGGAAGAGGACATCACGTACTTCCACGTCTAATAATAAAGCATGAGTATCCATGATGGCACTTTGATCATTTCTTCTTTTTTACCTTGATGTTCTTTCACTATGCCCGTCAATTGCTCCGTCAACATGTTGAAAACAAAGAGCTGGCCATAAATAGTGGGGGCAACAATATATCGTCCATTGGATGCAATCTTGACGAGCCATGAATTGGCATGATAGCTATTTTTCAAATGTGAGCAAAAGTGAGCAGAGAAAAAGTCGACTTTTTCGTAATACATACTCTTCGTGTTTGTATCGTTTCACTTCCTCCATCTTAAACTTGCCACCTTGTTCAGTAGGATAAACCAGCTTGTGCAGTGTACATGTGTTGGGTATGGATGCTATGTACATGGATTAGATACATTATGAATTCCTCTCCACCCCCAGCCCCACAATCTACTTACACACGCCATCTTCTACATCACACATTTCCGCGCCTCTGCTGATAAACCATGCATATTCTTCATTGGAAGCGGTGTTGTTGTTGTTGTTGTCCTCGTCCATTTTCTCCACATTGATCTCTTCTTCTTCTTCAGTCTTGACAGCTGCTGTTGCTTTTGCTTGTGCCTCCTTGTATGCTGGCTCATCCACCCACTTGATGAATTTTCCACAATCGCAATAGGATGAATATATACTCTCAAAGGTTTGAAGCAGCTATCAATCATGTATACATGTGAGTAACAAATAGACCGGGATGATCAAGGTTACCTTGTCCAGAAAAGCTTTTCCGTTACCTTTGCTTCCTCAAAGTCATACAATCGCAAATGTTCATCACATGCGCCCAGAAAGTACTTGTTGCCTGTGTTGGGTACAAACGATACGGTAAACGCCATGCATGTCTCTCCATCATCCATCCTTGTTGATTCAACCAATGTCCTAAACATAACACCATGAATCATCCTTGCTCGCTCTCTCCCTCTTCAAGTTCCTCGAAACTACTTACGTCCAATCACTCTCCATCTTCCACTTGATAATATAGCCGTCCTGACTGGTTGATATATAATAGTTCTCCCCCTTGAACTTGACATCCTTGATTGTCAGAATTTCTTCTTCGTGTCCTTCAAGTCGAGCCACGACCTTGCTTGACTCCAAATTAAAGATCTGGAAATCAATCAGTATGATGACAGGATGTGTGTGTGTGTGTGTGCGTATACATTACTTTGATAGGACATGGAAGGATATGATTATCTTCATCTTCTGCTGACCATCGATGACGATCCTTGAGCTTGCCTCCAGTGACAATATGATCTTGCATATCCGAAGTGAACTGGCCACAGTAAAATTCATCAATGTTCTTCTCATCAGGGTCGCGTAGCTTTTGGATCAACTTGAACTCGTTCTCAACGTCCCAAATCTTGACGGCACCAATGTTTGAAAATGTCGCCAGCATGGTACCATCCGCTGACAATGTCATGCCAATAATAGCAGCTATTTGTTTCGCCATAAGTAAAAAGACATCCAACTAGCATCGCATATCATTCATTTACCTTGATCACTGACATTGTAGGGTAAAGCTTCCAATGTTGCCTCATCATTGACTTTATCAATCATTTGATATCCGGCATCCGCGTGAAACTTCCAATAGGGATCGGGATACTCTTGAGCCAACTTTTTGGTGTATTCCGGATCAAATGCGACGACCTTTGGCTATATACAAGAAAGCATGTCAATGCCATGAACCAAAAGATACGTCCCTTTTTCTTACCTTTTGCTTTCCTTTAGCTTTTTTACTACGTGAGGATCGTTTGTTGCTGCCGCCGGTTTCTGATTCACTATCATCGATATCCATATCCTCTGTGCTTTTGGCAGCGCCCTTACGACGTCGACTGGTGGTAGTAGTAATGGTTGCAGCGCCTTTTCCTTTACGTCTACTAGAGGTAGTCGTCGTTTTGCTTGCAGTCCAATGCGTTGATTTCAAAGAAAGCTCGGCTTCGTCCAAGAGATCGTCCGTGTCAATGTCATCCATGTCCTTGTGATCGTCGGCATGAGCATCCTTTATGGGCTCTTGATTTGCAATGGCGGTGTTATTCTCTTGATCTGAAGTTTCGGCCATGGTCGAAAAGCAAGCTTGCGGGTTTTGTGGATACGTGCAAACAGAGAGGGTTGGGTTCAACAGAGAAGAAGAAGAAAAAAACGATCGCTTCAAAGTGTCCAGCAGCAACAGCAACAGCAGCAGAAGGCAGCAGCAACAAGCTCAGAAATGTCAAGCGCGACATACGCGCCTGCCAACTGAATTTGAACGCCAATTCGCGTATACATGCACCACTGTACCTGAAATGAACCATTTGTCTAAAGGCCCCACTATCCTCCATGGTCATAGCTGTGATATCGAAAATATCTTATTACCCACCAACCTATGTAACAATCATTAAGATTTCTATAAACAAAAATGGTGTCTTTATGTGAGAACAAAGAAGATAATGCGTGGTTAATGGTTCCCTTATCCAGTTAGCAGGACAATGAAGATGCTTGTTAATGATACATTGGCTACGTAGTTGTAAAGGAGGGAACCTTGACAGGAATGAGTAAAAAAAGATCCACGCAAAATGTTGCTTTGGATAACAAACCCAAAGGTGCCTGAGAGTCGGGAGGAAGGAGGGCGGTAGACAATGATTCCTTTGGTCATAGGGTGTTGGGTAATAGTCTTTGTTGATAGGCAAATATGATATCCTTCAGGAGTTAGCTTTAGTAGACTTTTGGGGTCGAAAATGCATGATGTAAGCGTTGACTTGATATCATGCTTGGCATTTGACCACGTCCATTTACCCGAGAAGCAAAGATGAAGAAAGGGACTCTTAATTGATATCTCACGTTATCATGCGACTACTATCCACCCTTTGTTACACATCCACATGCTCGCTGTAATCAGCATACCATAACTGCTTTAATGCAAAGGATAAGGATGAAGATATTTCCTTCATGCAGCAAGCATATACATTGACAGCGATACTATGGTACCTGTCGCAGGTGTCAGATCTTAGTCATCAGCTGTCGTTGGATAATGGTAAATGCCATCATCTAAACCCTTACAAGCCGACATCCCAGCGGCACCATTCATCCGAAAGCAGCAAAGCAACAAGAGCTTCTATGTGGGCGCCCTTGTTCAGGGTCCGTGAAAGATTCAGGCACTATTATGTAAAGAAACGGGGCATTTTAGTTCAACGGAAAAAAAAGTGATGTAAAGGCGGGGCAAAAAAAACATCCCGCCACTTGCGGGGCCCCTTTTTCAACTACCCAAAGCCTGAAACCTCCCGATTCCCAACGAAAAGATGACCTTTGAACACGTCAGCAAAGACAACGGGAAAGGAGGGTCCCGCTCAGGGTCCAGAGAAAAATACTGTACCCTGCTAGGTGATGAGTTTATTTCAAAACCAAGACAAACGGGAATATCGGATGTTGTTTCTCCCAACCAAAACATCATCAGGGTTCCAATCACCATTGAGGATGATGAATAAGGATCCTTGTAAGCTTAGACATACATATCCTTATTATCCAGATGCTCGGGTCGATGTACCTTTAACATTCCCACTTTTGGGACAAGTGAATCCCGGTGTTCTTCACAAAAAGCATGTGCAGTAAAAAAGAAAAATGCTACGTACAGGGCGGGGCTCCACGAAGAAAAAGAAGCGTATGTCTTTGTACACACTTTTACCACGTGGCAACCAAGACAAGGGATTGTGTTCATCGATGTTCTTTTACTACCATCACAAGATCTGCTTTTTAGAAATCAAAAGGGTCGAGCCGCGGAAGGGATGAGGTGATTATTGCAACATTTTATCACATAAGTATGGATTTTCGACCACCGTATATTCCAACCGGAACTATCAGCACATAAAATTTTCGTAATGTAGCCAAAAAGTGGTACAGAGAAATAGCTCATATGCAAGTGTTTTCACATGTACATAGGTTTGCACGAGAAATCCAACCTGTCCCGGTAAAGCCAAATTGACTATCCTGTCACCCTACTATCGAGCCCTGACATAAGCAAACCCTGGGGTGTACGTGCCAAACCGAAACAGAAAAGAAAGCACGGTTCCTCATTCAATGATACAGGTTTCATTGTGCACACACTTTTCGGTTTAAATGGGTATTGTCTTCATTATATATGTACAACAGAATAAAAAGAAACGAAACGAAACGGGAAGTAAAGAACTAGAGGATGATGATGAAGAGGGAGAATTATATGCGTTTATCGATCGGTTGAATAGGCACACATTGCTCAAGCACTTTCGTACTTTTCGTGATGATGAGACTTCTCGAATGATAGATCAGAAATGCTACCATCCTTTTCTTCACCTTCGATAGGAAGGTTGGTTTGGGTAACCTTGTTGGCGACTGCAAAGATACCAGGGAATGAGACGAACACAACGATCCAGCAAGCCAAGCAGGCCCATCGAAGTCGAACACCAGCAGCATCGATACCAAAGGCCACAGCTGCACCAGCAGATTGCATAGCCTTGTAGAAACCAGCATAACGAGAAAGGAGACGAGGATCGTTGGACATGGCACCCATCAACCAATACATGTAGGATTGATAAAGGGCATCGCTAAAGCCATAAGCGATATAAAGAATAAAGGGACGTCCAAAGCGCCAGTCGTTCCAGTGGATAGGATCATCGTAATCGTTTTCAAAGGACAATTGGAAAACCATGCCACCAGCCCAAATAGCCATCATGACGACAAAGAGAATACCGCCACCAAGAAGAGCACGTGCACGACGGCTAAGACCTTGATAATCGAGGATGAAACCAAAGATCAAGGAGCCAAAGATTTGCATGCCCCAGTACATGGTACCATTAAGAGCACGGGTAGTAGCATCGAAATAAACAGCGTTCACGTGAAATTGGTAAGAATAAAAGTAGTTGGAAGCAAAGAAAGCGGGAATCTATAATCAACACATGATGTAAGTATGCAGCAATGATAAAAAAGAGAGAGATAGCAAACATACCAAAGCGACAATGCGCCATTCAGTCCAAACGTTAAGGACACCTTTCAATTCGTCCATCCAGTGTGCTGATTTGGTGATGGTAACAGGAGTGCCATCACTGCGTTTCACCAAGGAAGGTGGAGCAAGGATCAAAGAAAGGAAGATACCGATAATCATGATGATAACAAAAGCAGTGTAGGTACCAGTGGACACACCACCCGTACCGCCGCTTTCCAAGTTGATACCAAGGGTGATGACGGAACCGAGGATACCACCAATGTTGAAAAGGGCCCAAAAGATAGCGACGTATTTGCCCTTGTTCTTTTCTTCAGGGTAAGCCATCATGATGGCACCTTGAGCGGACCAAAAGATACCGGCACAGCAACCAAGAATGGCACCTGCAGCAATAACATAGCCCGAGATTTGCTTTGCATCATAAACCCACAAGGAAGACGAATAAATGACATAGCCGACCGAACCAAACTAGACATAAATCAATTTGAGTACAAAGCTGTCAAAAATATTTCATTGTGACCACTACTTACGGTCAATGCAAACTTGACGCCCAATGTGTTAGTGACTGAACCAGCAAAGAAACCAACAACGGCAAAGCAAGCGTAAAGAGCACTGTTGGCAGAGTTGACCAAAGCGATATCGGAGGCCATCATGCCACCTGCACCAAGACCGTTCAAAGCGTTAAACATGCCTGGGCAGCAAAGACATACTAGACCCAGCAGGATCACTTGTACTAGCGGTGAAGCCAGTCTATTAAGGAGGGATTTGATCATGTGAATAAAAGGTAAAAGGATCGGATGTGAAAGAAAAGGTAAAAGAACGAAAAAAAGGGTCGGGGGTATTTATATGTGTTCCAGCTGCAGCAGGCAGTAAAACCGGGAATGCTGGAACGAAAAAAAAAAGTAAGTCCTCCCGTTCTTATTTTCTACTGCGATCTTTCTTGCGTGCGTAAATGAATGGCTCATTGTTTTGTGAGCCGGCCGAATTGAGTGCGTGCATATAGATATAATTAGGACACAAGGCCGCATGATGTTTAATGAGCGAATGGCACTTGCATGGCATGGATGATGTGTGCATATAAAAAAGTTTTTGTTGATGGCGTGTGAGTGTGTGTGTCTGTGTCTGTGTGTGAGAGACCCGTGCTTTGTAATGAAAAGGGTCCATAGGAAGTCCCTTTTTCGACATTATGTCATGAAGTTATCTCAGGGTTTGTCGCGATGATACTAAATGCGACCCCACTTGAGACTTTTTCTTTGATTTCCCACTTTCCCCGCACATTCGCACGCCTTGGTTCAATGGCCGTCAAACCGACCAATGAACTTGAAGGGCCCCAGGCCCAACTCAAGGTGCCAAGAGGAACCCCACTGGTGCTTCGAGTTGGAATCCCGAAGTTTCACATTGCTCTAGTGCAACATTACCAGGCCAATCCAATCCGCATATTCTCTTACTATCCTGACCCCTTGGTGTTGTTGTTGCACCAAGTGTGAGATAACGCCCACGCTCGGAAAAATGGGAACCCCGCTCATTATTAGTTATCCCCCACCCAGCTCTTACTAAACCAACCCATCCAACCACAACAACAATATCCTGCTTTTATATATATATGTATATTCAATGTTATTACTTTGTTAATTTTTATTGTTGTTATGTACAAAAAGAGTTGCATGGGGGATTCGTGGGGTGAAAAAGAAATAAGCTTGATCATTGAAAAAGGGGAAGGGAAGGGATGGGGGAATAGAATGAAAAGCTACATAGATATGGGGAAAGGACATATATGTGATGGGGGAATGCATGAAGTAAAGAAAGAGACATGGATTAGGGCTTCTTTGCAAGATCCATCTCACGAAAAACTGCTTCCAAGTCGCGTTCTTCTAACGCTAGACCTTGATGGGTTGACTTGATGTGTCGTGCAACTTGGTTACACAGCTCCTCCACAGTGAACAAAGAGAAATGGTCGTGCTGTGAAAGTCGCTGCCATACTTCAGCAGTGGTCAAAAGCCCAGTGGTAGTAGTGGTGTTCTGGTTTGGTGTTGGGATGCTTGTTGCCGTTGTTGTTGTAGTAGATGGTGTTGCTGTTGCACCTTGATGAGCATGCTGGATCACCAAGCCTCCACTTGTATCAAAGAGTGGTTCAGAGAGCAATTGTTCAATGACATTGTTGGATACTTGGTTATGTAAAATTTGGCAAAATTGTTCCTGAGATGATGAAGATGATGGTGAAGATGAATTTGTTGTTGCTGTTGAAGAAGCTGTTTCGCTTGCAGGCTTCTTGGGACGCAACGTGGCAGGTGTGCTGATAGAAAATGTGTATTGCTGTTGATGTTGTTGTTGATGCATTGGTGGTGGTGGCGATGGCGTGGTAGGCATAGCAGGTGCCAAAAGGGGAGGATGATGAGGATGATGAGGATGCGTAGAAGCTTGAGGTGATGCTGCCGCGTTAACAGAAGTAGCACCATTGCTTGTAGGAGGCGTGTACATGATATAAGGACTTGGATGAATAGGGAATTGGATGTGGATTCCCTTCAATGCAAAGTTTTCAGCTTCCAAACGATAGACAACCGAGCGCAAATGTTGGTTTTCCTGAACAAGCTGTGAAGATGCATGAAAGTGATTGTCTTGAAGTTGCTTGATCTTTGCTTCCAATTCCTTGACGTATCGTTCTTTGCGTTCACGGAAAGCACGTTGTGCTGCACGATTTTGTGCCTTGCGCTTCACCTTAGGATCATGTTCAGCCTAATTATCCTTTAGCGTCAGTAACATGTTGCGCATCAAAAAGAGTTCTACGTACGTCTTGTGATAAATCGTCATCATCAGGCATTGGCTTGCGTCCAGGCTTTCGGCTTACACTCGACAAATCATCACTGGTGTCTATATAACATGATGATGAGTATAAAGGGCTATCTATGTGTATGTGTATAATAACTTACATTCATCATGGGATGAGCTCGTCGAGGAAGAAGGCGAGTCGATATCTATCAGGTTGAGAAATTAGGTTAACTTCAATGGCAACTACCATCATTGTGGCACCCAACAACGTACGTGCGAACTTTGAAGCATTAAAGTCATCAGCTTCATCCCGTTTTCTCTTCTCTGGAAAGTGATAATCATCTTCAGCACCGATATTGAGATAGAGAGAAGTGGGCGATCCAACGGCAGTTCTTGTCAAAGACGAAGGCAAGGAATCGGCAGGGCTCAGAATCACAGGTTGGGCAATAGCTGGATCATGAACCGAAGGCACAAAGCTTGGTGGTGGAGAACCTGCTCCTGTGCATACTGCACCATCAGTATGCGAAACGCCAGAATGAAGGCGAACCGCTTGGAACTTTTCGTAATGCGTTGTCATGGTTAAGATAAAGGGGCTTCAAGAGCAACAGGCGGTATGGGCTGACAAGATGTGGAATAGTGGCCGTTTTGTAAATCAAAGCCTTCCAAGGCTAAAAGTTGAAAGAAAAACGAAAAGGAAGATATGAAAACAAAAAATTCTCGGTAGAACTAAATATTATATATACTTTCCGGTCATAAACGACTGGTTTCCGTCATGTGTTAGGACGCCTTTCCTTGTATTATATGTTGCTGGTCTGAGGTTAGCAGAGGCAGTATCTGAAAAAAAAGAGAGTTCCATATGTTGTTTTCCCGCTGATAAGGGGTTGTCTTGGTGTTTCTCGAGGTTATTTTCAAAGTTTTATTAAAGATAACCCACTTTTACACGTTTTCAAGGTATTGGCATTGACGATCATACTTCTTGGTGAACTCCTTCTGCCTACTTCTTTGACGACACAATCCAAATTCCTTTTTTGGTTTACTATGCGGGGGAAATCGCTCATTGGCCAAACTTGGTCTTAGTAACGCGTTGACCCTCCGCTGCAATTTCCTTTGCTCTTGGCCTTTCCCCGCATCGTCATAAACCAACGTGTTGGTTTTTTCCCATATATGACTAAACTTTGAGCCTCGGGTACGACACCATATACAGATTAAATGAGACGGGTACCTGGGACTTTACAACAACATTATTATAGATTATACAAGGTGAAATGTGTGTATTTAATGTGTGGAGGAGGAGGAGATGATGATAGTCAAAAGAATTAAGCACATAGAATTAGATTAGAATGGATTGGACTAGCTGACATCATTCATGCGGTAAAAAGGTCGACTGGCCTTGACTTGGCGATGTCTGCGATATAAAAAGAAAGCTATCACTGCTGCGCCAATGGCAAATACAATGACACCAACGGAGATACCAGCCTTGCCACCAGTGCTAAGGGAATGGCCACCACTTGGTACTTCATCGCCTGCTTCTGAATCCGAACCATATTTGTGTGCATCGCAGGTAGCCTTTTTAACAATCTCCGTGGCATTGCATTGATAGCCACTATCTGCAATCTGTCGGGTGTAATCTCCTTTTGCAAAGTTGCGTAACCATGTAAGTTGATAGTCAGGCTCGTAGGTGGGTGCAAACATGTGTATCACATCTATGTTGTCAAGTCAGCTCCACTTGATGATGACAGCCGAATTGTTGGGCAATGTTATTATACCTCGCAAAGCTAAATCCGGGCGGGCGGGAGATCGCTGCGACCAATCTTTTGTAAACAAACACACCAATCAGCAACGAGCGATCCACACTACATCTGTTTCAATGCCACCACTTTACCTGAGATGCCATTGTTGTTCACTAGACCATCCGTGCGATAGAGACCCTTGTCAGCAATAAAGGGTTCATTGTAGATATCCGTTCCTGAAACAAATCCGCCAAGATTCAACCAGCTGTCGTATGATTGGTTACCAAGGTTTTCAAGGGGCGTGACATCAATGACATAGTCTGCGAGTCGAATAGCAGTATGGAATTCGTTCAATTGTGTGAAAACGTTGCTCTGTGCAGAATTGGGCGAAATCAATAAAGCGCCTATTTTCCATTGTTAGCGCTATTCAGAATCCCGGTGTTTTCTTCCATCCATCAAAATCAATTACCGGCATCCTTGACCAGCGCCGCATGAAAATTATCATTGACGATCGTCCATGAATTGTCGGTTGGGTTGTAAGAGGTCCAAGCAATATTCTTTTTATCCGTCATTTCTTCGAGATTCGCCTTGTGACAATTGTAAATGTTGTAAATGTTGCCAAAGATGGTAGTTGCCTCGCCTTCCATTTCGAAAAACATTGCAATGTACACCAGCCAGGATGCTTTCTGTGTTCAGCGGTGGCGGTGGTGGCAGCGGCGATATATCAGCAAAAAAGATTTCCATCTCGATCAGTTTTTTTGTTGACACTTACCTGCAAAGGGGACAAGGTATCATTGTTAGGTGTAAAGCCAACATAAGGAGGGTTGCCCTGAAGGTTGGTGTTGCTTCTTTCACTGAACATGAGATCCACAGTATTCGAGCCAGGAGTATCGGTCACATTGGCATAGCACGGTGAGGTCACGTTTTGATATCCTTGGATAGCTTTGACTGAATCGGAAAGGCTCAACAGCTTGCAAGAGAGAGAGAAAGAGTCAACACCCTGTTGAAGGGATATTCCCTTTGTGCAAGTAACCTACCTCCAAGTACGGAAGGATATCACGCACGTTCTCAATGCCGACGTTTTTTACTGGGGTATTGATAGCAGCATTGTACTGGGTAAAGTTGTCCAAAGGCTGATCACAGCAAACCAGGGCATATCGTTCGTTCAATTGATGGTTGGTCACCACCTTGTACCAGTTGTAATATTCGACCGAAAAACCATTAGCACTATCTGGATTTATAGCATTAATTAGTTAGAGCGTGTGTGGGAGCAGAACGTGAAAATTCCAAACGAGTCGACGCACCGTTGGCTACGCTGAAAGAGTAGCTGTAATGGTTCACCGAGGGATCAAAGTCGGCATTCTGAGCATCGACAATGGCAAGGACCAAGGAAATGCAAGAAATGACCCGAAGGAAACGGGCAGCTAATCGTGTCATTGACGAGAAGTAGTTGTAATAAGACTAAAAGAAAAAAAAAAGATGGTGCAGGTAGATGGGTGTGTTGCCCAAAGGACCATATGATGCCGGTACACCAAAGTCCGCACAAGCTTTGTGTATCCATGGCAACGTTCACTCTCACTCTGGATGGATCATCCTCTACTAGTAAGTAGTCCTTGGCACAATATACACTAGACAAATATATACACAGCACATCAGGGGCAAATAATATGACAGCTTGGTGATATAGGCCATCAAAACACTTTGACAACATTCCCGGGTGCTCTATTCACTCAGGCCAATGGATGTTCTTTTTGTTCTATTATGCACTACAATGGAACAAGACGGATCAAACAATGCTTGTGACTCGACCATTTATGGCCTGCTACTTTGGTGGATGTTCGCTTACTTTTAACCAAGCTCAATTTGCATGTTCTTCCTCTCCCAGCCGTTGCAAGGAAATAAATGTCAATTGATTATGTAACTTCATCTAGAATGAACATGATCTGGTAATGGCTGTATGGAATCCTATGCTATCCTGATCACTGGGATCATATGATATTAGCTCTCGTGATGACCTTATATCACAGCATCCATGCAATGATTTTCTCTTGTTCACCAATATAAGCATCTTGGCCATGCAGCAGCGATGCATGGCTGCTGTGTGGCGATAGTGGGTTGGCCCTCTACAACAAGCGTATGTATGCATCACCTCATGTCACGTAGCATGCACCTCAAATCAATTCACGTCAGGCAGGGATCTCTCCTCTATACCCTCACAAGCTTACAATGAACGTAGGCAAGACTACAACGAATAGCGTAAAACGCGCACAATAAACACATAGCAGTGATAAGCATAAAATATCTTCAAAGTGAAGCGGTGAACGGACCCACTAGTTTATTTATGGTAATATGATTTGGTACTACATTACATCCATCGAATTCCTGATCGTATTTTGTAGTCAAGGTACATGTACTTTTACTGTAGTAGTAGTAGTAGTAGTAGTAGTAGTAGTAGTAGTAGTAGTAGTAGTAGTAGTAGTAGTAGTAGTAGAATGCAAGAATGATCAATTCAATACATGTAAATCAAATATCATGTCAAAGTGTATGAGAGAGTGGAGAGTCGATAATAAAGAATGTCAACATTCTTATCACGGATACGGATTCCATTGGCCGGCTGGCTGGCTATGTGTGCCACCGCATGCTTGGGGTGGGTGTGTGTGAGAATGCACAGAAAACAACCTGTCGACTCCTTTGTACTTCCACGCCCTCTCTCTTTTCCGGCATGCGAATTCACATACGCTTCATTGCTCTTTTTCTTGTGGCCATTGCTGGTGCTGCTGCATTCCGCATCTACCATGACAGCATTGTCGAAGGTGAGACACACACACACGCGCGCGCTGTTTTTCAACGTCGTGTTGACATTATGTATAGCCATTCAAAGGGTAGCCATACGCATGCGTGCCTATCCATATAGTTCCATTATTTTGGGCTTGATGATATTGGCGACATCGACACCACCTATGCTGGGTTTTACATTCCTTGTCACCTTGTCCGGTTTCGTCTATGGCTTCCCCCAAGGGGTTGCTCCTGCTATGATTGGTAAGAGTGTGTGTACTTTTGTATCCAGGGAACAATGGCACTCATATAGGGGTTCATTCATTGATAGGTGGTTACGTGGGAGCTATGATTTGTTTCGGGTAAGGTGATGGTGGTGTTGGCATCAAGAAGGAGGGAGGGCAAAACTAACATGGCATATGTAGACTGATTCGCCACTACAATTTTGCTCGGTTCATTCGACTTTCACCATCCAAGCAAGAGAAATACCATGCGATTCAAGAGGCAATTGCAGAAGGAGGCTTTGGTGTAAGTTATGAAACATGACACAAGAGGGGGATCCCTAGTTTGTAACAGGGTGTATTATAGATGCTGCTGATGATCCGCTTAACACCGATTCCATGGCAATTCACCAACATGATCTTGGCGTTGATACCCACCTTATCCCCTAAACGATATGCCATTGTGACATTTATTGCATCCTGGAAATTATGCTTGGAAGTATGGTTTGGATCCCAACTTGCCAGTTTATCCGATCCCGATTTGCCCCCTTCAGCCCATCGCTTAACCATGGTGACGCTTGGTGTTGGTGTATTGATCTTGGTTGGATTGGCTCTATGGTTACATCGTTTGACATTGACCAAGGTCAAGCAAAGACAAACAGTGAATCAAGGTGCGTGAGTGAACATTGTGTACCTGGATACCCTCCCCCCCACACCCACATCATGGTTTTTTCCCTTTTCATCAATACCTCTTCCATTGTATCAATATATACCCACAAAAACTAAAATCCTGGTTGTAGTATAAAAAAGTCCCATTCTTATTTATGCGCATGTCTGTGTGTGGGTGAAAGAACAAGTATACAGCAACAATAATACAGCAACAATCCAACTCTCTCTTCAAGGCTCTGGAAGCACGATATTAGGGAACTTTTGACCACATCGCTTACATACACACTATATCCCCGTTCTTTGTCAATACACACATATATATCATCCTTTTTTTTTTATTAAACACTTACATATCGACGACCACGCCAACCGCACAAGTAGGGGAGGATTAAGATGGCAAAAAGTAGAGTGGTGTTGGTATAATGCATTCGAAGTTCATGGTATCCGCCTTCAGGACAAGCTGGTCCGAGTGATTGCTCAATGCGATAACGTTCTTCCATAAATGCTGGACGAATAGGTTGTCCATAAGCATCATAGCCTTGAACACCGCGTTGACATTCTGGCGTGGCACCTACGACACCAGGATACTGACTACTACTACTGGTGTTTTGAACGTTGGATGCTTCTTGTTGTTGTGGATTGTAAGGTGGTGGTTGAACTTGTTGTTTCTTTTCCATCCTTCTTTATGGGAAAGAAATGCAACCTAAATAAATCATCATGGTCATTGAGACAACATGACGTTTGCTTTGCTGCATGGGTCTCGTGTCCATACAAGGTCTATATATGCGTGTGAGTGTGTACATACGTGGTGTCTGAGCCAAATCCCCCATGTACAATATACACGATCCATTCATCTCCCTTTTTCTCTCTCCTTTTCATCTAGTCCATTCTTCAACATGGTGGAAAATGAAATGCTGTGTAAAAGAAACAAGCGTTTAGAAACAATGGCCCAAGGGCTAATCGGGTGGTGATAAAAGGAGACAATCAATCTTCCAGAGAATTCCAGGGGATTGGATGTATTTATGTACCCAAGGGAGGGAGGGGGGTTCTTCCATTGGCGTCGGAAAGGAAATACTTTACAATGACACGCGGCATTGCATTGCAGTAATATGGCATCATCACATGATTTACCGTTGTTTTTTAATGTTTCGGTATAAAACCTCCCTCCCCCCAAACGCCTTATGGGCGGATTACGTCAAACTGCAGATCAATTGGAAACATCCCATAAAAGTAAACTTGCATCAACACATCATTTTCTATTAGCAAAAAGAGATAAATATATATATGTATATTGTTGTGTGAGTGTGTGTGTGTCTGTAGTAGGGGTGGAAAATTATCATAGCGTATGTAGTGAAGGATGACGAGCGAA
The DNA here is from genome assembly GCA_000697475.1 of Lichtheimia corymbifera B2541. Taxonomy (NCBI): domain Eukaryota; kingdom Fungi; phylum Mucoromycota; class Mucoromycetes; order Mucorales; family Lichtheimiaceae; genus Lichtheimia; species Lichtheimia corymbifera. The sequence goes on from JNEU01001161.1 coordinate 287,399, forward strand.
ACGAACCAGTACACTAAGGTAATTTTTCTTGTATGTCAGTGTGTGAGTGTGTATATATGTATGTGGTGTGTGTCATGTAAAAGGGAAAAAAAGTGAGAAGGAGGCGAACGACGAGGAGGAGCAGGAGGTGTAATAAGAAATCATAAGAAAAAACTGGGATTGCGTGTCAAGACAAGCAATCCAAACCATAAAAAAAGCACGACCAGATGAACGAGGGCCAACAAACTGTACATGAAATGGGTTGGAGGGATGAAGAAAGGTGATAAAGAAAGACGTAGATGTTGATGGTGGTGGTGGTGGTTTAGCTTGATGAAGAGGAGGAAGGTTGCTGTTTATCGGGTGTCACGTCTTCAGGCCGAAAGATCTTGCCACGTGCTGTCCTTCCGGTGGTACCAATCTTGAAAGTTTGCCAGATGTAATTCTTGCACTTGTCTGCGTTTGGCAAATCCTGAATCATCTTTGCAATTGTATTTTTGCGTAAACCAAAAAAGTCGGGGCCCACAGGATTATGACCATAATCCATGTTACGAATAGCAAATGCCCGTCGGACGGCAATGGTCCATACAGTAGTAGGTGTAGGTCCCATATAGACTTCTCCAGGATTATCATCCGCTTCCAGTCGGAACTTTACATGTGTATGAGTGGGATATCATTCGAGAGAAAATAACAAACATTCACACTTACAATAGGCTCCTGGCCACCATCCAAAATTTCGCATGTGTATTGTGTGTCACTGCGTGGGTCAACCATGCTTCTGTACCACCTAAGACAAAAAAAATCAGATGTTGTTTTCTAGGTTCCTCACACACACTCTCTCTCTCTCTTTCTTTCTTTTTCTCTTTTCCTCCCTTTCCAACTTACTTTTTCACCTTGTATCCTACTGGATAAATGTATCTTTGATTATGAAAAGCCGGTCTATCATAAATCACATCACCAAGACTGAGCACGGTCCACGAGTCAATCTCAACGGGAAGTCGGTAATTTCCATTGTCATCTTTTTCCACCTGTACAAAGGTACGCACATCATTCACATTGGGTGGTTTTGTATCACGTTTCTTTCTACGACCCACAGCGGTATGTTGTGTTGGCATACGCACATGTTGTTGTTGTTGTTGTGGGTGTGGATAATGTGGTGGAGGTGGAGGTTGTTGATGGTGATATGGATGATGGTGCTGATGATGATGATGTTGCTGTAAGGATGATGACGAGGCGGATGCTTCAGCAGTAGTAGGTGGGAGTGGTTGTGTTGTTGGAGCGTGATGAGGAGGTGGTGGTTGTTGATGATAATAATAACGATCCTCTTTACGCAAGTCTAGCAATGCTGAAGGAGGAGGTAACGACAAGCTGGGTGATGTACGACTATGGGGCGGCATTTCAGTCCTTGCAACAACAGCGGGTGATGACGATGATGATACACGAAATGGATCCATGATTGGAGGAGAAAGCTTACGTTTCTTGAACGTATGCTCGTCGTATGAAGATGGCGAAGAAGAAGAGGGTGGACCTGCAGCAGCCGTTGAATGGGGTTGTGGTGGTGCTGTAGCAGTAGAACTCGTTTCTTCAGGAGATAAGCGACCAATTGGAGGCAACATGCGTGGATAACGTGAAGACTCATGTGGAGGAGAAAGTGATTCCGCTGGCAACATGGATGGAAGGCTGATAACGCGTCGTACTTGAGAAGAACAGGTATCATCAGGTACGGGTGATGTTGGTGAGATCTGCAATCCTCGTCTATGCACCAAGGTGTTGTAATAATCCATTTTGGAAATACGATGCGTCTAGTAACAAAAGGAGCAGCAACGCGTGTGATGGTGGATGCAAGGGAGTTGAGGAGGAGACAAAGTAAGTACATATGCTTAGTTGGATAATGAATACAGATCACATTTACTTACAGGGTGAAGTTGGAGTACGACCTCCACAGCAGCATCTTCATCATTGGCTGCTGCATTACTGCGACTACGTTTCCCTGTCACTTGAATTGCCTTGTCACTTTCCTTGTCCAAGATCCATGATAACAAGCCATGTCCCTCCCAAACCATTTTGGATTCTGCCGTCGTCATCTCTTCAAAGTTGGCACTGTACACTGCACAATCGGCATCAGGATATAAAAGCATATCAGGGCTGAGAGAGAATAAGGTGAGTACTTGGTCTCTGTGCATTGTTATGATGATACCCACCATGAAGTACATAACTCCATCAAGCAGTCTTTGAGAGGTACGGATATGTATTCGGATTCATTATGCTCGATATCCATGGTGAATGTGCATAGACACGTCGATTCGATTCCTTGGAACGTGTAAAAGACTTTGACTACAAAAAAGAGAGCATTCAATAAACGACACCCATTCAACAAGCATGATACAACGCCATACCTTTGGTAGACTTTTTTCGTTGTTCACCACCACTACTTGTAGCGATGCTACCAGAATCCGGAGCCTCGGTGGAATGGCCAGCAGGGGAGAGTGACATTGCAAGAGGACGATTGGAGAATCACAAGAGAGCAGAATTGACAATAAAAAAGAGAGAGAAAGAACAGCTGGTCTACAGCAGGTAGAAATAAAAGAGAAAGCGAGAGAGCGAGAGAGTGAGAGTATATGTGTTGTGTGTGTGTGTGTGTGTTTGAGCGTATACGTTTGATGATGAATATACAAAAAGTAAACTATGACGGATAGTTCATGTCACACACTTGACTTGAACCGAAGGAGAAAAGAAGCAAGGAAAGAGGGAAAAAAGGGCAATGAAAGAGAGAGACAAAAAAAAGGGCCAGTGTAGTACCCACAGTTGACTCGTACAGCAGCACGCACACACCACGACATATACACAATCCAGCAACAGCGATCGATCTGTTCCTTTTCGGGGAACTAACGCAAAATGATACGCGCCGGCTGATGGCCAGGCCACCCACTCCAGCTACACTACAGCAAAGAAAGGCCCTGAATGGAGCGCGTATCCAAGACATGAAAACTCAGACATGATTATTGCAGAATTCGATTGGCGGTCAAGTCTTGAATGGGGGGCTGAAATGAAATGACGAATCGTAGCACAACAAAGGAAAGCTTATCTCGTGTGCGTGTGTTTTTTAATATGAACAATGTGCTACTATCCATTCAAAACCGAGAACACCTACTTTTTTTCTATTAATCATTTACTTCACATGGATACAAGGTTGCACGTGCTCCATGTCTTTCCAGTTCTTGGGGGAGACAGAATGGGTGGGAAAATTGACTGGGGGATGATAGATGTTGGTGCCCTTTGGGATAAAAGATCGACAGCAGCACACGTAATCGCTATATTGCATGCTTCCAAAAATAAGTTTCCATGTAGGACAAACCTAATATAAAATCATTCAAAAGATCCCCGCTGCCAATTCCCTCACCCATTGCTTGTGCAACAGACAATGCAATTATATGAAACCACACGTGCGGGTAGTCATTGCTTGATTGCTCCTAAATATCCCATTCTCCTTGATTTCTTTACCAGCTGCTGCTGCTGCTGCTGCTATCACTCCTTGTTCGCATCCTCCCTTTTTCATGATCATGACACTAGGTGAGATCTATCATCCATGGCAACCCCCCTCTCTCTCTCCCCCACATAGCAATATGAACCCTAGAAAAAGACAACGAAAAGAGGGCATCATGTATAAAGGTTCCACATCCTTGTGCAGCTGTTGGGTCGCCGATGTGTGTTGTATACTTTGGGGTTTGGCCCAAAGACAGTGATACAAGCAATATACTTTTAGCCAATGAACCCCAAAAAAGCGGAGTGATGGCATATGGTACCAACCATGGGACGCTTTGAATGGCAGGTTTTCATTTCCCTTGATCACAGAAACATGCAATTGATGGCAGCACATGATTGCACACAGACTACTGTATTACAATGGGCGCCAAATGATTGGCTCTTCTTCCGATCTGTAATCCAGCAATCCGGATGATCGCCCAGCTTGTTCTTTCGAGATCATCCAGCACTTGTAAACTTGTCTCATTATCTCTCTCTCACAGTGTTGTGTGTGTACGTGTATGTGCATATTAAATAGGCGTAGATAAAGGAAGAGAGATAGTGAGATTGCCATAGGAGATGAGAAAATGTCAAGTTACCAATCTCGGCGATTTTTATTCTTCCCTGTTTTTTACCGTGGGATGGCTTTTTACAGGAGGAGGAGGTCACCGATCGACCACTTTTTAGTCTTTGTTAGGTCTTTTTCGTGGATTGTATTATTGGGTCGGAACATCCACATACACTCGCTAAAGAATATTAAGATGGCTAACCACCCTTCATTCTTTGCAAACAAGTAATATAGACATAGTCCCTCGGCTCGTGACGAAGAATTGATTCGCTCGCTCGCTCTCTATATTTAGCTTTCCTCCAATCACAATCTTCCTTGTCAATTCGTTCCAGCTGCAGATGTGGTACGCCAGATTTCAATGGTAGATCATAACAAACAATAACTCAGTAATTGCTGCAATGAAACTAAATTTAGCATGGTATAAACATTGGTCAAATTGACAGCTTTTCACCCCCACCCATCACTAACTCCTGATATCCGAAAGGACAAAGAGGACAATGATGATGCATATCATAGCGACATCGTGCGTATGGTTGATTGGATTTAACGTGATTTGTATAAGGTTAAGATCTCGTTGTTGATATGGTTATAGCTAGTCCACCCAGATCCAATTATCAATCTGTCATCCTACTCGTCAACTAAACATTCTTAGTTTGTAATCCAAAGCAACAAGAAGGAATCTTTTGCTCGTGCTCCGTGCATATATGCACACTTGAAGAAAATTCACTCGTGTCATCATAATTAAACTAAATGTAAACAAGATCGTTCTTGACAACCATCCACTTTTTGTATTGTACAAGGATACATAATACGTGCATCAGGGCACTCTTTGTTTTCTTCATTGCAAATTTACAAATGGGAAAATGAACGTAAACATCGTTGAATATGAGAGCGGGTAAAAGGGAAAGGCATGTATGTTGAGTGGGTGAGGGTGCGTGTAAAAAAAGTGTTACACATGTCCTGCATGCTATGCAGTTGGATATTATGGATGTGCTACGTTTCCCTGATTTCTTGCTTTGTGTTTATTCAACGCATTGATCTACGACCGCTATTGGCGCGTTGGTTATGCTGGTTGCTGAGACATAGTTGGAACAAATGTTGCATGTCAGGTCTTTGGGAATGGGTCATGCAGCCGTGGATAATGGGCGTTTCTCCACCATTGTAATGAGTAAGACGTAAATTGTCACCCTTGATGATTTGGACCAATTCACCCTATGCCCGTCTTGTAAGTAAAAAACCTCATTCCATGCCAGTATTTCCCATGCCCTTACCGTGTCCACATGACGAATTTCAATGAATTGCTGATCTACAGCAAGGATATATGGATGCTGATACACAATATGATCGGGTGAACCGTTCCATTCGCATAAAATGGAGGACCTAATGATTCAAAAACATGTCAACACATAAGAATCCATTTTTTTCCATCTCATTCCAACTTACTTTCCAGCACCCCGTTGCACTAAGGAACCATTTCGATTGTTGACATAGAACGCAAATCGATTATAGCACAAAAGGAACTTGTCCTGGATACGGTACATTGCCAATGGCTTGAGGGGTTCAGCATGACGTTGGATAAAATTGAATTGCGGATCGGCACTATCAGGGATATTGCGACCACCGACCACCAGGTTCTCAGGATCAATGATTTCAAACCCTCTGGATTCAACCACCACGCTCACTTTGGATTTCAAAAAGTGGATATTGCTTGCTTCGGCACCAACATAGAATTCCTATATAAACCTCTTCAATATACTCCTCTCTTTGACTCATTTCAATAAATTACCTTGTAAAGCTTGAACCATGATGGGCCTGATCCACGGCTTGAAAACAAGCCCGTTCGTTGGGTAAACAACTTTTCACTCTTGGCATCACGCATATTGCACACCGGTTCCAAAGCGACAAAGACACTGCTTGTGCTCTTTTTCTTCTTGTATACCACCAAATCCTTGTAGTTACAGAATCCCACTTGGAAGAAATTCACATTCTGCGCCACTTCATAGGCACGGTCTGAATTACGTGTGCTTTTAGGGGCATCGAGTGCATCAATAGAGTAAGCCTTAAGCACCTTGTCTGTAACAAAAAAAATCAATCTCATGTCCTCTTTATGTTAAGAATCACTCGTCATACCTGTAAGCACCAACAAAATGTGATGGCGTTCCATGACAGCGACTTGAGTCACATTATCACATGAGAGGACTGGGCGAACCGATGATTGACCTTCCGTCTTGATAAAGACACCAGCATCTGTTCCGATGACAATCTTGCGTTCACCTGTCATGGATACTATCAAATGACATATAAGTATATATATATGTACACCTTTGTGATTCTCTTACCAAACGGCACCGAACAGCTGATACGACCTTGACCTGCCACCGAGCCAAAGTATCGGAAGGAGGCATCATCAAGCGTACGCACTTCAAAGACATCATTGTCGCCTTGTCGTTTACGTAACGCCGTCTTTGCTTCCTCAATAGCACGAATCCACTGCTGCTTTTCTTCATGGGATGCAACGAAAAAGTGATAAATACCATCACGATGACCAAGATGCTGAAGGGTTAAAGACACCATAGCAGGCGTGGGTGTAGTGGCTGATGAAGATGCAAGAGCTGCTGCTGTTGCGGAAGAAGCAGAGGTAAGCGTAGCCGAAGTGGAACTCGTTGAAGTAGCTGTTGTGGTCGTTGTGCTGCCATAATAGTCACCTCCAAGCGATTGAACAAAGAGCATCTGCATTGGAATAGGCCGTTTCCAAATCCGGTATTCGGTGTCGCCATGGCTACCCTTGCGTACTTTGGTCATGAGCAACATGTGGTCAAATACAAAGGCATGGATGTCGGCCTTTTCAGTCACTTCAATGGCCTGTGCACGACGTTTAAGATCACCCCGGTGATAAAGACGACGTTGTGGATCGGTCAATTGGACATCATGTAATTCACCAGGCTTGCAAGTTAAGACATCATTGATGCTAAGGATCTCCACTTGTTGTTTGACAGCGGCTGTCTGCATATCCGAACGTGATGCAATGGCTTGAATCATCTCCTTACAATTCAAAAGGTATCGACGGTCAATATGGTCCTCATCCGTCTTTTTGATAATGGCTTGTAATAACAAGGGATAGCGCTGCATACGTGTCACTGGATTCAACAAAAAGTGCCGGAATGCCAATCGTCGGAAACGTTCATGCTTCTCACAATCCGCAATAAAGCGTGCAAATTCGGGATTACGCTGCTTCTCCACAGCAACGAGATATTCGGCTAATGGCACATTGGGGGTGTAGGTCGTGTATGGATCCGAATAGTACTTAAACTCATCCACCAGAATATCACCAATGCCAGGAATACATTTGCCCTCGTATTTGCGTTGCAAATCCAATAGTTTCTTGAACAACGTATCGCTAAGCTCTCGCAACGTCTCAAAGTTTTGGAATACGGACTTGATAAAGTGCCCACGTCGACTTTCACTAATCACATTGGATCTACGCAAGGGCTCCACAATGACCTAATATCATCACCATTGTTATTCAACCTGTTCCTTTTGACAGAAAATAAGAAAGACTTACATCACGTAATGTGTCCAAATCACTACGATACACTTCTTCGGAATAAATCATTTCATTGATAGCCTCTTGTCGATCTCGTTCACGCTTTGGTGTGTTTTCCAAAAGCTCTCTTGGAACACGTTCGGCCCATGCTGTATGTGGGAATGTCTACAAATACGAGGTCATCATCAACGTCATGCCCACTTTTGCCAATAAGAGCTTGTGTTATATATACCTTGGTGTCGTCCACTGGAGATAATGTGGGATCCGAAGGACGTCGTGCCAACACGGCTTGAGACTATGGAACTTGTTAATGACAATGGCCATGTTTCGCCTCTTTTCTTCCCTCTCTCTCTCTTACCATAATATCTTCCTCAAATACATCAGGTTTGTTTGGACATCGAGGGGCGTAGCATCCACCTTGACCGGGCAAGCAATTATAGGTGTAGCATTGACTCAAGGAAGTAAAGATACCCACAGGAAGTTCATTATCAGCGAGATCCTCGTCAAACGTATAAAACTGGTCCGAAGAGTTGTACACCTCGTTGGTAATGAGGGACTTGTAATTCTGGCGGATAGGCTGGAACAAGGGTGGAGAGCAATTCATCAAGGCATTGGCAATAAGTACACAATAGCCCTCTGGTATGTTTTTGCTGGTCAAGATCTCTTGTAGTAAAGACTATATATATAACCCATTGAGTACATTTCAGCCATGATAAATATATATATATATATCCCAACTTACAATAGCTTCCTGACCACTAAAAGACTCGGGGTACTCGTTGGAACTTTTCACTTCGCGCACATTGGTGATACGTTTCATTCGATTCTTGAACGCTGTCGAAAGCTCAGTGAGGATTGAATAATCAACGTTGACTTCAAGTGATAAGGATGAATAGCGATTGTGCGTTGGCTTTAAACGTTCTTGTTGCTGCTCGACATGTTCTTGAGAGACCTCGGGTTGAGCCAGTGAGAAACGAGGTGGAGGTGGAGGTGGTTGATGTTGTAAGACATCCTCTTCCTCTTGTGTTTCGGAACTGAATGTGGTTGATGGATAAGGAGGTGGAGGTGGTGGAGGCTGTTGTTGCTGTTGTTGCTGAGTGACAACGGGAGGATAATCATCATCTTCATCGTCACTGGAAATCGGAGAAACGGCAACAAATGGCACTTCATCACCATCCGTTCCAGTTTGTGATGTATCAATGGCAGAGGGTATAGCGTACTTTGGTCGTTCAATAGTATTGATCATTTTGGCTGATGAATGATTACGTCGATGCATGGTGGTGGTAGATCGCGCGTAATCTTGCGATGATGGACGTGACGCATGACCTGTAGAGGATGATGATGACAATGGCTGAGGCGGTTGTTGCTGTTGTTGTGGTTGCGGTGCGGGTTGTGAATAAGAGGGTTGCGGTTGCTGATATTGCATTTGCATTTGCATCTGTTGTTGCTGTTGGTGCATCATCATTTGCTGATAAGAGTGGCGTGCTGTAGGTGAAGCTGGAGGAGAACGATGAATAGGATATTCTAGTTGTGCTGATGCGACTGGAGGTGAGCTGTGTGCAGGCACAACGCTTGGAGCATCCACCAAATGCTGAGGTGGGTATTGTGGCATCCCATAATTATTGTTACCACCGCCCTGAGTAGTCGTAGTAGGATAGCTGTAGTTTTGACCATACATGGCTGGATTGTTGCCATAGCCACCGTATCCATAACCACCATCCATCCGCATATCGGTACTGGCACCATAAGACCCGCTTCTATAATGTCCATTGCTGGCAGTGTTATCCATCATGCTACGGTCATACATGGCCGTATCCTGGCGTGGCATTTGATGTCCATAGTCATAATATCCATATTGCGCATTCTGTACATTATGAGTCAGTCATCAAAGATACTTTTCATCCGAGAACAATATGATACATACACTCTGCTGATGACCATAGTCATTGGCGGGAGGACGATGCTGTAAGGATTGACCACGAGGTTGAGGAACAATGTGTCCTGAAGGATGGGTTGCCATTTCGTTCAAGTATGAATCGACCGAGTGAACTAGACCACCCATGGTACCGGGAGGCATACCACCACCACTGTCATAGGCTCCTTGTTGCTGGTTCGACATGGAGAAAGTGTATGAATTGCCAGCCAAGCGATGAAGGTCTTTTGTGTTTGACGTTGAGTTCCCCTACTCGGTAGCAGTTTGAGAAATAAAGACAAGGATCGAAGCACAATGAGGCCTACCTTGAATGTTTATAAAGGAAGAATCAAGAGAGCTGGGGAGCAGTGAAAGTAAGCAAGAGAGAGCGAGAGAGACAGCCCAGTAAGAGAAAGACCACTAATTTCAAACAGCCGCGAATAAGATGTCCGCCATACTGTCTGCTTGGGCTGAGCATGAGCTTAATCACCCAACGGGCCTTCCTTATTCCCTTTGTTTCCTATATAACCATAGCTATTTATGTTATCCCTATTATCAAGAGAAGACTGCATTTCATCCTTTTGTATTTGCCATCGCAAGCTTTCTGTCAGCCTCGTGTAATAATATTGCTTCCTTTTGTACTACGGTCATATCGTCCGCCCCACATAAATAGCTTGACTGCACACGTTGCTCATCGCCTTATACAATGATACAATCATAAGTGTACACTTGGATTGCATCACATGCGAGCCGCGCACGGTCCATTTAAAGTTATTAAATTGGCATTCATTAAACAACATGCAGGTCATCGCCGATGTTGTATATATACGTTTATCATGTACACTATTACTCTTTGTATTGGTCTGCATGGGTGATAGAACCAAGTGCAAGAAGGAGGAACCTTGGGCTTTGCTGTTTGTACACCAAGTACCAACAAGTGGTTTTGATTGCTTATATCAACCCTATCATTTCTTTTAATGCTGCCATCACGCGTAATATAGCTTCGTGAGGTGTATTCGATGCCATCGGATGCTGATATCCAGTAGCTAAACCGAACATGCAGCTATTTACAGTAGTCGACGCCCATCCACATTGATTTTTTTATCATTTCTAAGCAAAAGCAAAGTACTCACAGGAAAAGCATGAATAAAGCCATGGCAAGCAAACGTCAAAAGAGTCGTCTTGACGCACTCCACTTTCATTTCCTATTATCGTATCAGACATTTAGTGATGTTTTGAATGTAAGCGATAGTGTAGATGTTGCTGAATGATTGTAGCCCAGCCAATGACGGCATAACAATGTCATTTCAGGAAATCATGGGACACGGTTTTATTACAACAACAAGGGTCGTTGGCTTGCTCGAGACAAAGAAATTTCTTTCTTTTCTTTTTCATTGTCACCATGCTCGGAATCGGAAACGCGTATCGAAGCAAATTGTTTGGGCGTGCAGTAGTAGCAGCAGCATCTAATCATGCAACACGCCGATATATATGTCACAATCGATTCATGCGAAGAGTCTCTATCATTGGTGCTGGTGGGGTTGGCTCAACGATAGCTGCAATGACCATGTCTAAAAACGTGGCTGATGAAATACTGCTTGTTGATGCAATGGAAGATTTTCTCAAAGGGCAAGTACTTGATTTGAGCGATGCCAACATCAACAATGGGACCAAAGTCCGTAGTGCCACTTGGAAGGAAGCTGGCCAAGCAGATGTCATTGTCATCACCGCTGGAGCGAAACAACGTTCAGGAGAATCCCGTCAAGAGGTATAAAGAAAAGAGGGCCTTTGTTGTTAACGTGAAATAATAATAGCTCCTTCATTCAGTTAGTGGATCGTAATTATGAAATCCTGAAACAAGTGATTGGAGAAATGCAACCGATTCAAAAAGATGCCGTTATGCTTCTTGTATCGAATCCTGTCGATGTACTTACATCGATTGCACAAAAGCTTGCAGGTCTACCCAAAAACAGAGTGTTTGGATCGGGAACCTTTCTCGACTCCTCAAGGCTAAATGTTTATTTGTCTGACAAGCTCAATGTATGTAAATCCCCGCTGCATGAATGTTTTTCTTATTCTCACACCACGTGATGTAGATATCTCCATCTTCCATCTCTGCCTATGTTTTGGGTGAACATGGTGATTCGCAATTCATTGCTTGGGAAAGCGCTTCTGTGGCTGGACGACCCTTGCTATCATTTCCTGAAATCCAAGCTCTCGATAAAGAAAGCATCCGGAAGCAAGTCTCTAACAAGGCTATGGACATTATCCGGTATAAAGGATCCACATTCTACGGCATTGGTGCGTGTGCAACATCATTGTGCGAAAGCATTTTACGTAATACCCTCGAGATTCGACCTGTCTCAGTGCATGTGGACAACCTTGACACTGTATTATCTGTGCCAGCCAAGATTGGTGCAGGTGGTGCTGAAGAAGTGTTTCCTATCCCTCTCAGTGATGATGAACAACAAAAGTTACTAGAAAGCGCACAAACTGTAAAAGAGGTAGCGAGGAAATATCTTTTGTGAATAAAAACATCCTTTTATTTGCTCACTACTACTATCTTGGCACACCAATCTGTGAACACTTGGAGATCTTTCAGCCATTGCTCTTTTGATACTGCTACATTTGACTCGACAATATAACAATGGGGTGCATCTGGTCGTGTGGCTATGTCGAGATCAACACCGTCCTTTTTTAGCTTTTTGGCGAACGCTTCAATCTGTGGTTTGAGGAACTCTCCACCACCCATCGTCAACAATACGGGGCAAAACTCGTGATAATCAGCGTAGATAGGTGATACATCAGGTTGTCGTAGCACTGCTTGACGCTCCTTTTGATCCATTTGAGCTAGTTGTGGCAGGTATCCCGAGAAATAGCTCCGTATTTGCCAACTGCGCACAAAGTCACTGGCAACATCATTTTCAGCTGTAATCGAATGTTCATCATCGAGATCAATCCAAGGGGATATCAAGGCTGCTCCAGCAGGTAATGGGATAGGTGGAAGGTCAGCTAAATCTTGATGATGTCGTTGATCCCGAACTTTTAAGAGTGTTGCTGCAGTGAGATTACCACCAGCACTATCGCCAGCTATTAAGTAAAATGTCGAGTTAAATAATGGATGTTGGTGCGTGCTGGTTGTAACTTACCGACAATGATGCGAGATGGGCTAATGCTGAGATCATGCACAAGGTAACGATACGCCGATACACATTCATTCAATGCCGTTGGATGAGCAGCCATAGGTGATAAAGAGTAATCGACCGAGAGAATGCGTACATCTTTTAGCTGATGATTGTCTTTGAGCTGGGAGATCATATTCAAGAATGCTGGCATATACTGAGTCGAGGTTCCTAGATGAAATCCGCCTCCTTTGATGATATGTAAGAACAATGCAATCGATGCATCCTCATCCTCCTCCACGAACCATGAATAAACATCACCACAAGATCTGCATCTGCAACCGTTGTTTCCATCCATGCTCTTGGATTCTTTTGCTTTTTGTGGATATCTTGCACGATCCAATCGCCAACCCATGATTTGAAACGTACTCGTAGTATGCTTGAAAGGTGCTCGCTTTCTGGAGCTTGCATCATCTTGAGTAAAGGCCTCTGGATAGAAAACGGAAAGCGTAACCCTGATGTGATCATGCTGTATCGTATGCGTACTGGCACCAAGAAAATGTACTTTTTGGTAGCGTTAACCAGTGACCGAGACACTACCTATTGAAGTAAGTGATATGTCCCTTGGAACGCGTGAAACAATTGCTTACATAGACGTCTCCCATTGCTCGTCAAAAGAAATACGAGTAGCAAGGAAAGGACAATGCGCTTGAATGTCCATGTTGTTGCATCGTCATTGAGCTCCACGGAATCGTTGTCTGTCATATGAAAGAAAGCAAGAAGAGCTGCATATAATGATTGATCACGCTGCTACTGGTTTTTACCCTTTTCGGACCACTACATGCAGATCCCGCCGAACGTCATCCTCACGTGATGCTACAACAAAAAGCATATACAACCGCGAATTGAAATAAAAAATGCTGTTGCTGGGATGCCATCGTCATCTCCTAAAACGTCATTCATATTGCCCACTTAACACAGTATCCCATGTCTGGTTTATACATGAACGTCACCGATGATGTGATAGCTATAGATAGTAGTATAGTACTGCCTTCCTACTTTAATAATGCTACTACAAGTGAACAAGCATGCTTCATCCTTTCATATCTCACATCACCAGTTACAGAGATTGGTTAAAATATTACTAAGAGCACCCCTTCCTGTTGGCAATTAAGGAATTTACATCTCTGTATGAAAGGCCACTCGCTGCAACCTTGTGCAAGTCTTATGTCTCGTGGTGGCTGATACTGTACAGGGCAGTTTTTTGGGGGGAATGGAAAAAGTGTGATACCCGAAAAGTATATGGCAGCAATGCAGTACTACTATGGAGTAGGGAGTATCAAAGGAGGTAAACTTGTTGGACGAAAATTCTCGGCCAGGAATGAACGCTTCGCTCCTCCCTTTTTTCATATGATGATAATGTTAAAAATTAATGGATCACAATAGCTACATAATCCATCCTATTAGGATGCTAGCGGCATACCGTGTATATGAAAACCCAGTGAACCATCATTTCATAAATGGCATCCACCACCAAAGACGACATTACATATTGCACGGCGTGCATGATGCACTTGATCCTAGTAGTAGATGAGTTACCCCTTTTCTCTCTTTTCTTTCTCACTTTCATATCAACCAATGTCTGGAACCACAGCAAATAACCACAGCTATGATACACAAGAGAAAGAGGCCATAATTGACAGCAACAAACTGCAAAGGGCTACTTCAAGTGACTTTGAAGACAGTCATCATGACCTTACCATCACGTCAAAAGACCTGAATAGCCATTCCCAAGGTCGGACATGGTTGATCGTTATCAGTTTACAGTTGGCAGTGATCTTGGTTTCCATCGACAAGTGCGTACATAATAATCCAATTTACCGTAATCATATGATGTAATGATGACTTTTTTAATAGCACGGTGCTTACAACGGCGATGCCAAAGATCATATCCGATCTGCACAGTATGGCTCTTTATTCCTGGGCAGTCACTAGGTATCATGATGACAACTGAGCATATAATGACGATAGGAGAAGATGATGAGTGCATCTCCCCCTAGTGCTGATTCCTTGTGTCTATTACAGCTACATCATGACATCAAATGCTTTCCGTATGTGTAACATGCTTCAGAATTCATAAAGCTATTAACATGCCATTGTCGGTAGAGCCTGTATTTTCCAAACTTTCTGATATCTTTGGTCGCAAGTATATCATCAATTTCGGGATTGCCATATTTTTCGTTGGATCCTTACTATGCGGCTTTGCAAAGGTGTGTGTGGAAACCAGGTTAGTATTATCATTGGATATACTAAAAAAGGTGCATTATTATATATAGTCAATGGTTTGGCTCATTGTAGCTCGTGCCATTCAAGGTATTGGAGCCGGCGCGGTTAGTGTTTTATGGATGCAAAGAATCATGGTAGCTGTATGTACTGACAATAAATCTACCTACTAGATAATACCATCGGTATGAAATGAGAGAAAATAACAAGATAAAAGCTGCTGATACTCTCTGTTGCCCTAAAGGTATATATCATTGTCGCCGATATTGCACCATTACATAAGCGACCCCTGTATCAGGGGTAAGTTGCCATCATAAAATGTACTGGAATCCCTATCTTTGTTTTTGACGACAATGTTATTGTAGAGTTGTACAAATGAGTGCCACTGCCGGGTCAATTTGTGGTCCATTTATTGGGGTATGTAGATATCATAGCTACTGGAGGAGGAGAAGAAGAGAGGGGTCAGACTGACTTGTCTATTATACCCAGGGTTCCTTGACCGATTACATCAACTGGCATGCCATCTTTTTCATAAAGTGCGTTCAACATCGACATGAGAATGATCGAACCACCCTCGTTAATGACCTCTATTTAGCCTCCCTCTTTGCATTACCATCTTTTTCTTGATTTCGATCTTCATGCATATACCAATCGAGAAGCATGATTGGAAGAAAAAGCTGTTACGCATTGATTATTTCGGTAGGCCGATTCATCATCATGCATCATTAGCTCCAGAAGGACTAAACATTATTCCTCGACATAGGCAGTATACTTATTCTTTGTTCATCCATTGCATTCACCCTAGCTTTGGCCTTGGGAAGCCAAGACCATGCATGGGGAACGCCTATTGTCATTGTAAGTCTTTTTGATAGAGTGATAGGATGCATGTATACTTGACCATTCATTCTGCGGCACAGGTGCTTTTCGTTGTGACAGGCATATTTGTGTCTCTATTGTGCTTTGTGGAATGCAAGGTAGCGGTTGAGCCTATTTTACCTCCGAGGATATTCACGCAAGGACGAACCATGTTATGCGTTATCGTGATCCAGTTCGTCTTTGGTGGTGGAGTGGGATCATTTGCCTATTTCATGCCCCTGTTTTTCCAAGTGGTCCGTGACAGCTCTGCCATGATGTCTGGCTTACCTCTGATACCAATGCAACTTGCCGCCGTCGCCACCACACTCCTTGTTGGATGGCTTGTGGCACGAACAAGACTCAATAAAGCGCCACTTGTTGTTGGAACTTTGCTATTCACTAGCCTGTATGGTCTTGTCCAACTTTTTGATGCCGATACTCCATGGTCACGTAGGTATCGCACATACGTTCGTGGTATCACGATGCTTATGATGATGATGTTTTTGTAGAGGTATATGGAACCATTTTTATCGGAGGGGTTGGAAATGGATGCATCTTAGCCTTAGCCATTGTCACAGGGCAGTCTGCTTTAAAGGATCAAAAAGATACAGGTAAACATACACGATGTACATTGCTATATATACTCATCATTGATGCCAATTTTATTATAGCTGTGGCCACAGGCTTGCTATCGTATGTAACCATGATGGGGGTAGGTGTAAGCGTCCCAGCAGGGTCGGCTTTGCTCAACAGCATGCTCATACAAAAGCTCCCTGAATTCGTACCCATGGATTATGTAACACGCATTTATAATTCGCCCGAGTATATTCACCATGGTCTACCATCGGACTATGTGGAAGGTGCTATCAAAGCATATGTCAACGCTTTCCGAGCACTATGGTGCATGATGATGGGGTTTGCTGCCACCACCGTTATTAGCGCGCTCCTCATCAAACGATGGACGTTACCTGCTCATAACAACGCTGAAGAGTCCAAAGCCGATGCATAAAAGTCAAAGAGTTATAATAATAGTACTGCATAAGAAATAGAGTCGCACGTAATACATTCTGCCTACCCACTATGCCCGGTGTACTGAATAAACAATGATGATATGTACTCACGGCGTCTATTTGGTATGAGCCTCCTCAGATACCATGTGGATGCAAAGTATTACACAAAATGCCGTTTTACCAATGACTCAATGGAGCAATCACCTGCCCATCAATGACAATTTAACAACTCTTGCTATGTATACCTTCGTTTACCCTCTTTTTTTTTTCCCTCTTCGTCAAGAATTCAACCTATGCTTGCATCCAAAAATGCCAGAAAATAATCATGATACCATTTACGAACAGCTGTTTGAGAACAAAGACATTGCTCGTTGTGTTGATGAGAATGAACCCTTGATATTAGATGCCCTGGATCCCAGCTTGTCTATCACCTTTACAGAATTGCGCACCAAGGTGCGTTCATTAGCCGTTGCTTTACGACAATCTCCTTTCCTTCTTGAAGAAGGCGAAGTGGTACTTTTCTGTACCAAGGATCATGTGAGTCGTTGTGGCTGTGTTTCCACTCGTGGATAATTAAAATGTATATGTACATATGCAGGTTGAATGCTCCATTGCCCTGTTTGGGGTGGCTGCTGCAGGTACGACTAAACCTTGATTGATCCTTTTTTTGGGATAATAACAAAGGCATGTACCATAGGATGCGTTGCTTGTATGCTCCCATCGATTGCTCCTGTCAGCGATATACAACGTATTGTTCAATCTACTAAGCCTAAAGCTATCATTGCCCATCCAGATACATTGGATAAGGTTAAAAGTTACAAGGATGATGATGGCATCCCCATACCTGTGCTAGTGATAGGCGGTAGTGATGGTAGTCCAAGCATTCCCAACGCCAGTCATCTTTCACAATGGTATACAGCTCATGCCAAAGTTGAATCATTGCCTCGCGTACATCCTGATACCTGCGCATTTCTTATATTGACATCGGGTACGACAAGTAGCCCAAAGCTTGTTCGAATCTCGTAAGTGAAAATAGAAAACAAGACAATGGGTATAGCTAGCATGATGATGATGATATATTGTATATAGTCAACAAGGGATGGTAGCACGCATTCGGCACGCACAAAACATGCCACGTTCGCTATTATTTCCAGAACATGCAAAACCTACAGCTTTTGTCATGTCCCATGTTGCATTTTCATCTTGGATCATGATATGCAGCAATTGCACTTGCCTTGGTGTGCCACATTATGTTGGTGATTTCTGGCGTATTCAACCCAATCTTGAAACCATCTTGAGCAAGATCCAAGAATTACGTATCACCACCTTTTTCCTTTTGGATGCTCGATCCATGACTCGAATTGCAGCTAGCCATGATGATCACCTCAAATATGACATGTCGAGCTTGTGTGCCATCTACACTGGAGGACAAACCATTCCACAAGATGTACTTGAAGCTACTGCCAACAAGCTTCAAGCTACCATTATGAGCGCCTATGCTGCGACAGAAGCTGGAGTCCTTTTTACATTGGGTTATGCAAGCCCTTCAACCCTTGCTCAGTGTAAGTTTAAGTATATATCAAATGGAAATCCGTTTATTCATATGTATGGCAGCATTGCCTCACGAATCGATACCTGCCGAGATTAAACTGGTGGATGATCAAAATCAAGGTGAATAAAAAATGCAAAATGCCACAATCGGTGTTGCTCAACCGGTATATATGAATAGAGGTGCCAGTGGGAGAACCAGGCGAACTTTTAGTGAAAAGCAGCATGAATGCAATGGTATGTTTGTGGATGAATGTGTCATTTGACTCGGTCCCCATCACGACCAACCACCATTTCTCGGACCAGGGATATCATGGGCGACCTGATTTAACAGCCGAGAACTTTGACAAGGATGGATTTTATCATACAGTAAGTAGTGGTTTTAGATGACAAGCCATATCATCTTTAACATTGTTGATCCTCAGGGTGATATATTCACGGTGAACAAGGATGGTCAATACACCATGCTTGGACGCTATGCGGATGTCATAAAGACTGCAGATGGTCATGTAAGTAGTGGCGCCTAGAAGTTGTATTCAATCACAAAGACTCATTTTTCCATTATACGCAGTTCTATCCTAAATCACTCGAAGACATTTGTGCAAGTATTATGACCATGATTTTTCTCTTCTGTTCACTCATTCTCTCTTTTCGTTCCTGATAATAGATGGAATTTCAGGGAATCAAGCAATGTGTCATTGTTGGCGCTTTCAGTACCATGCATGGTCAAGAGCTACCCCGTGCCTACATTGTTCCTATGCCGAATCATCGACATAGGTTTGATGAAGAACAGGTTGTTGAGGGATTGAAGGAGCATGTCAAGGCACGAGTACCTTTGAAATCGATGACATTGGATGGCGGGATCAGAATTATGGATGAACTCCCAATAGCCCGCAGCGGCAAAGTGGATCGATACAAGCTACGAAAGATGGCTCATGAGGAGATTAATACCGGCAGCTGTGTTTAGCTAGTAAATGATCAAAAGATTGCCGAGTTTTCAAGTCATCATGGCAACACCAATATAGTCAAATTTACGATCTCTTATGTATGTGTGTATCGTTGCACCTGGAAGATGTCAACAAGTTCCCAATCAAAAATGGCAAGATCCGCTGGTGTTGCAATGGATCATTTTGAGTGGATAATATAATGGACACATTGGCACACAAAAAGGCATTGTTGACAATACATACAATGAGTCAACAACAAGCAATTCTATCGACATTTGATGCAGTATTATATAGGATCAAATCATTTATGTAGCTATCTATTATTATACAAGCTAAGCTGAGAGAATGGATGTAGGATGTCATTGTACATGCACGTGGAACAAAGAGAACCAAAAATAGGTTGCATTGGACTTCCGGAACAAGTGTATCCTCTTTCCTCTCGTCGAACTACCACCACCTCATGGAGAACCAGAATCCGTTACCACCAGTGGCGCGTGATGCAGCTGGCAACAAGATTGAGATGCGACCTTACTATGGCGACAAGGATCTCAACTACGTGCACTATCTTGTATACTCGACTGATTTCGATCTTGTTCCTCGGGGAGTACGACGATTACTGCAATCGCCCTTGGTGGTGAGCGTGTGGTTGGCCATCTTTGCATCGGTCTACACATGGCTTCCTCCATATCTTGTGGGTCTGATAGGAGCTGACCAGTTACTGTTATATATCCGGATTGCTGTGGTCATAGCGAGCGTGGGTGGCGGGCTGCTGTCGCTCTTTTGGTGGGTTGACAAGCAAGCCCATATGCGTATTCAAGAAGCGTTATTGCATGATCTCAAGGATCCTGGCGACTATTATCGTAAAGACAATGGCAACTTTTGGCTCTTGACAGTGCAAGATCAACCTGTCGCTTGTATCGGTATCGATCATCATCAATCCAATGTCTACTCAGCATCACCTTCAAGAGAACACCTGGCAGATTCTGAAGCGATTCGTCAAGCAAAATGGCCACGTGTAGCTTATGTATTAGCTCGAATCGATGATACCATCCGTGGATGGGTTACAACACGACACCGAGAAGAGAAGGATAAGGTGATATTCAAGGCACACAAACCCAACGAAGCTACGTTGCGTCGATTAGCCGTCAAAACCAATCTTCAGGGCAAGGGCTTATCCACCCCCTTACTCAAACGTGTCGCTTTCTGGGCCCATGCGCAACAAATCGAATATCTTTACGCTGAGACCAATGAACATCAAACCACCATGGCAGATATCCTAAGCAAACGACATGGCTATGATCTCGTATCAACAACTCGAGTGGGTCTTACAGGCGAAAAGCGTTTATGGCGTCTGGATGTCAAGTTGTGGATGAGTAAAGAATTGGAAGCAAGGGATCAACGCAACCTCGAAAAGGAAATGCAAGAAGAAAAGGAGGAACTTAAGGGATACAATTACTAGAGATGAATATCCGTGTACATACATATCTATATAAAATCTGGTATTATTGGGAATGGATGTATTAGAATTGGTGTGTGTTTGTATATGTGCGTATTTACATGCTTATGGTATTGGAACATAAAGGGAATGATAATGTCTCTCTAATTTTACAAGTATTAAACCGATTGAGCACGATGGGGTCTTCGTCGCTTAAACATCGATTCAGCTGCTGCTCCCGGAGTAGCACCACCCTCTTTGCTGTCACGAGGAGGAACACTGCCACCCATCAATTTGTGAATCTGCTCCGGTTGCCATCGACCTAACAGTAGCAAGCTATCTTTACTACTACCCAACAAGAGTTGTTGATGATGTTGTTGCTCATGTGCAGTGGATGTGGGTGATAAGTGGTTTTCCAAATCCTCCATACCAGTGCTCCCACAACAAAAAACGGCATTACCAACACCGCCACGTGATAGGTTGGACTTCGAGTCGTGTGGATGAAAATGAGGATGTAGAGAAGCGGATGATGTTACCAATGGAAGGTTGATGATACTGCCTTTGGAAGCACGTGCGATCGAATCGAGCAAATACACGCCGGCAAAGATAATGATAAATCCGCAGATCAAGCTGGCTGTATTGATTGGATTATTGGTGTGCCATCCCCGGTACATGATAGCTGAAGCCACAATGGTTGCCGTGGTAAAGAATACAAAATAAATTGGATTGACCCTGCATTATATATTTATCAGTCATCTTGTGTGAAGGGATAGATAGTAGATGCACTTACAGACTGGTGGAAAATGTATCCAATGCCTTGTTAAAGTAATTCACTTGGGTAATGATAAACACCACACACATGAATCCAAAGACATAGGTGGAGGGTTCCTTGAATTGGTTGTTGCCTTCAATAGTGAGTCTGACTGCGATACCGAATGCTTTGATGGCCATCACTGAAAGAGATCCAACCAGGGAACAAATTGAGACATAGACCATGACCTTGGTTTTACCCCATCGTGGCACGGCTTTCCATATCATGAGCACTGTAGTAATGATCACCAGAATGGAATACACCAAAAACCCTTTCAAGAGTAACTTCATAAGTACACATCATGCACTGCTGCTGCAACGACAACAAACTTTCCTACCTGGTTGAACCATGTAGCTAACCAATTCTTCGACACTTTCCACCTGTGGGTCCTCGGGTGCATGCAGAACGATAATCACTGCACCAATCAATGACAACAAACAACCAATAATACCAATGGTCCCCAGCCTTTCTTTTAAAAAGATGGTGGCTAAGATGGCACTACATATACATGCGAATTAATTCATGGCGTAAAGATAGCGTCGAGCCCATTTCCCCTTGTCATTTCTTTCCCCCCCTTCCTTCCTTCCTTCCTGCCTGCCGCTCTAGTACTACTCTCTGTGCTTCTTGTCATCCACTACATATAGAGTACTCCTTGTTTTTTCTTCCGCCCAACTTACCCTATAATCACACTCAGTGCACCGAGTGGGGTGATCAAGATGGCTGGGGCAAATGTGTATCCTATGTATAATAAAATGATGGTCAATGTTTGTTTGTTTGTTGTCATGGTAATGTTTGTCTGTGTCTCACCGATAAAATTAAGCAACTCGCCGGCTACCATGGTGGTCAATCCAATCCACCAAATGGGGCTCTTGAGATACCGATGAGAATCGGATGCAAATGCTATATAAAAATGTTGTCCTTTTGTCAACAAAAAACAAAGTGTCGTCTGTCGTGGATAGCTTACCTTGGGATGCTGAAGACGACTGCTGAAGTCCCTTTTTAGTGATGACAAAGGATGTGCCGATCAATATGCTGGAGCATAATGCAAGGATGAGACCGATATATTTGCTTTCCAACATGAAGAAGAAGATATGTATGGTGCGGTGAAAATACAAATGAAAGGAAAGTAACGGGTAAAAAGGTTAGAATAAAGGAGTGGAAAAGTGAAAGAGAAAAAAGAGAAAAAGGAAGGAGTGGATAAGGGTTTCGCGTTTATGTAGGTTGCTGCTGCTGCTGCTGCTGCTGCTGCTATGGATGATTATACTTACTATAGACCATCCCTCCAATACACTTTTACAGCCGACACATGGATACCAAAAAAGGAAGGTGGAAAGGAGAGAGAGACAAGAGCGATATGCCGGGCGCCAAAAAAAAAGTGTGCGTCGTTATGCTCTCTCAACTTTATTGTCGTTGCTCCTCCTCGACGATTCGTTCACGAACGATCCCGGTGCGATCGTTGGCTACCTACACTCAATGTACGTTTATAACGCCCTCTCTTCTCCATTTCTCAATTGATATTCAACCTTTGTCAACAACAGCTGTCTTGGTTCCAGGCGATCGTGTCCATGGCTACCGAGTTCAACAGGTAAACGACGACACCATTTTATTATGCAGACTTGTATATGAACCCGCTCAAGTATAGGTGCGACAAGTGCCCGAGCTGGAATTGACGGCCATTGCTCTTGAACATGAACGCACAGGCGCAAAGCACTTGCACATTGACCGCGACGATGCCAACAACGTATTTGCTGTCGGGTTTCACACCCCTGTGAGCGACAGTACTGGCGTACCCCATATTCTTGTAAGATTCATTCCTATAGATACATTCTCTGGTATTCATCGTATGCGTATGTATGTAGGAACATACAACGTTATGTGGCAGCCATCGATATCCTGTCCGAGATCCTTTTTTCAAGATGCTTAATCGCAGTTTGGCTACATTTATGAATGCTTTTACAGGTATGGATGAATTGCGTATATGTATAGCAAGATTGATTGCTGATACAATTGTGTTTATAGCAAGTGACCATACAATTTATCCATTTGCGACTACCAACCCTGTTGATTATGCAAACCTACGAAATGTCTACATGGACGCTGTCTTTTCTCCCCGCTTGGAGAAATTGGATTTCAAGCAAGAAGGCTGGCGTTTAGAACATGAGGTGCCATCAGGTAAAAAAAAAACAATGGGTGTTGCAGTGAATGCGTGTGCTGATGATGCATGCATAGATCCATCGACTCCCATCAATTTCAAAGGCGTCGTTTATAATGAAATGAAGGGTCAAACGGTAAATGTAGGAGGGAGGATGACAAGGAAATGGCTTTCTAATGAACCCACCCCCATCGTGTGTACTAGTCCGATGCCAATTATCTGTACTACGTCCGTGCGCATGAAGCTCTATTCCCCGGTACAACTTATGAATACTCGAGTGGTGGTGAACCAAAGAATATCCCAGATCTCACCCATCAGCAATTGGTCGACTTCCACAAGACTCATTATAGTCCAAGCAATGCTCGAATCTATACTTATGGTCAGTGTGTGCATATATAAACATGTATATATATACGTGTGCGGATTAACATGCATCTCTCTCTGTAGGCAACTTTCCTTTGGAAGATCATCTATCAGCCATCAATGAACGCCTTGCTGAATTCAACAAAGTGGATGTGCCCTATGTCAACAAACAGGTGACACCATGGACAAGCCCAAGGATGCATCATGGTACTTGTGCTTTGGATCCATGTAAGTTTTCCTAAATTTGACAAGGAATAAGAATTCTCATTTTATGTTATTCAGTGTCGCCTGCCGACAGACAAAACCGCGTGTCGATTGCTTTTTTAACCAATGAACACAAGGTAGATCATGTTTTGTGTACGTGTTTGAAAGGAATACCAACAAGGCTTGTTGTTATAGGACACTTTTGAGACGTTTGCCATGCGTATTCTATCCTATCTCCTGTTGGATGGCCATGCTTCTCCCATGTACAAGGCTTTGATTGATACGAATTTGGGATCCGAATTCTCTGCAAACACTGGTTACGATTCCTCTCTCTAGTAAGTAGGGATCATGCATGATAGTGGACAACATCCTCATATGTTGAATCTCTAGCACAACTTGTTGTTCCATTGGTTTGCAAGGCGTCAAGGACACTGACGTAGAATTGGTATGTTGACCACAATGGGATGGAATGCGAAGGTACGGAAGGATCCTAATAGGATGTTGTCGCATGTAGGTCCAAGAGCGTATCATGTCTGTGCTCGAACAAGTGAAGAAGGAAGGATTTGACAACAAACGTATCGAAGCTGCTATTCATCAAATGGAATTGGGTCAAAAGCATGCAAGTGATATTCCCTTGATGCATGAAAGCGGTCTATGGCTAACTTTTGTATGTATTTTAGAAAACGGCTGATTTTGGCTTAACGTTGATGCATGGTATTTCTTCTGGATGGTTCAATCAAGTGGATCCTATTGATATGCTGGAAATCAACAAGGCAAGTTTTATTTTTCGACGATTTTTTCATCCCCATAGACTCACACGTTTATTTAGTATGTGGATCGGTTGAAGAAAGAGCTTGCTGAAGGCCAATTCTTTGAATCACGTATCGACAAATACTTTTTGAACAATCAGCACAAGTTGACCTTTATCATGCGCCCAGAAGCTGAGTACGCCGCACGTCAAAGCCAAGAAGAACAAGATCGACTCCAAGCTCGTGTGAGTCAATTGACTGAGGCAGACAAGGAAGAAATTTTGAAAGAGGGAAAGCTGTTGGCAGCGAACCAGGACAAGGTTGAGGATTTATCATGCTTGCCGACATTGCAAATGGGTGATATCTCGCCAAAGATGAAACGTACCGTACTGGATCACACTGGTGTCGCCAATACACCGGTTCAATGGCGTACAACGGCAACCAACGGTATCACGTACTTTAGAGCTATCAGTAGCTTGCCCGCTATATCGGATGATCTCAAGCTCTATCTTCCCTTGTTTTGCGACGTAAGTGTATTGAAATGCATGCTTGTATCCTTGCTTACTTACTGAACCATCATGCATAGTCTTTGTTGTCACTTGGTACCCATTCCCAAAGCATGGCTGATATTGATGATGAAATCCGATTGTATACGGGCGGTTTACGTGCATCCACCATTGTATCCACCAGCCATTCTGGTAAGTTTATTGTTGTCTATTTTATGCACGAGAATACTAAGAAAAAAGGGATTAGATATCGGACATGTGGAAGAGGGCATTGCATTGACTGGCAACTGCTTGGATCGCAATATTGACAAGATGTATGACATCATGGCGAAATTGGTCCACGAAACCAACTTTGACGATGTTGAAAAGCTAAAGACGCTCATCATTGGTGTAAGTAGATGGATATATGGGATAGAAATGAGGGATAACTCATACAATGTGCATTAGAATGCCTCGGCCTTGGTCAACTCGGTTGCTGATGCGGGACACATTTTTGCAAGAACCTATGCCGCATCTTCCTTGACGCCAGCCATGCACAATGCTGAATTACTGAGTGGTATGACGCAAGTGGCTTTCATGAACCAATTGGCCGTGACAGAAGACTTGTCGGATGTTGTCAACAAGCTCAAGACCATTGCATCCATGGTGCTTAAGCAACCTTCGTTGCGTGTGGCTGTGACATGTGGTGAAGATGTTATATCGAACAATGAGCAAGCTTTGAATCGCTTCATTTCTGGATTACCCCAACAAGATGAGGCATCTCAAGACAATCCAACCGTAAGTAGTGATCAAAGGAATTCCAACGTTGGGAACCATGTATGACTTATGATGATGATGATGATAGAGCGTCTTTGTGCCATCTTATGACAAGACCTTTTTCCCACTTCCATTTGCCGTCAACTTTTCTGGAAAATCCATGCGAGGTGTCCCTTACACACATGCTGATGGTGCCAAGCTTCAAATCCTGTCCTCACTCATGACCAATCATTATTTACATCGTGAGATCCGCGAAAAGAATGGTGCTTATGGCGGTGGTGCTACCTATGCAGGTCTTGGTGGTTTATTCTCATTCTACTCGTATCGTGATCCACACACATTGGAAACGCTGCAAACCTACAACAAGTCGGTCCAATGGGCTCTTGACCGCAAATTTACCGATCAAGAGATGACCGAGGCTAAATTGTCCGTGTTCCAAGGTATTGATGCACCCGTGAGCGTGTCTGAGGAAGGCATGTTGCAATTTGTCAATGGTGTATCGGATGATATGCGTCAAAGGTAGGTCAATCAAGGGAACATCTAAGTCTTGGTACTCAATGTGTATCTCTTTTTTAGACGACGAGAGCAATTGTTGGCTGTGACACAGGATGATATTCGCGATGTGGCCGAAAAGTATCTGGCATCCAGAGCTGGTAAAAGCTCCATTGCCTTGCTTGGTGAAGCCAATGACAAGCTCAAGGACGATCCCAGCTGGATTATCAAGCAGTTTGGTCAAGAATAGATTGTAGATTGACACATGTACATTTTTCTGGTTAAACAAAAAAAAAGTCGTTTAATGACTCTTGCCATTGGCATAATAACCATTGTTGGTCGCTTCAGTAACATGTTGCTACTCACGGTTACTCATGTCTTTAAGTCAATGTTTGTCGTCAAATGCACGTGGTGCAAATGATTATTGATCACCCATATTGGGAAAAATTCAGAGAGGATCGCCACATTTTCATTAGGTTTGTGCCACGATCTATTCCTTCAAGCATACATTGGAAAACCACATTACGCGTGTTTCTTTCCTATACCAACATGTTTGCCTTGCTGCTTTCAATCATATACTTTATTGGGTAAACTCGTATACATATAAAAGTTTCGAAATGATGCTCACACATACCCCAGTCCGAGCTTATTATCCAACAAGAGGAGAGGTACCGAACCAGCTATAGTCATCCACAAGGAGGAGGAGGAGGAGGAGGAGGACGAAGCCATATCAGCGAGTGAACCATTGTCTGTGGATCAATCATTGTCAGTAGATGCAATTTTGCAGCTCCTTGAAGGCCAAAAAAAGTACAAGAACAAAGAAATGGATCTTTTATACAATGACAAGAATTTCCTTTTGATTTATGTGAGCGACAAGGAGGACGAGCGAATGACGATCATCCGCCCTGGTGATGATATGAAGTATAGACAGGCTATTGAGGAACAAGGAGGTTTCTACACGCTATCCCATCGATGGGGCAATGCCAAAGACTATCCATACTGGCAAGTGGGTGATTTTATTACGGACCTGGATGGAACTCCTGCTGATCCGGTGCCTATGGTTCCCGAAAAGCGTGACACAGTCTATGCCTTGCTTCGATCTCACCCAGGTTACTGGTGGATTGATGTGATTTGTGCACGTGTCGATACGCCTCTTGTCATTATGGGCAGCATTTATCGTTGCTGCAAAACGTGTCTTGCTATGGTGGATTGCCCCACAGACACAATGCGCTTATTATCGCGTGAATCCTTAAAGCCATTCAACAGCCGCGTGCTAACAAGTTGTCTTCGCGTCCAAACGGCAGTGATCGATGTTCGCTATGACCCTGATCGTGCTATGGTACGAGAGATTATCACGCCACGCGCCAAGGATCATTATGAATTGCTCAATCACTTTGAGGAACATATCCAAGCCATCTATCGTCTTTTGGCATGTCAATGGTTCGATCGAGTTTGGACACTGCAGGAACTTGTATTGCCTTTGAGGGTGATGATGGTGTCAGATAACGGCGGCATATCAGGTGTTAACGAGCAAGTGGATATTGCAGCCATCATGCAAATCGCCAATTCACTAGTGCCCTGCGAATATGATGTCTACTTGGAAGATGACAAGGTCACTGAAATTGATTCAGGCAAGTCGAGGATAGTCTACTATAACAGCAACAACAAGGGCTCATTGTGTGAGTATTGTACATAGTATTGGTTGATTCGACCTCGGTTTATGGTGTAGCACAAAAGGCATATGGATACTTGGATGGATTTGACATTTACCGCGAAACCTGCAGCAACGATTTATATGGGCTATATTCATTAAGTGATCTGTTTGACAACTTCAGCACATGCACACGATCATGCATGGATCCTGTGGATTACATCTATGGGGTGCTGGGATTACTTGATTTGGACATTACACGTATGAATGATGCTGACCTGGTTTGGCAAACATTCCTTTCCAAGCTCAATGAACGTCTCAACCGCATGATTGATCAAGTAACACAAGGCAAAGTCTCTTTCACTATCAATGAAGAAAAAGTCGATTTGACAAAGGCGAGAAATATGTCAGATGTCTACAAAGGATTATTAAAGTTTCATTTTGATGAACAAGCTGATCTTAACCAAGCACAAGAAGCAGGAGATCTTGGCAAGTACATAAGCATCACCAATACAGACGACCACGTAATAATCATAATGATATAACATAGCCTATCTCTTGACGCCAGAAATCGCTGGGAGCATGGATTTAGTCGATCAAGTGAGGAGTGCTGCCGACACCTTAGTAGATTCAAAGCAAGCGGCTGTTACTTCAACATAGTTTAAAATACTTGGTCTTTATTTGTATATTGTGAATAATGCTATAATTATGTGCATGGAAACCATCACCCAATCACAAGCCACAGTAGGTTGTATGCATCATGCGCACCGAGAAGGGGCGCGCGTGTGTGTGATTGAATGATGAAAACAGCTTTCTTTTCTACCTATTTCAATGGCAGACGACAATCGAGAATTGCAAGAGGAGGAGATCTTGGCTCTTCAAGCTATTTACGGCGAACACTGTATTCAATCCGATCCGAATGCACCGCATGGCTACAATGTGACCATCAACTTGGACGATGAGGAAGAGGCGACTGCTATGTTATCCCCTCGTATCCTGGTAGTGCGCTTCTTTTTACCAGAAACATACCCAAGCCAAGATCCGCCTGTTTATGAAGTGACGTCTGTGTATTGTGGCACACACCGTGTGGATTCATCCATGATTCAAACAATCGATCGCGAGTTTGCCCAACTCTTTTCACCGGGACAAGTGGTTTTATTTGAATGGATCAGCTGGCTACGTGATTATCTCGAAGCTCATGTTGAAAAGAGCATCGCACCACCTCAACAACCATCATCACTACCACCACCATCATCATCAGCAACATCATCTTCAAATGGAAAGAACAACGATGATGAGGAAGGCATACCGCACAACAACAATCATGAAGAAGATGAATTGATCAGTAGAATGAAATCACACCACCTTCAAGACGTCCCTGTACCTCCCATTTATTCCAGTGTCGAACCGCTTGTGGATCGTCGCTCGGTCTTTGTAGCTCATGTTGCAGAGGTGCATAGTCAAGCTGAGGTTCAAGCTGTTATAAGCAAGCTCTTAGAAAACAAAAAGATCGCCAAAGCTACACACAATATCAGCGCATACCGTATCGTTCAACCAGACGGACACATGTTACAGGACAATGATGACGATGGTGAGACGGCTGCTGGCGGTAAGTAACATCAACATGTGAATGCGGCTCCCTCATATCTTACACATTTACATCAGGTCGACTATTGCATTTGTTGCAAATTCTTGACGTTAAAAACGTCCTCGTGGTGGTCAGTCGATGGTTTGGTGGCATTTTATTGGGAGCCGATCGATTCAAAGATATCAACAATTGTGCAAGGAACGCATTAGATGATTGCGGGTATATTCCTCACGATAACACCAATGACCACCATCACAAATCAAGTAGTAATAGCAGTAGTAGTAAAGCAAAGAAAAAGAAATAAGATTTTCATTTATCTTACTGGGGGACGATTATGGAGATAATAAGGCCATAGGGTGTATTGGATTTCTTTGCTAATCACAACCGATGCCGTACGATCCTTCAGGTCAATACCTCCACTGGCACTGGCATTTGGATAATTGAGAATGTATAAATCCAATTCCGGTAAATCAGGAGTAAAAGAACGCACCATACGCAGAATTATGCTTCCTGGTTCTAGTATCAAGAATAACATATCAGCCATGGACCAAAATCATCATCACCCTTTGCTGCCTTTCATTTACCTGTCCAAATATTGGTTTCCGGTATATGTAACTCGGTTTGCAACTTGTAGCAGTAGGGCGTAATGGGAGTGAAATCCTTATGGGTAGGCCAGAATATCCTTGACGATTGATCTGGGAGCACCACCTAGGATGTGAGTGTATGATGAGTGAGTGTTGTTTTTGATTCCCATATAAGCTTACCTCAATTCCAATATCATGCACGTCGCGTGAATTGTACAAGTCGGCTTCAAATTCAATCTTGCCTGGAAATGCTGCTGGATATTTGAACGGCTTATCCGGATTGGGTATAGGCGACGTGATCACAGCGTGCATATATTTGGTGCTATTATCGAGATCGATCATCATCGGCACATACCCCTATTGGCACTTTATGATTAGAGATATGACTCCCTCTACTTTTCATCCTTTACATACCTTGATTGATTTATACAATTCGTAAACAATCGATGGGCTGAGTGATTCTTGTGCATCCACCAGCATGGATCGTAGTTGCTCAATCTGGAATTTTGCCCAACTTGCATCATCAAAGTATCTAAAGACCACTCGCTGTTAAAATCTTCCAGTATATATAAAGTCATATGCCTACTGACCTTCTAACGTCGTCAATGCGCCGAATAAATGCAGCGAAAAGACTTTGCAACTCTATAGATTTTTCCTTGAACCTATTCAAAGGGGACGACATGAATAAGAGCGGCTGGGATATGTTCGCTTTCCTACTTGCCTGGATGCTTCCTTGAAAATGCTGAAAATCCAAATGAGATTGCTTAGGATACGAAAATAGACAGCCACTTGGGTATTCCATGTCGACAGGCCTAGGAATGTGTGTTGCATCAGATACGATCGCCGTAAAAGTGCTGCAGCTAATAGTTGTCCCGAGACGCCAAAGGAAGGTGATCCATAGCTTGTTTTAATCTAATTGAACAATATCAGTCCGTAAGCCTTATCATCCAATAAACCTCCTCCTTACTTTTAAAACTTGGTGGTAGCATTTCAAATAGGCAATAGCTAGCTGTGCTTCGTCCTGGATCTCATTTGTGCTTGTCGACTGTATACTTGTCAGATATTGGAAGCTCCTATATCACATATCAGGAATCATGACTTCAATAATTAGGTGGGTTGAGAGAGAGACACCTTACTTGATGGCATCGGTCACCACGACATCAGCGTCCGCATAGCGTTGGTGTTGTATGTGCTGTTCAAGTCGCGCAAGCATGCTCATTGTCACCGACAGGTATGATTTTCGACCTTGATCCTCCTCAATGTCCATGATATCCACTATAAACACCACCCATTAATCCTCAATTGATTTTGCTATATTCCATCGTCACTTGCCTGTTTTTAACGGTGTGGATGGTAGATCGCCAAGTTCCTTTTTCACCTTTTCTGGGGCCGAAGCATATAGAGTCTAAATACCAAATGAGTAAACCAAGCATGAGGGCGTGGTGATGATATTACCTGTAAATCAGGGATACAATCTGGGTACTTGATCTTGTAGTAACTGAAATGTTGAAACACAAACGCAGGTAATTTGGCAAGGATATCTGAGATCACCATACAAGCATTGGCAATCAAAATGACGTTCATGGTATCTGATATATAATATGTGCGTTAATAAAAGAAAGAGTCCTGGATGATGATGGCTTACATGTAGAGTCTTCAGCATTTGGATCACGTGTCATGTACTGTGGGTCGAGTCTCAATAGTTCAATGATATATCCCACTATCCTCGGTAGTGAGTCATTGGTTATGCGTGAACGGATTCAGCTTACCGACAAAATCGGCGTGTTTCTTTCCGAGCTGGGCTGTTGCATGATAAATGGACATGAGATCTTCCGGATAACGACCAATGTTGGCTTTGAATGCGTCCAGTAATGCCAGTAGTGAAGCGGGAGCATTAAGTCGAGCAACCCTATGTGGGCATGTTAGTGTAAAGTGATGCAAAGGTGTATATATACCAACCCCATTAAATCATGCGTCGCGTGTCGTGTGCCGGCATGTGCATCTTCTAGTGTACTTGCAACAATTTCCAAATCCTCCTCGTTGAGTTCAAGGTACCATCTTGTGCCGATCTTTCGTAAAGTGTGGATAGCGTTGATACGCACATCACCAATCTCGTCATTGAACATATCTAGCATCCATATGTGAGTATACATTTTACCTCATCTGTGGTTCAATACGTACCTACAAGAGCCTCGACCGCTTTATCAATAAGGTGTTCATTGTACATGCACAGCTCGCCAATGCTATCTATATCCGAAAATGAGTGATATATATACTCTGACTATTTGGTAAAGATCCATTTACCTATGGATGCATTCCGCACTTGCTGAAACTCGTCCTCCAATCCATGAATAAAAGCACCACATGCCCCTGAATCAAGTAATCGAAATTCGTCGGAGCCGACATCCACATCACCTTCTGCTACAGGGACAAGCTAAGAGAATTGTTATCATCCGGCAAGGTATCTTTTTCTGATCCACTTACGCCATGTCGTTTCTTGGGTACTCTTCGTTGTCGTAGGCGTGACATGATTTGTTTGCTGAATGTTTGTGCAAGGGTATCTGGGCTCACGTCTTGATACGATGCCATGGATCCACCGGCGTTCACTCGTACTGTTACCGATACGTCGTTCATCAAGTCGCATATCCGCACAAAAGCATCATCAATAAGCCGTACGGTTTCATTGGGTCCATGGTGCGGTAAAGGGAGCGGCATCTCGGGTTTCAACATGCTCAACACCCTATGTATATACATACACCTTGAGTCTCAGTTGAACGATTCCGGTGCTTCATTACTTACCAAACCAAATTCAACGCCGCCAACCGTACTTCCTCATAATCATCCCTCAAAGATGTGACTCCCAATGGGTATAATGAAGCATCAAGAGATGTACCGCGTAATTGCATATCCACCAAAGCATCCAACGCGTTCTAAAATAAAAGAAAAAGAGATCAATTTATCTTGTATGATATCCACTGTTGTGGGTCTTACCTTGCGTACGCGTGGTTCATCATCTCGTACATATTTGCCAATGACCTTTTGTACATTGATATCGTTGGCCAAAGGAGGTCGGTTTTGGATGGTGTTGAATATGAAGGGGAAGAGTGAAAAGACTCGCAAACATACAGCGCGCACTCGATAATGTGGATCGGATAAGTCGGCAATCACGTGCTTGTATAATAGATCCATGGCTTCCATGTTGGCTTGTCCTTGATTGAAACGCCTTGACTACATACCAAGTTAGACCCGCACACATTCCAATTGCATATCATTTACCTTGAGCATACGGGTGATTGTGTTATAGAGTTGACATTTGACTTTGGTGGAGGTGGTATTGAGCTAACATTGCCGTGTGAGATCATGATGATGATAGAGTGGATGTTCACCCATGACATACCTCAAACACCAATTCTCTAAACAAGATCGATCCATTGACTTGAGGAGAAGAAGAAAATTCGTCGAGAATACGTATAATCAACACCTATCCAAATGTCAACATCAGGATTTTTTGCATGTATATACACACTTGCCTGGATATCATGTTCTTTTTCTTTGCGTAATAATGGAAAGAGAGCTTCAAGTACTTGTCGTTGTTGATCACATGTATAAAGGAGCATAAATCTTGCTATACGTCGGAGGCACTAGAAGAGATATGAAGCATGAATAACAATGCAACCCACGTGGATAAACACAAACCTGTATCCGTTCCTGGGGATGATTGGATCCAAGATCATCCAGTAATACAAGCTAATTTGCATGATTAATTCGCCTTCTTATCCTATCCATTGAAATCATCCATACCTGTCTTAAATTGATACCCGGGGCAACAACACCATCCACCACACTGGCATAAAGTCGATCATCCAACGAGCTATCACTGCGGAAAAGCTTTAGTCCGTGTATATGAAACAAACGTTGGGCACACGCGTAGTTGGCCCATGGTTGAAGGATTCCATACATTAAAGTGGTGTGATTGTGGTCGTGATTGTGAGAGGTTGTGCGTTTCATGGAGAGATCGAGCAAGGCGTGTGTCAAGTGGAGAAGAAGGAAGGAAGGAGGAGGAGGAGGGAGTACGAGTGGGTTGGGCCAAAGTAGAGCGAGAGTGAGAGGAAAAGGCAACTCCGGTGTGCGTCTTGTCTTTTTTTTCAAAGCTCTGTACCATTTTTCGCCGATAACTTCTTCTCTTATAATCACAAGAAGGAAAAACAACATGGCCATGCCCAATGGAACACAGCCATTAATGCCAACTCCCATCCAGCCGCATCCACAACAACATCCACCGATCCTTCCATATATGCAACAACAACAGCAGCAACAACAGCAACAACCACCTCAACAACCTATGCTTCCTTTTCCATACCCTTATCCTATACAACCATCGCCATCGGGACGCGTTCCTATCCCTGCACAACCATCGCAACCCCATAGCATGTTTGTCCCTCCTCCACCCGTCATGCAACAACAACAACCACCGATGCCACAAAACATGATACAGCGGTTACCACCTCATATCCAAGGGCTTTACTCGACGTATCCAACGCGACTAAAGCATTCACAAGAAAATGCTCTCCTGCTACCAACCAGTTACCTTGCTGCTCGCAAGTCGCGTTTTGAATCCGAAGATGATTTCGATGAATATGCAGATGATTCAGATGATGGTGCAAGTGCTGCTGGTAGTGCATCGATGAATAATCCACCTGCAGTACGAGCAACACGATCCGCTACAGCAGCAGCAGCAGCTCAAGCACAAGCACAGGCACAAGCATCTGCTATCAATAGAGGCACACCCACACCTTCATCAGGTGCTCCTCCTGGTGCCGTGGCTCAACATGTGGATATGCGTAAAATCATTCGGAAAAGGAATCATATTTATCCACCACAACATGAGATCGACAGAGCTTCTACCATGGAAGAAGTATTGGTGCCTATTCGATTGGATATTGATTTGGATGATGTCAAGTTACGTGATGTCTTTTTGTGGAACATGAATGGTAAGTTGAAGGATGAAGAAAAGGTGAATCAGAAAAGGTCCCCTGACTCTTTTTTCATGTAGAGCAATTCTTGACACCTGAAAAGTTTGCAGAGATCCTTTGTGAAGATTTAGAATTATCGGTTGCTCGATTTGTCCCCTTGATTGCAGAATCTATAAGGAACCAAGTCGTCGACTTTGAAGCAATACACGAGGTTGAACTACCACCTGATAGCATTCGCGTCGTCATCAATGTATGTATTCATTTTATTTCCTTCAAAAGGATCATGTACTAAGTGTGATTGGTTTATTAGCTTGATCTTCAAATTGGTAAAATCAACCTTCGCGATCGATTTGAATGGGACTTGGAAAATACAACTGGCAATGCACCCGAGATCTTTAGTCGGCAGCTGGCAGCCGAGGTTGGTTTGGGTGGTGAATATGTTTGTATCATTGCACACGCCATTCGCGAACAACTGTATAGACACAAACGACAATGGGTGGATGAAGTAAGTAGACATGGACGGTGGAACTTTGAGATGGCATATGGCTCACACACACAAACCCATAGTCATTGATGGAGGAATTGGCAGAGCCCTTGGCAACCGGATTCCGAAGCATAGAAAGTGCAGAAACGTGGGCTCCTCAAATGGAACTGCTATCAAATGAAGAACTTGAAAAGCTGTTGATTGCACAAGAACGTAACATGCGGTAAGTGGGGACCCATCCTTGTTATTATCGTTCTTCTTTTTCATTCATGCTTTTTTTATAGACGCTTGCGAAGAGAAACCCGTTTCAAGCGATCTAGGCGACGTGTATCAGTAACACCTTCTAGACGTAATTATGGTACTCCTTAGAGTTATTCTCTTGTTCCCCCACTTTTTTTTGTAAATACACAACGTAGAATGGTCGAGAGGTTATTATGAATCGTTCAATGGTGATGGGGGGATGGGGAGTGATAATTGGACCACTATAATGTGTCCCGGTTTGTAAAGATCGATATACAGTACACTACCTGTCAATAACAACAAACAAACAAAGAACCTTTTCTTTGTCATGCATAATGGTGCAGCGGAAAATACGGTATCTCTTTTATTTCCCTTTTCCACTGATATCCTTTTGTATGAACCACAACACCGGCAATATCCCTTTCTTTGCAAACTCGCAGGGTTCAATGAACCCATCATGCGGTATCGTCGGAATGCAGATCCTCCCTGACGTCGCTATCAAATATCCACAGCTCAAAGACCGTATCCAGCGCATGAATACCTATGAGCAAACCCATGGTCCATTTTGGGATGGTGGTATTCTCTCCAACTTGACACTCATTGATGCGATGCCAAACAAGGTCGTCTGGGAGTTTAGGATTGAAAAACGACATTGCAATCAGTAAGTCTGCATTGTTGATATACATTGTATGTATGATGACACGTGCATACAGTATGGGCAAGATGCATGGCGGATGCATGGTGACGGTACTCGATATTGCCAGCAGCTTTGCTCTCTTGACATACACAGGCCGATCACATTGGAAATCCTTGGGCGTATCTACTGACATCAATGCTAATTATATGCGTGGAATGAACGCAGGCCAAACAGCACGGTTTGAATGTCGTGTGCAACGTTGCGGGAAGAATATGGCCAATCTGTATACCGAAGTATTGGATGAAGGGGGTCGTGTCTGCTATGCAGGCTCCCATACAAAGTTTAGCACCGACCCCAAACTTTAGATGTGTCCGTGTGTGTATATTATAGAAATGAAAACGCCACTCTTTAATAACGTGAATCCACCGAGAATTTGCCATGGTTGCCAGTATGACATAGTATACCCTCTTGATCATATATCCTTATACCAATATTGGCTGTCAACCTGCCTAAGCGTTCCAATTCACATTCAATGCGCGCCGTTTGATTAGGTTGGATACCGCGTAAATAGGATACCTTGAGAGTGGTTGACACGCCAAAGTGCTTCCATTGATGTTTTCCTATGCACATTTTCAATAAATAATCATCGTTTGCTCCTATGCTATACATGAACCTTTTCTTACCATGGTGCGTAAACACTGCAAAATTGCTGCATACATCAACCAAGGTAGCAACGCACCCGCTTTGCATCACGCCATCTCTAAAATCAAAATTTGAGCCATCCTATTCCTTATCCAACACAGCCTCTCATGTACCTATTGCAATGTATCTGCTCTACCGGGAACTCCCATACAACTTGGTTGGGTCCAGCATACACCATCGTTAACTTTTCTGTCACCGTTTGCTCCCATTTTGGTGTCGTTTTCTTTTGTTCCATCCGGTGATCAACAACGTGTTGAATGCGTGGGTATTTTTCTGCAATACCGGGATATAACTTCATTGGGATATGTTTATGCTGTCTCTAGGATAAAGAAGGATGATAAAGGAGGTAACAAAGAAGGAAGGACGTGAAAAGAAACCGAATTACAAAGCGGAAAGACTCCTGAGAAAATGAGATCCTGATGTTACACGATCCAAATTGGGAGTATGATGCAGGGGATCAAGCTGTCAAAACACGCCATTTTAAAATGGCTCGCATATCAATGGAGATGATGCAATGGTGAGCAGTAGATTAAAAAAAAAGACATTATAAAGATATATACATAAATGAGTTTATTGTACAAAGCATGATATATATGTGATGGGATGAGCAGATGATGGTCGAGAGGTGTAGAGTGGGTAGCACTTAACTGCTGCCTCCACCTCCTCCACCGCCTCCACAACCTCCTCCACCGCCTCCTCCACCACCACAGCCGCCTCCTGCTCCGCCACTACAGCCTGCACCAGCGCTACCACAGCCTCCAGTGGCGCATCCTCCACCGCCACAGCCACCGTTAGCGGCAAAGTCTCCAATCAGCTCGCCAAGGCCTGAGAAAATTTCACCATCGATCTTCTTTTCAGAACTGTTGCGTTTCTTCTTTAGATTGGAACGCCTAACCTTGTCTACAAGAAGCATCCATACACACAAAGCATGAGTCAAAGGCTTGCCGTGTCCATATACAACCAGCAGATTACATACCCCAAAACCTCCTGGTTGCCCAATAGTCGACGTCTGAAAAATCCACAACAACATGGTTACATGGTGGATCGGATAGAATGCATATATATACCTTACCTTTTGTCCAAAATACTTGCGTGCCAGCAGGTGGAGAGGATTTGTCTGTTATGCATTGAAAGGCGTAAATTAGTCTTCGAGGATTCATGCCGCTACCAATTTTATCAGATGCATACTTGTACTAATTGAAATGATAGGTAAGTACAAGGTTCAGAACCAAATATAAAGCCATTGCATATTACTTACGTCTTAGCCGCTGGATCAATACCAACATTGGCAGATGCACAATTGATTGTACTATAAAAGGATAAAGATATGAGGATAATGGTGCTCTGAAAGGCTGATAGATGATGCATACCCAATGTAACCGTAACCAGTATCTTCAATGGCTTTATATGTGGCTGCTTGTGCATCACCCGATCTGTGGAATACTTGTAAGAGAGCACGCACTTTCCCTACAGATACAAACGTCAATAACACTACATGCCTAAATCGAGATGCTGACACTTACGTCGATCGTGAAAACTTGTATCAAGATGGATATTCTTTTGCCTATATATGTGTACATAATACTTTGATCAATTCACGACGCAATATTTACTGCAGCTTCACTTACCCTGGAGTCACAAGAATGATCCCATCAGGAAGATTTCCATCCACAAAATCACCCAAGCTGGTACCAAGCATTGCACTTCTCATCTTGCTAAAAAAGCCTTTGTCTTGAACACCCGTATCCATGGGTTGATTTGCGTTCTATTGGATGAGCAATAATCAAGATGAGTGATCCGCCCAAAAGTGTGTCATGCGGGAACAAACCTTATTGTCGTTGATCAAGTTTTTCCCTTTGTAGTTGTTTCTCCACAACATGTTGGTGCCTTCTGCGAATCTGGCCAACTTGACGGGATCGATATTGTCGTCGTGATTGATATATTGTCGTACCCTTTTTATGGTGAATGCTCTATATGCTTGGGGATGCAACATGTGTGTATGCCATGCGAGGTCTTGTAATAAAACGTCATTCGTTAGCATCACTCCATGGTATAATGTCGACATGTGATATTACCAATTTCAAGCGTTGGCACCAAAGTTTGTCCAGGATAGCGTTTCATCAGGCCCAAAAACTTGTGATATTGTCGAATGCCCCGTGCAATGCCAAATGGCATCTGCCAGTTTACCACCTCGATCGCCTTTTGGTTGAATTCATGTTGGCGACTGACAGCTTGGATCAAGTCAATGGAAAAAGGAGATGGATTTCCATGATAGCATCCTCGAATACAGCCAATGATATCTGCAAGCAATGCGTAAGGGCTTGACTACAGTATACAATCCATACGACTTACGTGGGATATGATCCAACCACTCTTTTTCAAACGAGCGATCTCTGCTACACCTGTGGATCTTGTTGATCAAATCATCCAACGACTCGCCTGGAACGAAAAGTCCTTGTTGGTAGAAATTTTTGTTGCCAATCTCAACCAGTTTGGCCATGGCTTCGTTTTCAGGATACTCCAATAAGCGCAATTTACCAGTTCGTGTGAGCATCGTGCCACTGCCAATGCACACCTTCCAATGAGCAATCCGACCATGACGACAACACCCCATTTCTCACTTACGCTAATCGATACGATGTCCTCTCCAGATCAATGGCAAGCTTTTTCAAGGAAGCATTGTAGACGGTGGTTTCACGTTTGCAACCATGACATTGGATACCGACGTTGGGATCAAAACGCCACTCAGTGTATTCGACCCTGCATGAAAATCAATAAGCTTGTGTCACCTTGTTACTGCTGCTGAGCTGATTTGTACCACCACCACCACCTACCATGAGCATGACATGTCTTTGTCACAGTAACAGCATTGCACAGCGACGTTGCCGATACACACATTCTCTGCTGTTAACGTATATGGCTCGTCATTACCATACACTTGTTTCCACACATACAGTGCGTGAGGACTAGGACCTTCCATCAAACCACTCCTGTGCTATTATTATGCCGTAGTGTCATTCATTCGTCATCTCGTCCTCAAAGTAGCCACGGTTTCCACTTACCATCAATTTTAAAGGAAGGCTGCTCTTGAACACACCCAGCTGCACATTACGTGCAAGATCTTCAAAGTAACGAAAAGGACTCAGCATATGCGCATGCCACATGTAGCCAATATCTTTTATATTCCCCCCAGATAGTAAATGTCAGCGTATGTATAGATGTCTATTGGCAATAAATAACATACCGATTGGTGGAGCAATTTTGGGATTATTGGACTTGCTTTTGGATGCATCATTCAAGTATCGCAACCAACGCGCATAGCGGATCTCAGCACGAGCAAGCATGACTTTGATAAGTTGTGGTCCCAACGTGCGTTTGTATTCGAGAAATCGTTCCATCAATGAGAGGTAATAAAAGCAGTTTTCAACAGAGACGACATCGTTGAGTCGAGGGAATATAACGGGATGTTCCTCTGCTGGAGGTTGTGGGAGGCTTGCATATTTCATTGTTTGCTGCATAATGATAGTAGGGAAAGAGGGGAAAAAAAGGATCGACCACCTTTATATATAAAGAGATACTATATTTTTATCTTTGATGGTATTACACAAAATATATCATGTGCAGTTGTAAAACTGTAGTAGCACTGTACGACGAATAAACACGTCCTTGAGGAGGGTTCCTCATGTGCTCGAAAAACTTAAACCATGTGTGAGGCTCGTCCTGTGGCTCAGCATCAGCTTAGCGAGAGCGGCGCCGTTGCACAAAATGATATTGGTAGAAATGACGCAACCTATCGTTGTCCCGACAAATGATCATCATCATCCTTGTAAGCAATCACATTGATTATAACGTGAAGTGGCTTCTATCCCTGAACATGAAACCGACATCTTCAACGATTGTTTCTTCGACTATAAGCCTTGAGCCATTGAACATATACATCGTAAGACAAACACAAACTGCACCGGGCGTCCCACATCAAGCGCTCTTTCCCATACTAGGACTATACTTTGGCTGTTTACCTCATTTGACAGCCTTTGCATGCCACAGTGGAGTAAATTAGATGTTGAGCACCATTAGGAAGTTGATATAGCGAAACTACTTGGTAGCACACAGCGAGCTTTTCAATGCACTTTAGTGTCCAACAACCTCGGTTGCAATATTTGCAAACTGGAAACGCTGCATATTTATCTTGGTAGCGTAATATAAAGAGATGCCTACTAAATTGCTATGTGCAGCCGTGCTTATCCAGAAGCCTTCTTGCTCAAAACGTCACTCAAGCTATCAATGATATCACATAATTCATTTGAAATAGCAAGTTCCTCGACACTGTCAGGGTTAGGAGCCATCCGAGCTATTAAGCGCATAAGAATAATATACCATCATTAGGATGAGTGCGCAGGTGTCATCATCAAAGTAAGTATATTACCTCTCTTTTCAGAATCTTTCAACACGATAGCAAGGGCACGTTCATCAAAGTCGATCGTCAGCAATCCATTGTAAACCTCAGAAACGTTCTTTGCTTCGGTCAATTTGATATCGAGAGCCGATTCTGACAAGGTAAATGAGACATGGGCATCATCCTCCGTGATATCATTGACCATTTGGGTTAAGCGATCCTCGAGCTGAGATAAAAAGGTCCTCCATAGGTGATCGGCATTATCTAATCTCGGGATATTCAAATTGAGTAGGCCAAGAATACCATAAACGTAATCCAACGGGTCCATGCATGTTCTAGGTGATCCTGAGAGACTAAGAAATACGTCCTGGATTTGATCCAATCGGCCGATCATACTCAAGTCCTCACTGCAGATAGAGGCTCCCTCCAAGCATGAATCACGCTTTTGTGCCAGCCATTCGACGCTAGGTACATGCTCTATCACGTGATTCCGTATATCAATGCTAATGCGATGATAGGGCATATGTGTTACACATTGCTACTCTTACCTCTCTCATACACGACACGCGTAGCATCATCCAAGTAATCCGCAAATTCCTCGATTTGTAATACATTTATGATGTCATTGATGCTTTCAAATTCGGCTTGATCTTGGTAAATATCATCATCATCTTGGTAGGACTCCGTAAGGATAACTAATTTGGTGGGTAATACAAGCTCTTGCAAAGTCCAAATACGGCTGAACCAACGACAACCCAAAAGATCACGCATGGCTTGTATTTCACCTTGATAGGACATTAGCTTTTCCAAATAGGCCACTGCTACTGGTGAAATGAGTTTGAAAGCCGAAGGTTCGTCAAGGTCGTCATTGGTGGCTTTGAGCATTGCCTTGTAAAGCTCCAAAAGTGTAGTAAAGATATCGTTTCTAATAGGCATCAAATGTCGTTTGGAAAGGCGATGGATGGTTTCGATGGTGCAATCAAGCAGAGCAAAGCAGGTCTTGCATGATCGATAGATGCTTCCCATGATCACGAGCGGAGTATCCACGCGTGCACACAGCACATCAATCCACCAATATCCAGGATATGCTTTGAGAAGAGCCAACACCATGTTACGTTTTTCAGGCCGCATCGGTATAGGTTCAACAGGTGCACCATCCCAATCTTGAATAAATTCACCAACATCCCAGTAAGGATAATCCTTTGCATTCCCCCATACATGCGATAAGGCATAATGGCCTTGCTGTTTCTCCATAGCTTCGCGGTGCTCAGGTGTATCCGCTGGTCGAATCAATGTCATATTGCCATCTTCACGGACATAGAGAACGAGAAAATCCGGGTTGCTATAAAGACTTGGCCATTCATGTTTCCTGTATTCTATTTCATATTCTTGTTCTTGTTGTTTTTTCTCGTCGTCATCTTCTTGGATTGATACAGGAGGATCCGCTTCCGGCGTTATTGTGGCACATACCGTGGTTGCCATGGAAATAGTCATGATGCTGGTACAGTATACTATAAGCGACAAATCCAATGGGGTTTCAATTGAACATGAAAGCTGCTACAGCAAAGAGAGAGAAAGAGAGAGAAAGAGAATCATGATTAACCTGCGAGAAAAGAAAAAAGAACTGATTTGTGCTCGATGCATGCTGTGTGCCCCTTTTTACAACTTGGTGTTACATTTACTTCTCCAATAAGCGAGCTCTTGGTAGCCTATGTAGCACGATCGTTTGTTGATCTTGCAGGCTGTGATATGTCTGCGTCTGAAATGAGCTTGATTCAAGCCCCATGTTGACAAGCATTGAAGGTCCAATATCACTCATTGATGTTGCGGACGGTAACCAGCCGAGATTTGGTCTGCGTGAAACACTTGGTTTGGTTAACTGTGCTTGGCGGATGATTGGTTTAAATTGGAGCTGTGTAAAGGTGTAACCTGACAACAACATACAACATGGATAATCAGGATATGGCCGAGATCAAGGTCCATTTGTTATACGCATGTCTTGATACATCTCTTTATTGGATGCTGTTTACATAAGTATATATAGTACGTGCCTTCCTAAATATAATCATTATCCCATTTATGCAGCAGGATGTCAACCACGCATGTGTAACCACCGCTTGCCATTTCATC
This sequence comes from Lichtheimia corymbifera B2541, assembly GCA_000697475.1. NCBI lineage: Eukaryota > Fungi > Mucoromycota > Mucoromycetes > Mucorales > Lichtheimiaceae > Lichtheimia > Lichtheimia corymbifera. The sequence continues at coordinate 331,539 of JNEU01001161.1, forward strand.
AACTTTATTACATTGTCTATAGTGCTCTCGACGCAATCAATTTGCAGCAAACAGCTCCATCACGCTTACAGTATAGGTAAAATATGCAGGTACCTGTTTCTCAAAATTTTTATAATGAAGCATGGGATCTTTATGAGAACGAAATCGATCAACGTGCCTACAAGCATCTTGTGTGAAAGTTTCAAGCTCAAGATGGGTGATCTCGGGGGTGATGGGCCGTCCACACTACTTATATTCCCGCTTGTATCCTCACACTCAAAAATTTTCATAATGAAACATGTGCTTTTTAAATGAATGAAGATGATCAGCGTGTTCCAGCGGATCTTCTGGGCAAGCTTGAAGCTCGATATTGGGAACCCCAAGGTAATTCATACTAAATGGCATTTCATGAATCCGGCGCGTACCCAATTTCCGACCGCCGTATAGTAAACCCCACATTACATCCTCCCATTCAAAACTTTCAAATGAAGTGTGGGTTCGTTATTAAGACAAAGTTGATCAGCATGTCCAAGGGAATCTTGTGTGGAAGTTTCAAGTTTGTGGTGGGCAATTTTGAGGTTATGGGTCGTTCACCCTACATATAATACTGTCCGTTCATCATCCGACGCCCCCATTTTAATTCTTACATTGAAGCCTGCGACTTTAATATGAATGGAGTTGATCAGCATGTCGACGCCCAGCGCCCTGACCAAGTTTGACGATAGAGGTGGACAATCGCGGGGGTGTGCACTATGTACCCTACTTGCGTTCCGTCCGTCCTATATTTGGACCGCCGGATTCATTGAAGCATCATAATGAAGCATACGGTTTTTAAATGAATAGAGTTGATCAGCATAACTCAGAGACCCTTCTTACCAAGTTTCAAGTCCAAGAGTGGGAATCCCAAGGTAATTCATACTAAATGACATTTCACAAATCCGGGCGGGGTACGGAATTTCCGTCCATCATAGCAAACCCCACATTACATCCTCCCACTCAAAATTTTCAAATGAAGTGTACGTTCTCTATTAAGACAAAGTTGATCAGAATGTCCAGGAGCATCTTGTGTGCAAGTTTGAGGTGCGGGATAGGCAATCTCAAGATTATGGATCAATTACAGTGTGCATTGATTTATAGGGCAGTGCCTGATCAATTTAATTTCCACCTCTTCCACTCCCTGTTCCTCCCATTCTCAACTGTTGCCCCATTCAAGTACAACTACCACCTGCGAACGATTGTCTTGCTTCAACCCATCATGTCAATCCTGCAGTTCTCTTGATTCGATTGCCTTTGACTGAATGGCAAAGTCATGGCGTGTACACTCCACTACAGCACACGCCTTTCTTGATACTACTACACACTGTCTTGCACACTCTTCTACCACGACCAATCGTAGCAGCATTCATTACAGTAGTTGCTATTAGCAAGGTCTTACTTCATTGTCTCAAACAGCATTCACAGCCTTGTCACTATGCTACTACACACACTCTTGCACACTCCTCTACCGCAACCAAACGTAGCAGCTGTTGCTATAAGCAAGGTCTTTTACTCCATTGTCTCAAGTTACTTGCAGCAACAACTTGTTTTGATGCATACGGATCCCAATGGATGGGGTACCATATCAGCTACCAAGTACATCGCAGAACAAGCAATCTTCACCTGTTTGAGACCACGATACAATGACCAAGAAGAGATACACCAACGGCCGAATGGAAAAACGAAGCATATTAGCTGCAATATTGAACTTGCAATGTTTATGATGGCTGGATGGAATCAAGTGCAGTGACAAGATATCCTGGATGTTGCTTTGGTTACTTGGCGCGTCGTCGTCAGGAACGATGGATTGTGTCGCGTGGATACGGATGAGGATGACGATGGATTGGATGGAGTTGAGTAAGGGTTCATATACTTGACAAAAGGTGCTGTTCAGCCATGGATGATATTGGACTACTCGATTCAATGCATGCAGCCACTATTTCGCAATCAAGGATGAAGGATGATTATGACCGCAGCAACCAAGGATACATTAGCACCATTGCCTCTGTTGTCTCTATCTGATTCACCCGTTTCTCAATGCGGTTCCTTTATCGTAATTGTTCCATAAACGTCCACACTACCATACACTATTCCTCGGCTATTTTATTGAATGAAAATGGGGATTTGACATAATATTTAGGAGGGTATCGTACTATAAGCTCATGTGTGAAAGATGTGGATCACTTGGTTGGTTTCTGGATTGAAAGGGGACATTGAGAGCGCGATTGGATCATTTATGTACATCATTGTGTCGAGATGCTGTTGTTTTGTCGCATCATTGTTACATTCGCTAAAGCTTACTAGTTCACTGCTGATAATTGATACTAAATTTGAGAGTGATGATGCTCAAGAGAGAGTGAGCTGTGATACAATCTGGCACGAGTATATGAACAAAACATGCTTGTTATGCCATGGTGTTATCTTATGCAGCCTTATATAAGAACGAAGCAGTCCAAGTTTATCATAAGCGGACCTTACTATAGGGCGTATAGGTGAAACCATCCATTTATGCACTGTCCACCAATAGGATCACCCTTCAACTCCTGCCCCTGGGCTTGTGGCACCATCCAAGCCCTTCTGCATCTTTAGCTCCAATATGAGTGAGGCGATTGACCATGAACAAAGACCACCTTTCATATAGCATCACGCTGACAGCATATGTAAAACATAAAATTGCCTGTATCTCTAAACTTTACAATGAAACGTGGGGTGTTCAATCGAACAAAGTTGCGCGGCGGGGTCAAGCGCACCTTGTGTGCAAGTTTCACGATCGTCGTGGCCATTCTCAGATTCACCCAATGTCACCACCAGCCTCGTTGAAAAAATTCAAGAGGTCGACCCAAGATCCACTTTGGCTGGCGGTGACATTGCGAAATCTAGGATCGGCTAGCCTGATCGTGGAACTTGCACCCAAGGTTTTTTTTTTTTTTTTTTTGTATTACATGGTTTTTATTTAGGGCTTGGTGACCCATAAATGTGTATCGAAGTTTTATGTGATGGTAGGGGGGACAATGGTAGGATGGCGGGCAATGAGGGCAAGAAGGCGGCTGCATGCGTGAGTGTGATTCCAAAGTTGTTGGTCAATGATACATCGCCAGTGAGTGTGCCATATCGTTTGCAAGATGAGACCCAAACGGTCGACGTGATTGTAACAAAAGTCCATACGAGAGATCGTTTGAAAATGAATCGCCTGCCATGCCATCTCTGGTGTAACCGAGGATGGTGCCTGAATGAGTACAAGAGCATCATGCCAAAAGGTGCGTTTCGGGTGGCAGTCGAGAATCATGTGTTGTATAGTTTCTGGAGCGTTGTTGCAAATACGACACACTGGTGTAGGATGTTTGACCGGTTGGATGCGGTGAAGGAAAGAGCTGGTAGACACATGCTGAATAAGGATACGCCACCAAGTCGTGCGTGAGCCATGTGGTAGTCTTAGCCGCCAAAAACGTTTCCAATTAGACGAACTCAATGTGCTTCGTGATGGTAAGGATGTGGATCGTCTCCAGTGGTCACGTAGTTGCCCAGGAGTTGCGTGTTGAAGGAGTATCGATGAAGATGAGCGAGACGAGGAGGAGGTGGTGGTGGATGTCGAGGTGATCTTTGTGAGTTGCCAAGATGAAAGGTCTGGCATTGAGGCATGGAAAGCGATGTTGTTGTTGGGTGTCATCATGTTGCTCAATACCGGATGAAGAGTAATGTCATTGTTGTCAATGGCTAAGAAAGCTTTCACTAAGGCAACCCGTTTATATCCTTTCTCGCGTTTCTTGATACAATGAGTCCTTGAGCACCATTCATATGCGTCCGATAAAAGAAAGGTACATGGTGGAAGATCGATAGCAGAGTCTGGGGTCTTGAGGAAGAAATGTGACAAGGGTAAGGTAAGTAAAGAGCGTGTATCTAAACTAGCGATTGGGAAAGGGGGTAATCTAGCTAAGAGACGGATGAGGAGTTGAAAATGGGGATAAGGTTTTGTGAGTTGATTTAATGGGGGAAGGGAGAGAAAGAAGGTGTACAAAGAAGGTTGTCCTGTATATAAGTGGAAGAGGTAGACGATATATCGGGTAATGAAAGGAGGATTGGGGTCATTGGGTTTGTGATGGAGGAGTCGTTGAAGATAAATGTGGTGAAGGGCAAGCTGTTGGTCATGTATGTCAACTAAACCTAAGCCGCCTTTATCCCTAGGTTGGCAACACCATTGCCAGCTGGGATGAGGAAAGAATTGAAGGACATACTTACGAACAAGAGATTGGCATTTGTTGATCCAAGAAGCAGGCACGACACATACACGAAGTACATGCCACAAGCGTGATAGTAGCAATGAGTTGGCCACCGTAGCTCTACCGAGGATTGACAAGTTCCGGTGATTGAGGTATGCGACTTGGTTCTTAATCTTGATGTAAAGTTGGTCGAGGAAGTTGTTGAGTTGGTCAGGTGTATGATAAATAGGATAACCTAAATAGGTGATAGCAGATGTACTTGTCCGATCATGCCAAGTAGTTGCCATTGGTCGTAGTAGGGATATCCAAGCTTCATGAGGGACACCAGAGAGAGAGAAAACCACGGTCTTGTTAAGATTGACGGACGCATTAGACGCCAAACCATACACTTGAAGATGTTGCATGAGCCGCCGCCATTCCGAAGGGTCCTTGAGGAAAACTAACAGATCATCGGCATAAGCCAACAATTTGAGAGGGGGTACTTCTGTGAATTTTGTCTTGTGACAAAAATGGAGACGT